>OZ010796.1:485502454-485867733 GCA_963932465.1 Maratus speciosus
GTCGGCCTAATCGTTCGGAGTTTTCGTGGTTTTCTTCGAGCCTTGGATTTCCAAGCGTTAATACGGGTTAGGTTCCCTTAGAAAGACCCCCACGAAGGGCACTCCCCCCCTGGGCCTATATCCCTCGAGCAGATAATTGGCCGTCAAAAATCAACCAACCAACTATCCTGTAATAGATTTATGCTCTTCAGAGGTGGTGTTATAGCAGCGGTTTCCAACCTGGGGTAGCGTACCCCTGGGGGTACTTGGCGGGTCTGCTGGGGTTATGTGAAAATAATATCAGTAATGGCGGAAGTCACAAAAATGTTAGGAATATCAATGTAATTTGTATCGGTTTATTATATGGTTGTGATAAAAAGATTACTAATGAAAAAAGCATGTTTATGTTATCTCCTTGAGTGGAGTGGAGGGGGGGGGGGGGGTGTTTATGAGAAATGGGATACTCCGAAATGAAAAACTTAAGAAAGGGGTACGTGAAAGAAAAAGTTTGGGAAGTGAGTACGTTTTAGCAGTGTTAAGGGATACTGTGAAAACGGAAAGTGTTTATAACGGAAACCTGCCTAAAACGGAAAAGTTCATAGTCCCAAAAAAATACATACCTTTGAATCATACCTTCTAAGACGAATACCTCTCTAAAGCGGAATTTTTTATAGATCCTTTCTGATTCTGTCTTAACAGTTTTTACTGTTGTATTTGTATCCATGATTCAGTAACCAGGTCTACTTTGGGGGGGGCCCTTGGCTACGCCACTGACTGGGTCCTCTTTCACAGTCTTCTGTAGATAACAAAAGTGATGCTACAAATTCATACAAAGAAGTCACTTTAGGAAACATACCAGTAATGAAAAAAAAAAAAAAAATACAATAAGCTAGTTTCATTTCTTTACACGTTGTAGCCAGAACCTGCATAAATTAAAGTCTGAAAAGTTTATACGACATGCATCTCGCACATTGATGATTCAAAACTGTACATCATATCCCATGCTTATACAATCTGGAATTTTCATTTTCGCCATATGCTGGATTCGTGTCTGATGCAAATGACATCACGCTGTTTGAAGGCACTTGCATAGAGAGCACAAGACAAATTTTGAAGTGTTGCCGCAGTGCGGATGCAATGAGTTTTTTTTTTTTTTGTTTTTGTTTTTGTGCAACAGCAGCAGGTTTAGGAAATGCGGAACAACAAAATGGGAATGATATAGCATATTTCTTTGGCTGTCGCTGTTTGGCTAATTCACTAAATGCTTTGGGGGCAAAAAGCACTTCCAGTTAGCTTTTTGGCTATTTGGCTACCTCTAGATTAAACCCTAAGTCAGAAGATAAAATTGGCCAAGGCGGAGGTTAAACAAATATATGAAGGTGTATGAATAAGTTTTTGCCCTCAAATAGAAATAATTGAGTGAAATTTATAAAATTGGTACAATGTGTTAGTCTTTTTATATAGTCACCGTGCACAGTAACATATTTGTGCAACCGGTATTTCAAAGAGAGGGGGGGGGGGGATGTATTCCAGGAGGCACGATAGTAGACCTAACTTTTACCGACTCCCACATGTGACATATAACTGGAAAGGCCTGTGACCACTTATTCATGCTATGCACCTCGAGAGCCCCTCCTCCCCCCCCCCCAAATTTGCCCCCCGGGGGGCATGAATTAGTTATGGGCGATTCTGGAAAATTTGAGAATTGATTAAAATCGACGTCGTATAAAACAGAATGAATTCCCCAATTCTAGAATCAATAATTCAATGTTCACAGATATGCTCAAAAATAGTAATTCAAAAACGTAGCGAATCAGCAGGGCCGTAACGACTACCTCTCACCCCGCCCCCCATTTATGGGATACTATGTCAAGGCTACCTTTGAGTCGAATAAGTAAGCTACCTTTGAGTCGAATAATAAGGTTTTTTAACTTTTAAAATTATTATTTTTAAGATGTAATTTTAATAATTTATATTATATTTAAATTTTAAGATCTCAGTCAGATAAAAAAAAAAAAGGAAGAAATGATTTTTTTTTTTTCATCCAAAAAAAAATGTACTTTCTACTCTTATTTCCTTCAACCAAACAGATGGGGACTTACTTCCTATAAACGTCAGTCTTAAAAATGTGCAGATGGGCGAAATTTTGAAGGCTCTAAATTTATTTAATTTCGTCATGTTGGGGGGGATGGTGTCGTGTGTTTGTTGCTTGCCCCTCCCACGTAAAAATTCAGCAGAGTGACTTGACAAATTAGTTTAAGTTATATATGAAACTTTGAAAATATAGTTAAAATAATAACTTTGAATAAGAATATGTTGAAGTATATGCAACTTCATGAATCCTATATATATACTATGATGTTTCATGAATAAGGTAAGTGTAAAATGTACTTACAGTAATGAGCCAAAATGATGAACAGAGGAAAGATTCATTTATTGGTGCTTGCTGTACATGAACTTGACTTCGTTCTTGGATTAAATTAATGGACACTTGCGACGATAGTCTACCCGAACTCGAGAACACACATCATTCGACGGCATCATTCGACGGCATCAGTAACTTGAAATATATTATCCACAACTCTATCGCCGATTTAATTAACAATTCTCGATGAAACGTCTTAAAATAAACCACTATGCTTAATAAATTCTCACAATTATATTGATATTCAGCCATATACCATACATATTCGCTGACACTTCATAAAACATACCAAATAATACCATAAGTCAGCCTTCAAACATCGCACACCTCACCCATTGCATACCTACCGAAAACATGAATCGCTGTCCCTTTAAATCAGGACGAAAACCTATCGACCAATCAGAATCGACTATGCAATTTGCATAAGTCGGAAGATATTTAACATTTACTTATAATTTGAATAACATTTAATAAATATGACGATGACTTTAGAAAAATTACTTTAATATAAAAATGACTTAAAAAGATGATTTTACATGTTAATTAAATTTAAATACTTATCTAAAAAAAATGAATACTAGCGAATGCGATCGCAAGTAAAATTGCCGTATACGGTCCACGACCGAAACGCGATACGCAACCATCCAACCGTGGCGGTAAAAACGTAAACAAACGCCGAAAGGCGGCAAAAGAAAAGAAAATATCGTGCTGTCGAGTTCAGGTAGACTTTACAAATTGTTTAATGAAAAATAGAAATGAAAAATGCTTGGGAATAATTTTCCCACAGAATGCCCCTCTTTCCCATTCATTTTGATTTTCTGCAATAAAGTTCATTACAAAAGTTTTTGTAATAATGGCAGGATCAAAAGAAAGTTCTTTTTTTTTCGTGGAAAGTTCATCACCATAAAAAAAACGTCTCTGAATCTAAGAAAGGAGTCCTTTACGAGGGATTTAGTCAAAATATCTGCATAGTTCTCTTTTGACATAACATGCTTAATGTCGAAGAGGCCATTGTTATACCAGTCTCTTATAAACTTGTATTTTAAATCAATATAACGATTCTTTATGGTATCAGCTTTCTGTTTGGTGAAGGAAATGGCAGCAGTATTATCACAAAAGAGCATTGGACGTTGAATAGTAATGATGTCCAAGTTAAGACTTTTCTGAATTTCAATTAGAGACATGTTTAAGAATTTTAGATCTTTTACAGCTTCTGTCGCTGCTATTATTTCTGCTTCCATTGGACTCAAGGCTACGCAATTTTGTTTAGTTACTCTCCAGGTTACTGGAATATTGTTCAATAAAGCAATGTAGCCGCTCCAGGATTTTCGATCAGTAGTGTCACTTGCCCAAGAAGCGTCGACGTAGACAGCTAGCTGAATTGGAGGGTCAGATTGTGCCAACTTCAATCCTAAGGATTTTGTCGAAGAGAGATACATCAGGATTCGCAGGAGTGCCTTGTAGTGCAACAGGTTGTGGCTCTCTGTAAATTGTGAAAGTGCAGCAACAGGCCAAGCAATGTCTGGACGGCATCGATGAGCAATGTACTGTAGACATCCCAGTAAGTTTCGGTACGGTAGGTTCTCGGGAAATTCGTCATCTTCAGCAACTGGAACAGGATTATATCCAGGAGGAGAAGGAAGAGATATATTAGTAAGATCAGGGACATCAAACTTCTTTAAACACTTTTCAATATAATGTTCACAGTTAATATTAAGTATTGCATCCTCTTCTCTTTTAAAATTGATACCTAGTAACATTGAAATAGGACCTAAATTTTTAACTTCATAAATGGATTCAATTAACTGTACTACCTCTTTTAAAACTTCACCATTCTTCGCAAAAATAGGCAAATCATCCACATACACTATAACTATTGCTTCACTTTTATAAGAGTATACACAAGTTAACCCTTGTACTTCACTGAATCCATTTGCAATTAACTTATTATGCAAATCATGGTACCAACATCTTCCAGCTTGGTGAAGCCCATAGATTGCTTTCTTTAACTTTAAAACACAGTGTTCTTTCCCTGGAATTGTATAATCTTCAGGTTGTTTGATGCAAATTTCTTTATCAATATCCCCATATAAGTATGCACATTTAACATCAAGAAGACAATGCACCCAACTCAATATTCTAATAAAAAAAGCTATGAAAAGACGAATGAGTGTAAAATTTATTACTGGACTAAATGTGTCGTTGTAATCTAAACCTTCTCTCTGATTGTTACCTAGTGCAACTAAACGCGCTTTAAATATGCAATTCTTTCCTTCACTATTTTCCTTTACAGTATAAACCCATTTGGTTCCTATAACTTTTTGATCAACTTTTGGGACAGGTGTCCAAACGTGTCTATCTAACATGGTTTGGATCTCTTGATCCATTGCCTCTTTCCATTTTTGTGCCTCTGGAAGTTGTTTTGCTTGTGTCGCATTTTGTGGTACAATTATTTCAGTTAGGAGCGCTTCTTCAGCTAATTCACTCTCTAGTTCCTTATCTAGCTTAATTGGGCCTTCATATGTATTCCCTAATGAAAAATTTGCCACAGTATCATCTAATATGATTTTATGCATTTTACAATATTCACGTAAATCTTGTTGCGATCTTAATCTGGAACCAGTAGGAGATAAGATATAAACATCAATTTTACCTTTAGTTCTTCCTTTCTTTCTTTTCTTCATAAATCTATAAAATGTTGCTTCTGCTTCTTCCTGTTCCCTCAGAATATTCTCTTCTAATTCATCTTCAGATGTTGATACATCATCTTCCATTTTCTCTTCGGATCTAGATTCATCTTGCTGCATTACTTTCTCAACTTCTGTCGGAGTTGTAGAGCTACTCGGTTGATGGACAGTCAAATCATCTTCCATTGTCGGTGAATTGTTAGGACCTGTAAAGAATTCATTATCATCATTTGAAAAATCAACAAACGTGCGATGTATTATTTTCCGTTCAGGAGAACCGTTCAGTTGAGCTTCGTCAAATGTCACATGCTTTGACTCAATTACTTTATTTTCTTTAGGGAAATAAATGCGATATCCACAGGATCCTATACCATATCCTACAAAAACTCCTCTTTTTGCTCTTGATTGAAACTTATTTCGTTTTTCTTTAGGTTGATGTACATACGCAATGCATCCATAACGTTTCAAATGACGAATGGATGGTTTAGCTCCGTACCATCGTTGAAACGGTATTGCTTCTATGCCTGTGTGAAATATTCGGTTGCGAATGTAATTTACTGCCATAACTGCCTCAACCCATAGATTAGGCGGCAGATTAGCTGCTTGCATAAACGTTCTAGTTCCTTCAAATAAAACTCTGTTATATCGCTCGGCCACGCCGTTCATCTGGGGACTATATATTGTGGTCCTCTCATGCTTGATTCCCATCTTTTCTAACATATCTCTTATTTGCTTATTGCAATATTCTAACCCGTTATCAGTTCTCATGACTTTGACTTTTCTGTTAGTTTGGCGTTCCACAAACGTGATGAAGTGCTTTAATTTCAGGAAAACTTCATCTTTAGAGCGTAGCGGGTAGCAAAAGGCTCTTCGACTAAAATCATCAATAAAAGTAAGTATGTACCGTTGCCCATTCCTTGATGTAACTGGAGCCGGGCCCCATACATCGCTATGTATCAATTCTAACATTTCTTTTGAGCGAACTTTCTTTAATCTAGGATATGTTGACCTAGTATTTTTAGCTAGAATACACGGTTCACACGGAGTCTCTTTTCCCTGTAATTGTCCACAATTTTGAACTAAATTTTCACGAAACATTTTCTTAATTATATCAACATTACTATGTCCTAGCCTTTCATGCCAGAGCATGATGTTGTTACGCTCACTGGCAAATGTAACATTGTAATTTTGATTTGATTCTTGTATATTAGTTACTTCCCTGACATTATCTTGTATTACATGAGCACTTCTTGAATTAGTGTTATAGGCTTGATTTAAGGATTTAGTACAAGTAAAAACTTTTAATTTATTCTTATCAGAAAAAGATGGTTGATCAGCAAGCTCTAAATATTGATTCTTAACATTAGATTTAGTTTTGTCATAACTTTTAATGGCTTTAAGAACGTAAAAATTATCTTTTAGAGTGGCAGTATATAAGTACTTCCAATGCTTATCAAATACTTTAAACCCATTGTCCATTGTGGCATGGAGACCAGCTTTATCCATCTTTGACATGGAAATTAAATTTTTATGAATGGTAGGAACATACAACACATTATGTAAATTTACAATAGATACTTTATCCTTTTCCTTTAATTTAAAACTTACTTTTCCTATTCCTCCAACTTTATGAGGTGTTGTTCCCATCCTAACAACTGCACCCTCTGGTGGCTCACTTAGATAAGTAAAGAAATGCCCATTTTGGCAGACATGAGATGTGGACGCTGAATCCAATGTCCACTCCCAGCAAGGGGGGGAAACATTGCACAAATCTTTACTTTTACATTTTAATTCTGCGACGTATGAATCTAAATTTACTTCATCCCTTTTATCACCATTTTTCTGTTTCCTACAATTTTTATCCCAATGGCCATATTTATCACAAACTTCACACTTTAAATTTATTTTATTTCGAGAATGAGACTTAGGGGAAACTTTTTCAGACATTTGAGTGGTTCTATCAGCCATGAGGGTTTCATTTCGTAATCTTTCTCTCAAATCCCTCCTTGAACATTCCTTTAGAATCTCCTCTTTAACATCCTTAAATTTAAAATCTTTTTCTGGCAAACGGTCTAATTCCCTAATTAAATAATCATAATTTTCTGGTAGGCTTTCTATTAATTGGTAACAACGATGCTTTTCTGCAACTTCCTCCCCGGAATCAACTACGCGACGATAAGCTTCTTCAAACCTAGCAATATAAGTTGGGATATCTTCATCTACATTAATTTTTAAATTCCTAAATTCATTTACATGAAACGATTTTAATGCTCTTCCTGGGATTTCCAGATTTAACTTTAGTGTTTCCCATATTTCCGACGGATCATCCAAATGACCTATTGTTAACCCAATTTCAGGACTGACATACGTTTTGATAATTCCGGCTGCCCTTTGCTTTGACTGATTTAGCTTAAACTTATCAAGGGGCTTCAAATCTGTATAATCTGGCCATTCAGTTTTATTCACCCAGGTATACAAACCTTCAGTTTGCAATGTGCATTTTATAAAACGAGTCCAACTTTGATAGTTATCCCTACTTAATACTATTATATCTGGTGCAGTAGCCATTTTACTTACTTTTACTTAAAACAATAAATAGATATAAAATATAAATAGAAATGGTACTAAAACTTGCATGCACATATATATAAACATTAAAATATTTCATACACTAGATACTTGAAAAAAACACTTCATTAATTAGCTTCAACATTTTCATTTTAAAATACTTTTCTCTAGCTTTGCCGCAGTTGAAGTGCTTCTGGGTACCATAACCTCTGTTGGGGGGGATGGTGTCGTGTGTTTGTTGCTTGCCCCTCCCACGTAAAAATTCAGCAGAGTGACTTGACAAATTAGTTTAAGTTATATATGAAACTTTGAAAATATAGTTAAAATAATAACTTTGAATAAGAATATGTTGAAGTATATGCAACTTCATGAATCCTATATATATACTATGATGTTTCATGAATAAGGTAAGTGTAAAATGTACTTACAGTAATGAGCCAAAATGATGAACAGAGGAAAGATTCATTTATTGGTGCTTGCTGTACATGAACTTGACTTCGTTCTTGGATTAAATTAATGGACACTTGCGACGATAGTCTACCCGAACTCGAGAACACACATCATTCGACGGCATCAGTAACTTGAAATATATTATCCACAACTCTATCGCCGATTTAATTAACAATTCTCGATGAAACGTCTTAAAATAAACCACTATGCTTAATAAATTCTCACAATTATATTGATATTCAGCCATATACCATACATATTCGCTGACACTTCATAAAACATACCAAATAATACCATAAGTCAGCCTTCAAACATCGCACACCTCACCCATTGCATACCTACCGAAAACATGAATCGCTGTCCCTTTAAATCAGGACGAAAACCTATCGACCAATCAGAATCGACTATGCAATTTGCATAAGTCGGAAGATATTTAACATTTACTTATAATTTGAATAACATTTAATAAATATGACGATGACTTTAGAAAAATTACTTTAATATAAAAATGACTTAAAAAGATGATTTTACATGTTAATTAAATTTAAATACTTATCTAAAAAAAATGAATACTAGCGAATGCGATCGCAAGTAAAATTGCCGTATACGGTCCACGACCGAAACGCGATACGCAACCATCCAACCGTGGCGGTAAAAACGTAAACAAACGCCGAAAGGCGGCAAAAGAAAAGAAAATATCGTGCTGTCGAGTTCAGGTAGACTTTACAAATTGTTTAATGAAAAATAGAAATGAAAAATGCTTGGGAATAATTTTCCCACACGTCAATAAATCACGAAAAAGCGGCACATTTCGTCAAAAGATTCCGAAAAAACTGCAAATTTCATCAAAAGATCGCAAAAAAGCTGCAAATTTTGTAAAAAGATCGCGAAAAAGCGTCAAATTCCGTCAAAATGGCGCGAAAAATACATGTATTTAGTGCATCCCCCCCCCCCCCTCTTTTGTAACCTTTCAGAAAATTTTCTGTGAATTTAATTTTTTTTTTTTTTACTCAGAATTGCTCCTGATTCAGAATTCACATTAAGTTGGCTGTAGGTCCTGGTCCAATTAGCCTGTGTGACCAAAAATAACTAACCATTGTGATTTTCACTAAGTTTTTCATATTTTTTGCTAAAAATTTTATTAAAATTATGACACACAAAAACTCTATTCTTAATTAAATTATTTCATTTTCAGGAGCGGTCATGATTCTAAGTCGAGCATTTCATATGACCTACACTCAATGTTTTAAGAGCTGTGTCGCTGTGTGTAATTTGGCTATTTTCACTCCTGTAATGTAGTATACAGGTTTGTGCGCTCGTCTCCATTTGCCCGGAAATCAGACCCTGGTTTTATTTCTTAAAGTATCTTTCACGGATAAAATGTGGTACAATTTTTTGTTTGCGCGTGGTTTGTCTTTTTTGCTTTTTTGCAATTTTCATCCCTGAATGAAGGAAGCGCCATGTTTGAATTAACCGGTATATCAAATTTGAAGCAAATCTAATACTTCTGCATGAAAAACCCATTTATCTAAATAAAGGAAGGGGACTAGGCCCCATCCCCCCTTTATACTTAACCAATAAATCTCCAAGTCTAATCAGGGCAGCTTCTTAACATAATAAACCAGTGTACCAAATTTGGAGCAAATCTAATAATTCTGCATGAAAAACCCATTTATCTAAATTATGGGTGGAGGTCTAGCCCCCCCTTTCCACCCTTTATACTTAACTAAGGAACTTCCAAATTCTAATCAAGGCAGCTCTTTAACATAATAAACCGGTATACCAAATTTGGGACAAATCGAATAATTCTGCATGAAAAACCCATTTATCTAAATTAAGGAGGGGACTAGCCTCCCTTTCCTCCCTTTTTCCTTAACCAGTGAATCCCCAAAACTAATCAGGGAAGCGCCTTATCAGAGTGAACCTAGAAAAAAAAATTGAAGCAAATCTGATGTTTCTATCAAGAGTTATCGTGTTACGTATGTACGTACATACATACACAACCTGCGGGCACATTAGCTCTCAGGCTTTGATAGCCTGTGAGCTAAAAAGAAAAGTGCCTAGTTAAACTGATGGCATTGAGCTCGCAGGCTATTCACACTAACTGCATATTATACTCTTATTTCAAAGAATAATGCCCCCCCCCCTCGTTTCCCCTCTTTATACTTAACTAATGACCCTCCAAATGTCATCAAGGAAGCGCCTTGTCGAAATAAACCGGTATATCAGATTTGAAGCAAATCAGATAGAAAACCTATTTATCTAAATTTAAGAGGGGTATTAGCTCCCCGTTCTCCCCTTTAGACTATAACAATGAACCTTCAAATCTAATCAGAGAAGCTCGTTATCAAAATTAACCGGCATACCAAAATCTGATAATTCTGCATGAAAAACCCATTTATCTAAGTTAAGAAGGGATTAGCCCCCTCCCCCCTTTATACTTAACCAATGAACCCTCAAAACTAATCAGGGAAGCGCCTTATCAGAATGAACCTAGAAAAGAAAAATTGAAGCAAATCTGATATTTCTATCAAGAATTATCGTGTTACGTACATACATACAGAACCGGCAGGCACATTAGCTCTCAGGCTTTGATAGCCTGTGATGTAAAAAGTGCCAAGAGCATGTAATTAGGGGAGGGGGGTGGAGGAGGGACAGAAAATAAGAGGACATTAAAAGCTTTCTAATGATATGTTACACGAGATGGTTTGGAAGAAACAATAACTATTAGGGATGCAATGGATATCCGGCTGATTTTTTAATATCCGAAATACTGTCGGATATCCGAATCACAATCACAGGATATCTGACTTCTCTGCTGGATATCTGGCAGAGCGAATATATAAGGATAACAGAAATAGTTTGACCCAAAGTAATGCCGAACAATTTTGTTTATAATGTAAAATATGAAAGTAAGTTCACTATACATGAGTAAAAGGTAATTCTCAAAAGTTTAAAGAATTTCCAGCTTCTTAACATTGACATTTGAACTCTTTATAATAAAGTTAAGAATTATGTTTACTTCTTTCAGAAAATTGTACCTTTACTTTCAGAATATAAAACAAGATGTGAAGTTGTTTATTAAAGTAGGACTTCATTAATTTTCTTTCTTTCTTTTAAGTTTACAATTAAACAGACCTATTTTTAGAAGAAAGTATTGTAATAGAAATTTTTTCGATTTCCGGTTTTCGATGGATTTAGATATTTTAAGTGTCAGATATCCCAAAACATGTTTATAAAAAATGTCTGTCTGACCGTGTGTCACCATCGTACCATCAAAAAGTGAATGAAGTTATGCATAGAATTGAACCAAATTTTTTGTGAATGTTTTTGGATAGGCATACTATAGCCAGGCAGCCCTCCTTCAATATGGAAACATTCCACTGGGGGGGGGGGGGGGGGAGCACTGTAATCGCGATTTTTGTGCCATTTTCATTATTGTACCATCGAAAAGTGTATGAAGTTATCCATATAATTGAACAAAATTTTTTGTATTTGTTTTTGGCCATGTCCAGCAGGTTCTTCTTTAAATTGGAAATATTCCGCCAGAATGGGGTGCTGTAATAGCGATTTTTGTGCCACTTTCATTCTTGTACCATCGAAAAGTGTATGAAGTTATGCATAGAATTGAACCAATTTTTGTGGGGGGGAGGGTATGTTTTTGGCTATGGCCAGCAGGTCCTCCTTCAATTTGAAAATATTCTGCTGGAAGGGGGTCGCTATAATACGGATTTTTGTGTTATTTTCATTATAACATTGAAAAGTGTATAAAGCTAAGCATAGAATTGAACCAATTTTGTGTGTATATTTTTGGCTATGGCCAGCAGTTTCTCCTTGCATTTGGAAATATTCCGCCAGAAGGTGTCACTGTAACAGAGATTTTTATAAAATTTTCTTGTTTTTTCTGTTTTTTGTGCTGTATATTGGTGGCTCATGAAGCGAAGGGAACTTTGCATCCTGCTAAGCTGGCTATTCACAAACACATAGCTGCCAACTCTTCCGATTTTTTCAGAATTCTTCCGAAAAATCGGCATGTTTTCGATTTTACGCGCGTAATGTGTTTTCTTCCGCTTTTCGTCATTTTCTTCCGATTTTCGATCTTTTCTTACGCTTTTTACGTAAGTTTCGTCAACGGATCGCGTTAAAACCCGAAATTTCACCGAAGGTTCGCGGGAAAAATGTTAGGGATTAGCACTAATACCAATTCCCCAACATCTTATACTTGTAACACTGATTAAAAATTATGTTGATAAAGCAGAGCTCAACAGTGAAAGTAGATCGGAGGATGGATTTCTAAAAATATGCAAATGAGAAAAATTATGAAGTACGTTGAATGAAGAAATGTTAAAAAGTGGATGAAGTAAATTGACAGGTGAGATAAAGCTCCAGGCTTAAACTTCTTTTATTAAGATCCAAAGTTCACAGTAAAATATCTTGATAAAAACAGTCTTTAAAAATAAACCAAATATTGATGAATAAACAATGAATCACTTTAAATCAAAACAGCCATTTTAAACACTTTAACTCAGAAGCCATGAAGAACAGAAAAGCTTAAATATCGTAACTTTAAAAGATGATTTTAAAAACAGAACGAAAATAAAAATAAGCCGCATGATTTTAAATGTTTACCACAAGATCAAATACAGCATCCCGAGAACGCTTAAAGCAATTCTCGTATCGAGAGCATTGGTAGATAAAAACAAGTAAGCCACATTTCCTTCCAAATAACCCCTTTAAATACAGCAGCTGGAACGGCACGTGTCGACACGCCCACTCTCCAGAATGATCTACGAGATGGTGATTTGCCGGTGACGAACTACGTCAACTAATTCATTCATAAATCCGTTCCCGCCATCTGTCGGGAGAAAAATACACCACGTCATACGCTCTCGTAAATTCTACTATGTCGCGTGGAAAACGTAAACATCTGAAGTTGTAAAAATAAAGATACGGCGTTATCAATGAACTGTAACTAAAGAAACGTAAAGCTGAGTAAATAACTAAAGGATTAAAAGAATGAACGCAAGATAAAAGGTGAGTTTAATTTCAAAATACTTTTAAATACAGAATACTTTATACTTATACTATTTAAATGAAATGATCTTAATAAAAATAAAGATTTATAAATAACGAACTGTAAATTATACTACCAGGGTTAATGTACTATTGAATATAATTAGAGGCATTGAGAACTGGGAAATGAGCTTGTTAATATTTCCTAACAAGTGCCCCCCCTCTCAATGTCTCAATCGAAAACGAAAAATAAAAGATCTAAAAATCTTCACTGACCATGGAACACCTTCTTTCTATAAAAACCATTAAAAACAATAAACAAAACTAAAAAAAAAAAATATTAATCCTAACACTTAACATGAAAAATGCCTGATAATGGCTAACAACTAACAAAAATTAAGCATTAATAAACTCCCAATGCTTTAAATTTAACAACTAACATTAAAAACCGAGAAATGCCCAACAAAAATTTCCAAACGAAATCCCACCAATTAACCATCAAAAACTTCAAAGTCAAAAGCCAAAAGATCCAGCATAAAAACTCGCCTAAATCCATTCATGGCCTCTTTACAAAAATTCAAAATTTAAATTTCTAACAATATAAACACAATTCAAACATTTAACAAATTGAAAAATATCACAATGAAAAATCAACATACGTACCAACTTACAAAAGTAACGTTTCAATTTGAAACTATACATACTAACCAACTCCGTCATCTTGACCACAGCTAAATATGCAAATTTATACAAAACTTAAATAACTTTTATTTAACAAGAACAAAGATTAAAAAAAACTAGAGTAGCTTCATCAGTCTCTCCCAGTAGCTTTCAAAATCCAGTAAAAATGACAAACTTAAGCAATAACTTGGCATCTGATTAATAAGACATAACAATAAATAGCTGTACACTTATCCATCTACAGACAACATCTTACAGCAATATCCATTTTCTCTACCTACATTCGCACAAATATTCACATTGAAGATATCAGATGCCTGCAAATAAAAATATCTATTAGAAACAACATAATCAATACAAAAATAGTCCATTATCATAAGATATATTCCTGTAACAAAACTTCTATATAAATATAACAGTACTAAATCCAACTTAAGACTTAACAAAGGTATAACAACCTTAAAAACATAAAACCTCAAAAAAAACTATTGCTACAAAGGAGAGAAACTGGATTTCCTAAACAAAAATTCATATTCTTAATTTCTATTACTTTAACTTTAATTTAATATATATTTAAACTTCAAACAGATTAATCAGAAACTTTAAACTATTAAATAGATATATCCAAATATTTTAAAAATTAAGTTACATATACTTCTCTCAACCAACTGATAAACGGGGACTAGTGACATTCTCATACATAAAAACTAGGGACTCACAAAATCAAAAATACAATGCCCGCAGCAGATCCGCCAGTGGCGGTTACCTCTCACACAAACTACCTCAGAAAGTTCTCTGGCATTTGTCTCCCAAGGGACCACCCACCCGAAACGGTACTGTGGGCTGCTCGAACCCCCAAGAATAGAATGGTAAGAGGCACCATTTCCACCATTGGATGGGAATTAAATGCTTAACAGCTAGATGAAAAAGGTAATGAAAAACAATTGTGATCAAGAGACTTCATAAAAAGCTAGATAAAAACTTGCTAAACATCGTTTGCTTAAACCATGTAAATGGCTATGGCCACTCAACACGTACACAGGATTACAAACTTTATACATCTTAATACACGTAAATCTTAAACTGAAGAAAAATGGTGGTGCGCAGTATGATTTCTAAAAACTTCAAACAGAAATCTAAAAACAATCTGAAAAACTATTTAAACATTAAAAACCTGTATCAAATACAGTTCTAACAAAAATTAACAAACCGTGTTTGGTCTGAGGCTTCGTAAAGACATCACTGAGGTTTGACTTACTAGGAATATATTCTAAATCAAAAGCTTCACTGTAAATTAAATCCCTAATAAAAAATAACTTGACATCTATATGACGAGATTTATAGTTTTCTATAGGTGATTTTACGAAATTAATGGCCGCCTGGTTATCTGCATAAAGCCTCGACTTGATACCTAAATCGCGTATGATTGCTCTATCCCGACACTCCTGCAGGATCCGGTCAAACCAAACCAGGTTTTTGGAGGCCTCAGTCATGGCGACAAATTCCGACTCCATTGTGGATAAACTGATGCACCTTTCTTTAAAGGTACGCCAGTCCACGGGGGAACTGCCAACCATGACTATTTGCCCACCAACCGATGTTCGGTCATCCCGATTCGCCGCAAAATCAGCGTCAGAAAAGGCAACCAACTTCTCCTCGTTACACCGTAACCGGAGATGGTAGTGTCGAGTATACTTTAAATAACCAAGCACCCGTAATAACCCGTCCCAATGTGAAATACCCGGATTAGACTGAAACTGACTATATATATTACCCGCATAACTAATATCTGGTCTGGTTCTACTGGCAATGAATGATAAACAACCCAGTAAGCTTCTGTAAGGAAAACGAGCCATGTACCCCTTTTCGGAATCAGAAGAAGGACAATTAACTTTAGATAATATAACACCCTTACTAATAGGGAGAGATGAAATAGGAATTCGAAAATTCTTAAATTTATCACACACCTCATCAATATAACTAGACTGGTGTATACATAACGAATTCCCCTTTTCAACAAATTCGACCCCTAAAAGTTTACGTGTTCTTCTTAAAAGCTTGATGTCAAAATTCTTTCCAAGCAAATCCAGGATTATGTCAATCTTCTTCTTAAATTTTCCAAAAACTACAAAGTCATCAACGTATAGTAGCAGAACTATATCAGAATCAAAAAGGTAAGTACAGTTACATGACTCAAATTTCCTAAAACCAATCTTTAATAAAACTTTATGGATCTCATAATACCACTCCCGGCCACTTTGATGCAGCCCATACAGCGCTCGATCCAGTTTGCAATACATATGCTCTTTACCGGGGATAACGAAACCGGGCGGTTGTGACATAAAAACAGACTCCCGTAGCGGGGCGTATAGGTAGGCGCTTGTTACGTCACACTGAACATGTGACCATCCGCAACACGATACTAAGAGGGAAAAGAAAAATCGAATCACTCCAAAGTTTACAACAGGGCTGAAGGACTCCTCATACGATTCGCCCTTCACTTGTTTAAATCCCTGGGCCACCAAACGGGCCTTAAAACGAGCGATTCGTCCCTCTTGACCGTGTATACCCACCGACAGCCCACTGGGGTCACGTTTCCTGGCAAATTCTCCAAATGCCAAACCGACCGTTCGTTCATAACCCCGATTTCCTTCCGCATTGCATCAAACCACATCGCACGCTGCGGAGATTTCTGTGCCTGCTTAAAAGAGTTTGGAATTATTATATTGTCTAGTCATGCAGATATATTTGAAGATTCAGGATTATCAGAATTCTCGTCATCAGATTCAGAATGTATAGGGACTAAACCAGCATACGTATTTGAGCCACTGAAATCGAAAAGATTTGGATCATACTTAATACCATTTACATTACAATACCTCTCAACTTCTGCAGGTGATCTTAATCTATTAGTTTTACCTTCCTCAAAATAGTAAATATCTGTTCTGTCCCTGGAAGATCGCTCTACGGGTTTACGTAACCACCTAACTTCTCGCTTGGAGGAAATAGGGGTCTTAACGTCTTCAGCTTCGGAATCAGACTCTGAATCCGCAACCCCCTCCCCACTAACCCGGGAATCCGGTGGTATGCCGGGAGGATTCAAGGGTCCCCAAGAATCTACTCCTCCAGCATCTTCACCCTGATTATCACCGGAGTCAATGGAGAAAGGATCACAAGATCCCGGGCCCATCACGAATCCACTGCCTCCAGGAACATCCTCAGGAATCTCTCTAAATGTAACACTAATAGTTTCAACAATTTGATCATTTTCAGGTATCCAGATCCGGTAACCCTTGGTATTAAAAGCATAACCCACAAGATAGCCCTTTTTTGCCTTTGGATCTAACTTTGAATTACGTTTCTGGTGAGGAATTCCCACATAAGCAGTTGTCCCAAAAGGTTTAAGATGCCTCACAGATGGTTTTCGGCCCCCATACAATTCAAAAGGAGTCTTCGTTAAAGACTTAGGACAGACCCGGTTCCAGGTATAACAAAAATATTTTAAGGCCTCTGGCCAAAACCTGGGATTCAATTTACTTTCAGCCAAAATAGTACGGACTCCATTGACAGCCGTCTGCATAAACCTCTCAATGACCCCATTCTGTTGAGGAGAAAATGGATTTGTCAACTCGTGATGTATTCCCTTTTCATCAAAATATATTTCAAAATTATCATTGACGAACTCACCCCCATTATCAGACTTAAAATTCTTCACTTTTCTACCCAAGAAATTTTCTGCACGAGTAATATGAGATTTGACAATATCAAAAACATCCGATTTTAATCTCATTGGGTATACTGAAACTCTACGGTAGTAGTCGTCCATAATTGAAAGAAAAAACCTTTCCCCATTTCTCCCAACAGTTCTACAAGGTCCCCAAACATCCGCAAATAAAAGTTCTAAGGGATGTTCAGAACGAATGCTGCCAATGGGTTTAAATGAAGGTCTTATAAACTTATTCAACTTACAGACTTCACAATGAAAATCGTTATCTTTCAGATCAACCAATCCCCGGACCCCATTTTCCTTACATGTATGAATCAAAACAGAGGGACTAATGTGCCCACATCGTCGGTGCCATAATTGTATTTTACTTATACGTTTAGCATTACCCGCAGAATTAGATTCAAAAGACACATTTTTCAAAGGTTTAGGAGCCCTAGGGAAAAGCTGATAAAACCCATTTTTCAAAAATGCATTGAATAAAATGATGTCTCCCCTCATGATGTCAATTACGCCTCCACCACCCAGAAATGTTAAGCCTCTCTTATCCAACTGAGGACCAGAGATTAGATTACGTCTTAGTTGGCTCGAGTACATCACCTCCGTAAAGGTGAACACTCTTTGTCCAAAGCGTAATTTTACCTCTCCCTTACCCTCAATCGGAAAAGATATATCCTTAACAGCCACATTCATTTGTTCATCTGAAACATTACAAAATTTAACAAATAAACTACGATTAGAACAGAAATGATGTGAAGCACCTGAATCAAAGATCCAGGTGTCAACATCCGATGCATTACATAAACTGGCTTGAGATACAACATAAGTTGACTTACGTGAGCTGTCAGGAAAGTCCTCTATATCTGCTCCATGCTTTCTGGGCTGTTGTCTGGATACATGATTCTTTCCAAAATTACGGGATCTTCTGTAAGGCCTGGGCGATGGTGATCTAGGATACTGTCTGGAATCACGAGAAAAACTCCTGCCAGCAGTGGAATCAGTCGATGAGTCACGATAATCACGTCGGTGAGATCCTCTACCTCTGGGCACAGTCGGAGAAAAATCAGAAGAACTCCTGGATTTTGGTGATGATTCTGCATAAGTTGGATGGCTCTGTCGATCAGAATTATAACGAGAGTTCAGATACTTGCGACACTTGCTTCGAACATGACCAGAAACCCCACAATGCCAACATTTCTTATAAAAACGAGGTTTCTTCTTATATTTTACACTATTAGCTGATGGCACGTACTTAGAACTATCTTGATCACGAACAGTCAATCTGGTCTCTTCAGACACTAATTCTAAAACTATCTTTTCAAACTTAAACTCGTCTTCGGACCACCTCAAGATACTCTGCACAATACCATCATATTTCCGTGGTAAATACCGTATTAATTGAAAACTTAAATAAATCTCGTTAAACCCTTTATCTTGTTCTTTAATTATACTCATAAGCCTCCTTAATCTTGTTGCAAAGATACTTATCGACTCGCTCTCCTTCTTTCTGCATTCTATCAACTCACTAAATGACTTCATCAAAAATGACCTAGAGTCGGGATGGAAATGTAACCTAATTTTGTTCCAAGCTTGAACAGCATTTGTACATTCAGCAATTACACGCTTAAATTCTCCCTCAATATTCAAAAATATTGCCGAAAGAGCTTGCCTTGAACGCTGTTTAAAAATGCTTGCATCTGATTCAGTTACTGTACTACTCAGGACCAGCTCCTCTTTACCAGATTCTATAATGTCCCACAGTCCTTCGTCAATTAGGACATATTTCATGTCAATACTCCATCCAGCATAATTCGTGGAGTTCAGCTTTTCTATTGTGTTGCCGGCCATTTTTCATCAACAAAAAAAAATAAATGAAGATGAATGATAAAACTAGAATTTAAAAATATAAAACTTTCTTCATAATCTTCTTCAAAAAAAAAATTTTTTTTCTTCTTCCCTTTCAGACACGTACTAAATCTTCGCCCCCCCCCCCCTCTTTTTAATCACGCTGCGTCATTCTTTTTAACTTAAATATTTCTCATAGACCTCTATAAAGGGTAAAGGGCCAACTGAAGATTATCAAATTCAATCCTCTCCGTTAATCCATATCCTCAAATCTGGACTTATCTGCCCATAACCAAAAACTGTTAGGGATTAGCACTAATACCAATTCCCCAACATCTTATACTTGTAACACTGATTAAAAATTATGTTGATAAAGCAGAGCTCAACAGTGAAAGTAGATCGGAGGATGGATTTCTAAAAATATGCAAATGAGAAAAATTATGAAGTACGTTGAATGAAGAAATGTTAAAAAGTGGATGAAGTAAATTGACAGGTGAGATAAAGCTCCAGGCTTAAACTTCTTTTATTAAGATCCAAAGTTCACAGTAAAATATCTTGATAAAAACAGTCTTTAAAAATAAACCAAATATTGATGAATAGCAATGAATCACTTTAAATCAAAACAGCCATTTTAAACACTTTAACTCAGAAGCCATGAAGAACAGAAAAGCTTAAATATCGTAACTTTAAAGATGATTTTAAAAACAGAACGAAAATTAAAAATAAGCCGCATGATTTTAAATGTTTACCACAAGATCAAATACAGCATCCCGAGAATGCTTAAAGCAATTCTCGTATCGAGAGCATTGGTAGATAAAACAAGTAAATAACATTTCCTTCCAAATAACCCCTTTAAATACAGCAGCTGGAACGGCACGTGTCGACACGCCCACTCTCCAGAATGATCTACGAGATGGTGATTTGCCAGTGACGAACTACGTCAACTAATTCATTCATAAATCCGTTCCCGCCATCTGTCGGGAGAAAAATACACCACGTCATACGCTCTCGCAAATTCCACTATGTCGCGTGGAAAACGTAAACATCTGAAGTTGTAAAAATAAAGATACGGCGTTATCAATGAACTGTAACTAAAGAAACGTAAAGCTGAATAAATAACTAAAGGATTAAAAGAATGAACGCAAGATAAAAGGTGAGTTTAATTTCAAAATACTTTTAAATACAGAATACTTTATACTTATACTATTTAAATGAAATGATCTTAATAAAAATAAAGATTTATAAATAACGAACTGTAAATTATACTACCAGGGTTAATGTACTATTGAATATAATTAGAGGCATTGAGAACTGGGAAATGAGCTTGTTAATATTTCCTAACAAAAAATGCAAATTTTGTCGGAAGATTGCGTAAAAAACGAGAATTCCCCCAAAAGAGCGTGTAAAAACACTAATTCCGTGAAAAGATCGCGAAAAAACGCGAATTTCGTCAAAAGATCGGGTAAAAAAAGCTCCGTCAAAAGATCGCGAAAAAACACTATTTCCGTGAAAAGATCGCGTGAAAACGCGAATTCCATTAAAGGATCGTGGAAAAATGCGCGTTTCGAGAAAAGATCGCGGAAAAAACCCAGATTTCGCCGAACGATCGCGGAAAGACGCGAATTTCGTCAAAAGATTGCGTAAACAACGCGTAGGGGTGGTTTTGGTCCGAATTTTCCGAAAATTTAAGGCATTCATTTTCGAAAATTAAAAAAAATCGGCCACCAATTTGAAAATTCGGACATAAAAAATATCGCGAATTTCGACATCTTCGCCAAAAAAAAAAAATTAATTTTGTCAATCGTTTGCAGAAAAATTGCCAATTTCGTCAAAGGATCGCGTGGAAAACGCTAATTTCGTCAAAAGATCGTGAAAAAACGACAAATTTCGTCAAAAGATCGCGAAAAAACGGCAAATTTCGTCAAAAGATCGCGAAAAAACGACAAATTTCGTCAAAAGATCGCGAAAAAACGACAAATTTCGTCAAAAGATCGCGAAAAAACGGCAAATTTCGTCAAAAGATCGCGAAAAAACGACAAATTTCGTCAAAAGATCGCGAAAAAACGGCAAATTTCGTCAAAAGATCGCGAAAAAACGGCAAATTTCGTCAAAAGATCGCGAAAAAACGGCAAATTTCGTCAGAAGATCGCGAAAAAACGGCAAATTTCGTCAGAAGATCGCGAAAAAACGGCAAATTTCGTCAGAAGATCGCGAAAAAACGGCAAATTTCGTCAGAAGATCGCGAAAAAACGGCAAATTTCGTCAGAAGATCGCGAAAAAACGACAAATTTCGTCAAAAGATCGCGAAAAAACGGCAAATTTCGTCAGAAGATCGCGAAAAAACGGCAAATTTCGTCAAAAGATCGCGAAAAAACGGCAAATTTCGTCAAAAGATCGCGAAAAAACGGCAAATTTCGTCAAAAGATCGCGAAAAAACGGCAAATTTCGTCAAAAGATCGCGAAAAAACGGCAAATTTCGTCAAAAGATCGCGAAAAAACGGCAAATTTCGTCAAAAGATCGCGAAAAAACGGCAAATTTCGTCAGAAGATCGCGAAAAAACGGCAAATTTCGTCAGAAGATCGCGAAAAAACGGCAAATTTCGTCAGAAGATCGCGAAAAAACGGCAAATTTCGTCAGAAGATCGCGAAAAAACGGCAAATTTCGTCAGAAGATCGCGAAAAAACGACAAATTTCGTCAGAAGATCGCGAAAAAACGGCAAATTTCGTCAGAAGATCGCGAAAAAACGGCAAATTTCGTCCGAAGATCGCGAAAAAACGACAAATTTCGTCCGAAGATCTCGAAAAAACGACAAATTTCGTCAAAAGACCTCGAAAAAACGACAAATTTCGTCAAAAGATCTCGAAAAAACGACAAATTTCGTCAAAAGACCTCGAAAAAACGACAAATTTCGTCAGAAGACCTCGAAAAAACGACAAATTTCGTCAAAAGACCTCGAAAAAACGACAAATTTCGTCAAAAGACCTCGAAAAAACGACAAATTTCGTCAAAAGACCTCGAAAAAACGACAAATTTCGTCAAAAGACCTCGAAAAAACGACAAATTTCGTCAAAAGACCTCGAAAAAACGACAAATTTCGTCAAAAGACCTCGAAAAAACGACAAATTTCGTCAAAAGACCTCGAAAAAACGACAAATTTCGTCAAAAGACCTCGAAAAAACGACAAATTTCGTCAAAAGATCTCGAAAAAACGACAAATTTCGTCAAAAGATCTCGAAAAAACGACAAATTTCGTCAAAAGATCTCGAAAAAACGACAAATTTCGTCAAAAGATCAGGACAGGGTTCCTACGCAACTGGAAAACCTGGGAAACAGGGAATTGTCAGGGAAAATAAGTGCTCAAAAAGTCAGGGAAAATTAAATTTTTTTTCTAAAACCTGGAAAAGTCAGGGATTTTTTTTAATGGACTATCATGTGTCAACATTCTCTCGAGTTCACGGTGCATCCGCAAAAAAGTTCCGATTTTCCCTTAAAAGGAGAATTTTTGCTATATTCACATTTTTAACATAAAGATGTTTTAGCTATACAAATTTGCCGCTAAATAGTGGGTACTTAAGCAAAAGAAAGGTTGAGCCATGCTAAGGTGGCTAGGATGAGATATCATGAATGATTATGTAAGAAAAAGAATAAAAATTATGAAGCAAGACAAAACATAAAAGAAAGCTGTAGCTATGTTAAAAGACAAAAAATAACTTTTACACAACAAACTGCTTCTGAAACAACACAAATAAATGACATGATAGAAGTCTAAAAAAAGTTAAATGTTTAATATGTGTAAATTCAGTTATTAAAAAAAAAAAGTTACTTTGAATCCATCTGAGCTGTATTTTAGTTTTGATTGTTTATATATATATATATATATATATATATATATATATTGTAAATGTCAAATGATATAGATTTTTAGTTTCAATTTTATACGTTATTTTAATTTTCAGATGTAAGTTTAATCATTAAGATCTTGAATTGTAATTCGTATTTCTAAAAATGTCGAGAATTTTGGTCAGGGAATTGTAGGAAATATGGCCTGGAAAAGTCAGGGAATTTTGTTATTCAAATAGAGTATGAACCCTGCAGGAAATTTCGCCAAAAGATCGCGAAAAAAAACGGTAAAATTCGTCAAAAAACGAAAAAAAAACAAAAAAACAAATTTCCTCAAAATATATATAGTACAATTGCAAATTAGTGAATATTTTATTCAAGTTTCTCTTTGAAATTTGTTTATTTATAAGGATTCAGCTGTTTTTTAATCCTTACTGAAAGTGTTAGAAAACTTAAAAAGTCTTCTGATTTCTTCTTATTTTTTGTCCAAAATCTTCTGAGTTTTAGCAAAATTTAGTTGGCAAGTATGCAAACAGCTGATGTACAACAGAATAACGAAAATTATTGATTTTAATAAATATGATCAAGATTAACTTATTCTGATTAATTGACTGCAGCAGAAATTTTAGATCAAAATCAAAGTTGGTATAATATTGAACTAATAATATTGAAGTATTAACATTTGGAACTACTTTTTGAAATATTAAGATGTATGAGATAGAAGAAAGTTTTGGGATTGGCAAATCTAGTTATTTTTGGTAACTTCATTATAAATATTTAAAAGTAAAAGTAATTTTCTTTTTACTTATAAATATCAAAATAATTTAACTTAAAATAAAACTAAACGTGACTTAGAGCAAAAACAATATTAAATAATTAAAACAGAAAAAGGGCATCAATTAAACCTATGTTTGGAGAAAATAACTCTTTAATCATGGGTATATTAGTAGATATTTTATGTTTAAATTATAAAAAAGAAAGTATGAAGTATTTCTTAGTGAAAATACTCTACAATTATACGCTTATTAATTGGTTAAAATTTGTTGTACAAATTATCAGCATTTCATTGTACAAATTAATTATTAGCGATTATCAGTATAGTCAATCCACATATCCAAATCCAGTAGCAATTATCAGCATTTTATTGTACAAATAAACAGAATATTTTAATGTTTAAATTACATTTTTTATGCAATATTAATATACATTACAGGGCTTGAATGGCAGATACAAGGCTTGAATTTCGAGACTGGATGGCAGGATTCATGCCCTAAAGATTATTATTGTGTCCTATTTATTATGCCCTATTGTGGGCGGGCGGCTCCTGTTTCCAAAAAACCATTTTCCGAAAATGTTTCTTTGTAAAATGACGATCAAGTTTCAAGACCGACCGACAAATTTCGTGATATTTTCTACTATCGATTAGCAGATTTCACAGTTTCTTCTTACGACAGATTGACAAAATTCATGGTTGTTTTTCTGCATCTGACTGAAAAATTTTGCACTTTCTCTCCACGACCGACTGACGAATTTCATAAATTTTTTTCTCGAGATCAATTGACAAATATAGCAATTTTATTCTGTGACCAATTGGCAAATTTCCCTGTTTGTTCTTGCGACATACTGATGAGAATAACGATTGTTTTTTGCAGGGTTGGGTTTTTGACGTCAAAAAGTGGTTTTTGACATGACAAGCGTCAAAAACTGGTTTAAACTGTCATAAACTGGTTTAAACCGTCGAAAACTGTCATAAACTGGTTTAAACCGTCAAAAACTGTCATAAACTGGTTTAAACCGTCAAAAATTACCAAATACATGTAACACACTAAAACATTTTAACAATAGGTAAACATTAAATAAGTCAATGATTTATGTGATCTTTTATTGAAATTTAATAATTTAAAAAATATATTATTTGCAAAAAAAAAATTTTTTTTTTTTGATTTTCCAACCAGAAGAAAATAATTTTGTACAATTAAATAATCTGGATCAATTTTACCCTGCAGCATGCTGCAGCACACCACGTGTTTAGCACATTTATTTACACCCAAAAGATTTTTGAGTTTAGAGTGTATGAAGCGTTAGAAAATAGTCTGTCTCTTAATTGATTCTGAGCTAGTAGGACTTGATATCAAAAGCATTGCTAGATGAGCAAGTTTTGAAGCAGGCTCAAAAAGCTGTTGCATTTAATGATACCTTTCCACCAAGCAATGGAGTCCTCCCTATAGCACTGAAATGAGAAGACGAGAAAGGGAATTCTTTAGCTTCATACACAATCAGTATGAGTAAGCATCCATAAATTCTCTCTGTAGCTCAATCGCGAGCTGAATCAACTGATACAGCAGTCAACCCTTCCCCTGATGGTTGGGATGCAAAGTATAAGCCAAACAATGGTATGGTTTCATGATTTTATCCCTTCTATTATGCACATTTTCAATATGGGCTTCAAGGAATTTTCTTTTAGATGACCGGCCAATTTTGTTCAGTTTTAAAATCGAAAACATTTTTATACATTGAAAGAAATCATGTTTTAAAAAGATTTTGACTTTAAGCTTTTTTTTTTAAATTACTTCTCTTATTTTGTAAATGTTTAAAATTAATAATCCAATTTCAATTTTGAATGGAATGGTTATTGCTTAGACTAGAATAACATTGATGCACATTATCTTGTTATATATACAAAAAAATCTGCACTTTTCTAAGCTTTTTTTTTTCTCATAAAAAAAGCTACCTAATGCTTTAAGCTCTCAAAAGTAAGAGAAATTAAAACGATTTTGAGTAAGGGAAAAAATGTACAGCTCAGGTGAGCTTAATGTCTACTTTTTAGAAAAACAATTTTACAAAAAAAAATTTAAATAAAAATTTTACCCTGTTAAAAAGTTGTATTTAACAATAATAACTGACATATGTCAAAAACCTGCCAACCCTCTAATTATTACTAATACTATATACTAATTATACAATTACAGTAATAGTGAATTTTAAATATTACATCTAATGTGTGACATTTAATGTGAAATTTTACAGATCACTGTAGTATTCGAGGTTTTTGACGAGGTTTTTGACAAGGGGTTTTTGACATGACGGTTTAAACTGTCAAAAACTGACACGTGTCAAAAACCTGCCAACCCTGGTTTTTTGCATCCGATTGAAAAATTATGCGTGTTTTTCTCTGCAACCGGCTGAGGAATTTCATGATATTTGCTCGTGACGGACTGGCAAATTTCACGATATTTTTCCATGATCGATTGACGAATTTTGTGATATTTTCCCGCTGCCGATTTCCCATGAACTTCAGTTGTCTTCTTGCGACTGGTCGACAAATTTTTTTTATTTATTTTCACCATGACTGACGAAATCGGCAATATTTTTCTTATGACTGATTTATGTATTTTGCGATGTTTTTTTTCCCTGTGCCCAAAATAGGAAAGAACTAAAAGGGCAGTAATGCCACCGGAGACTGAGCCCTACCAAATTGGCCAATAGTCAGCACTCAACAAAATGAGATTACACTTGTGGTGCACATGAAGAAAAACAAATTTGGTGAACTTAAAAAACATGTTTAGAAATAACAAACTAGTTGATTCTTGCAATTCACAGATTAGGACATGACTTTTTGAAATCAACCTTTTATTGTGTAATATAAGAAATCAATAGACTATTTCCTTTTCAAACTTTGGATATGGATTTAAAATTCCAATGCATAGAACATAGTTCAATTAACCAAAAATACCAGGGATTACAGTTTTGACTATAATTCCATTCAGGATATAATAAAACAAGTTTGTTCAGAAGTGACATACAATTACCGTAGGATATTGACCATAGAATCACAGATATGCGTTATTCATGCAAGTATAAGTTAAAAATTAATGCACATCAAATTTTGCAAAATTTTCTAAAATTTTTTAACAGAGCATAACCATGCGTTTCCAATAATTTCTAAAGTTATAAAAGTTGGTATGTGCTGTCTGTCAAAAGTGTAACTTGTGAAAGAGGCTAAATCACGCAAAATGAAATAAATTCTAAATTAAGAAATTCATTTAGCAACCCAATTGTTAACTGCCCATAACATTAGGTGAAAGTTGAAAAATAGACATGGTATATATAAAACTTGATTCTGTTCTATTGTTTTAATAAAAAAAAAACATTTTGGATAATTATCTTGAGTTGTTAATTTAAATTATTTGAATGGTATTTTGTCATGTCTGTATAAATGTAATTCTTTAAGTGGCACATAAAAAATAACGGGGTTTAAAGATTTTTTTTTCCTTTTTAACAGTTCAACTCCCCATCTGGGGAAAACTTGAATAGCAAGCCCTGATATTCAAAGAGATATAGTTTTTGTAAATTATATTTCAATACATTTAAAATGTTTTAATGATGTATGAAACATGTTTGTAATTTATTGTTCTGAGATGGCGTTATATAAAGAAATAATTCTCCATATAACTAAAAACATATCTAGTGCTGAATATCCGAATCTGGCAGGCACAGGAGCTTCGGCTATCCAGCAAAATCAATATCCGGTGCATCACTAATAACTATGCCCTCCGGGAGACAGGTAAGTCCCAAACAGTTAGAGGGGTGACCTCATGTATCTTTGGTCAAGGTTTCAAAATGTGGATTTATAATAAAATAGAACAAGAATTTGGCATTTAAAAAATTGCATGCATATTTTGAACGGCCCTCTAAATTAAGATTGGCGAGGAAGGAGGGGGGGGGGGGATTAGAAGGGACAAACTTGAAAAATACAACATAATAAACTAGTAACCCAAATAACTGGAATTCTAAACAAAAGTATAACGATTTAACCTAGTGTTGAATTCAGGGGATGGTCCGGTGGGGACATTCCTCCCGGGAGTTTTAAGATTTTATGCTTTTTAATGACAAATGTGCAATTCGCTCTCCTCTTACGGATCTCTAAAATATGCTCTCTCCCGGAGTCGCAGAAATCCCTCCTGTAGAAATTACCTGCATTCAACACTGATGTAACATAGAAAGAAAAAAAAAAATTCCTTCCTTATACGAAATTTTACATCAATTCTGCCTCTAAAACAGTAAAATTGGAAGAATAAATATAACGATTCAACCCAGTCCCGAATTGTGGATCGACAGTGATTCGATTTGAAATAAATTAAAGGATAACAATTCTACCCGCATCTAAAGAAAGTCTTGAAAACGATTTAACCCATATGTATAGATCGACATCGAACCTGTGTACTGAATTGATTCGCTATTTCTGATCCTACGTTATGGATGGAATCGATTCGTTCATTTTTTCTTGCTTCCTTTTGTATTTAGAAAAAGAAAAGTGTTGGATTCGTGAAAAATTTCGACTACCGGTTTTTGAAGGATTTGTAGTTTTAGTAGGTCTTGTCTGGAATACGATTCAACTATTTTTATAAATTGTCAGTCTGTTTGTCTCTGTCAAAAAAATTGTGGGTGGTCTATTTAAAGAACTAATGCATGAAATCTGTTGAAACTTCAGATTTAGTTAGAGCTTCATATAAATTGGAGCTGATTACTTTTTGGTGAAAATCGTCCAGGAGGTGGCGCTGCAGACCTGCCAACTGCTACGAAAAAATCGTAGTTGCTACGATTTGGACCTATAAACTACGATGCTACGAAAATTGGTCTTAAACTACGATTTTTTGCAAAAAAACACAAAAGCATTTTTTGTTTCTAGTTGCGATTTTTATCCCGTATCTAGTTGCGATTTTTATCCGCAGCATATTTTTCAGGAGTTCTGTTCCAAAATTTCCAAGTATTCATTTCCGAAAGTTTCAGAAAATTGGCCATTAGTCCGAAAATTCGGACATTAAAAAATGCTCATGAGAAAAAAAAAAAATTCTGGGCTGCAAAAAAAAACTCCTTAATATAAAATACTCTAATCGTGTTTTTGTAAATATTTATACAGGAATTCCCTTCCTTAGAAACAATGGTGCCATTTTAAGAATTCTGCAGGAGGCTTCTTGAGGTGCAAGGTTTGAAATAGCGTGCAAAATCGCACGATTTGCGATAAACTATCGCGATCCAAATGACCGTGTAAAAAAAAAAAAATTAATTTCGTCAATTGGTTGCAGAAGAAAATAAATTTCGTTAAAGGATCGTAGTAAAACGTGAATTTTGTCAAAATATCGCAGAAAGAAAATACGAATTTCGTCAAAAGATCAGTAAGATAATGCAAATTTCATCGAAAGAGTAGTAAGAAAGCGCAAATTTCACCGAGAGATCGCAGAAAGAAAACACTAATTTAGTCAAAGGATCGTGGTAAAAAAGCGTAAAATTCGTCAAAGGATCGCATAAAAAATGCGAATTTCGTCAAAAGTTCATGGTAAAAAGTGCAGATTTCAACAAAGAATCGTGATAGGAAAATGTGAATCACGATTGTGGGAAAAAATTTTGAATATCCTGAAATGACGGTGGGGAAAAAATAGCGAATTCCGTCAAAATTACTGCACTGGGCTAAAAAATTGGAACCAGGCTCCTTTTACAAATGAAAAAAAAAAAAAAAACCTCTGCGAAACGAAAATAAACTCTAAAAATAGTATAAAAATTTTCAGAGGAAAAAATTTACTATATTGAGTTGAAAGACGGAAACCTTATTCCTTTTACAAATGTCAAAAGATGGCTGTGAAACATGAAAAACCAACCAACCAACCTCCAGATTAATTTAAATTTTGTGTGCTACGATTTCTCATTTTCAAAGGTTGGCAGGTCTGGCGCTGCTATGTTGTATTTTTCATAATTTCTGCAGGATTGCTATCTCAAAAACTAATGCACGAATTTTTACCAAACTTCAGATTCGGTTAGACGTTGGCGTAAGTTGTTGATGATTTGGTTTTGATGTAAATTTACTGGCAGGTGGCAATGCTATGCTGCATTTTCCCCGATTTTTGCAACAGCTCTATCTCAAGAACTAATGCCCGGATTTTCATCAAACTTCACATTCAGTTAGACGTTGGCATAAGTTGTTGCTTAATAGGTTTCGGTGTAAATCACTCAACAGGGGGTGTTTCTATGCTGAATTGAATTCAGCATTTTTCTCCGGGAGGGATTTGTGCGGCTCCAGCGAGGGGCATTCTAGACTTGAGAGGAGGGGAGGAGGTTTGGACTTTTGTACATTAAGCATAAAATCTCAAACCTTTTAGGATTATTTGCTTTGTTATTTGATTAAGTTGGTATTTTTTATACCTTTGTTACCTGTCTTTCCCCCCCCCCCCCCACCAAAAAAAAAATAAATAAATAAAAAAATAAATAAAAAAAAAATGAATCTGATATTTCTGATACGACAGTTTAAACCATAGCTAAAAAACTACCAACCCTGCCTGATTATTAATCAATAAAAACTCAAAAAAATTTCTAAATATTGTTTTAACTACTATTTTTTATTTATGTGACAAATAGTATACCTAAATAATATTGAATTTACTATTTTTTTTTTTTTTTTTTTAGTTTTGTGCCTATTGCAGAAAACGAGGTGCGACTGTAGGCTGCAATTTAAGTACTTGTAGAAAATCTTTTCACCTGAATTGTGGAATGGATAATGCGTCTCTTCATCAGTTTTTTGGCAGTTTTCGGTAAGTCCATTATTTATATCCAGAAATAGTCTGTAACTATACTACACCTCAGATATATTTATGCTAATTTAATATAAACTCAGATATAGTTACTTTTTTTTTCTTCGTATTAAAATTTAGATAGACTGTAAAATAATTATGTGACTATGTTTTAGGACAAATTATGTATTTTTTTAATTAACTTAATTTTTCTTTTAAATTAACTAATTAAATTTGAAATTTTATTGTGCACCTTTTTAAAGACAACTTTTGAAAATTCAAATACAGTGTAACCTCTGAATAACACTTACCTGTGAGACCGGGGAAAAGTGACCACTCTTCAGAGGTTGGTGTTATTCAGAGGTTTCATTTTAAAAAATCTAAATTACATAAATTTAAATAGAAATACACACAGTCATTTTAATTAATCCTCATTCTTTTAATACATTAAAAAAATCAGTTATTTGCAGTTGCTTTGTTTTTTGCTGCAAATATCTTTCTCCAAAGAAATAATGAGTTGTTTTGAGTTCATCATTATGATTTAATGCGAAATTTTGAATTTCACGAAAGTTCATAAAATCTTCTGTATATGTGCCAATACTGGAAATCTTGGGTGATTCTATAATCCATTTCCTCTTCCTATCTTCTATCTTCCACCATTTGCTGTATGGAAACAAATGTGGCAGTAACTGTCAAATCTTTGTACAGACATGCAAACTCGCTAATTTTTATGTTAGTTATGCCTGCTGTTCTAAGAATATTATCTAAATTTTCCGCATCATAATTAATGTCTTCATTTTCTGTTTGTTGACATATCAAGTAAATTTTGTTTGATCTGCTTCACATTTCGGTTTGCAAATAAATATGAAATTGTACCAGGAGCTGTCATTTTTTTTTTCTCGTGACATTTGAGTGGCCGTTGTTCAGAATTCCTCATTTAGAGGTTCATACTAATGTTAATGCTATAGAGCTAGTTTGTTTCCATCTACATGTGGCCGATATTCGGAGGTTGTTGTTGTTTAGAGGTGGCTGTTCAAGGAGGTTTCACTGTCATTTAAAATAAGTGTAATTTTAAAAAAAAATGAAAAAATAAATAATACATAAAAAGTACAATCAACCAATATGAAATTAAATCGGATTCTTCAATTAATCTAATTCATTCTGATACATGAAATCAGAGTATCAAAAATGATTATTAGTTGCTGTAACAAATAACTATAATAAAATCGGTTTATCGTCCCAATGTGCTATTTCTGACATGTTAGTTATAGCTAAAAAGGATTGTGGGACCTTTTAACCATTCCGTAGCTGCATGCTCAAAATTTCAAAAGTTTCAGTTGCATTTGTCTATGAATCCAAAAAAATTAATCGTAAGAGTAATTAACCATAAGATGGAACTCAAAATATCATATGTTGAAAAGATTGCATGAGTTAAAGCAGCCTCTTTGTCTTTGTGCTGTTGAAAATGAAATAACAAATTTAACTGCAGTTCAGTGGAAATAACTGGAAAGTGTAGTGTGAAATGAGCTCAAATGAATAGGTCATAATTCAAAGTACAGGAGACTCCTTCAAATCCGCACAGCTTGGGACCAGAGGTTGTGTGGATTTTAGAATTTTGTGGATTTCTGGTCATTGCTTTGTTTTCATTTTTTAAACAGTAATTTGAGTGTAATAATGCAATCAAAATTATAATGAATCCTTGCAATGTAAGAAAATATTAAAAAATAGTAAAGTAATAAACTAAAATGATAAAAAGTAAGATAATTTTAAAAATGATTAAATTATTAAAAGTTAAGGTCAAGTAAATAATTAATGTATAATTAAATATGATTAATAAATACATTTTCTTTGAATTAATCAATGAAACTTTTCTCAAAGATAACCAATTAATTCATATCAAAAACTTAAAGTAAGGAAGCTTTATTTCAGTTTTAACCAGTTTTAATAACCAAAAAAGCTTGATTAATGCATAAATATATTTGGTAAAAAGATTACCAGTGATATTAGCAATATATTGATTTCTTTTTTTCAGAAATAAATTTATACTTCCTTTGTGAAAAACTATGAGTTCAGTCATATTATCGAGAATTGCATATTAAAATACATATGGAATGATATAAAACTAAAACACTCTGTAATTTTTGAATTGTTTTTAGGAATGCTGCTATATGTTTCTTTTCCAGAATCTTTCCGAATACTATTGTAACTATCTAATTTCTCTACTAGTTCCTCTGGCGATATATCACCCCATTGGTCAAGAAATGGTCCCTAAAGTCTGGCGAAGCTCTCTTTTTGATCTGATCAGCTATCATGAGGTCCCTTAATTGGTCAAAAGTACTAATATTGAGACCTGAAATCCACCCATTGAAATAACTTTTCAACTCAAAATAAAATCTTTCCACGTACTATCTAGGGATTTCCTATGTTTGCTTAACCCTCTCACTGACAAGCCCGTGTTAATACGTTCACTAAGCTCCAGGTTTCACTGCAATACAAGCAATATTTAAAGTGATATAATTCTATTTATTTAATGCATTTTTAATGCATTGAACAATGATTAATACTTCCAAGGATTGCATTTATATTCGTTATTAAGTTTTTTTATAAAATGTTCAAAGAATATTTTTTTTTTAGCATTTAAAACAAAATGCAGCGAAAACAACATTACAATTTTGCCCTTTTCCAAGACAGTCGGAGGGTTAATAACTGTCTAAACTTTTCCGAAATCAATTTAAATCTTTTTAAGAGCATTGATTTTACATGCGCATAATTTTGAGAATTCTTTGGGTTCCCTAGCTATTAAATTAGCAATCTCACTTGGCACAGAATCATTTAAATGTGTAACCCAGATACTTTCTGGAAATTTTAACTGCCGTTCAAACAGCACTAGAAAAACACTTATGTCATCATTATTCAGATCATATTTAGGAACTAAATTTGTAATTCAAATTTAAGATTCAGCTCATCTGAATAATTAACTTGAATCGCTTGGATCAATTTTATTTTTTATCCTTAATTTCACAAGTTTGAAAGCCCTTTCCTTTTCTGATGCTCTTTTTCTGCCTTTACTTCTTCCCTAGTGTTTACAATTGTATTTAACATTTCCTTCACAAAATCTTCTTTGTAGTTAGGACTATTTTCTATTAAAGTCCGTAAATAGGCGATTTATGAGTCGCATCTACGGTTTCTCCCAATTCTTCAGCCAAAATTTTTAAATCTTTTTCCCCCTCCCTTAGAAAAGCCATGATCCTAACTTTTAATTTTTAAACTCTGTTTTTTTCTTTGTAATTTACAAACAACTGAAACAAATTTTGGTTCCTCACTTACAGAAAATCCTTTATCAAAATGTTAAACAAAATAAACATATAAATAATATTGCAATAAACCTAAACAATAAATTTTGTTACTAAAACAATAAACCTGTTCTGCTTATACCAGTTACGTATACCAATGTAACTAAATACTAAAGTAAATACCAATCTAAATACTTGACATGATCACGTTTCAATTAATATACCCATATTTTACACTTAAATAAACATATCTATAAAAATATATGAAAGAAATAATAAAATAAAACAATTTCCTAACTCAAGTTAATTACCTATACTGGTACCAGTTTCGATAAAAAGAAATGAGAAAACAAAATTATAAAAAAAATCACATGTAGAATTTTAAGGATTTCTTCACACAACCAAAAATAAAAATGATCTAATACTTTAAAAACATAGTCATGATCACTTATTTAACTGCATAAAAAGAAAATAAATCTCAACAACATAAAAGAATAAAAATTTTCAAAGTATAGTATATTAGAAATGCTTCAAAATAAACAAAATAGTTGTAAAACTGCACTTCTTTCTTTTTTTTTTTTCATCCTTCACAGAAAATAAACACATGGTACTAATATTTTTAGAATATTTTCACTTATTTTGTTCTTAAATGAACATTATTTCTAATCACCTTTCACAGAACTTACTTCGATATTTATACGGCAGGCGAAAATAATTTTTAAAATACGCTACACCCTACATTTTTAAAATATGCCCTCTTTTTATTCATGATGACATGCGCTTAATTATATTTCATCATCTCATAGAAATAATACTTCTAATTTGCTTTATATTTACACTGTGGAATTATGTTCTTATTTTTACTAAATAAAATTCTGTTGTGATCAGGGTTCGATTTAAGCGGTATCGCATCGCAATTTGCGATTCAAATTTAACTAAAATGCGATCCAAGAAATGCATTAAATCGCAATCATTGCGATGCATATTTCCCACACCCTTTGTTATGTCATGTACACTTAAAGCAGGGATGCCGCGGACGCGCTATAGTGCGTAAATTACGCGGAAAATCGGATACGGGACGCAAAAAAATAGCTCTTACGCGTCCCGTGGGACGCGTAATTTCGTGAAAAAATCGCGGAAAACAGACGATTTTCGTCAAAGAATCGCGAAAAAAGCGTAAATCTCATCAAAATATCGCGCAAAAGCAGCGATTTTCGTAAAAGGGCCGCGAAAAAATAGCGTATTTCGTCAAAGCATCGCGAAATAAAAAGCGAATTTCATCAAAAAATCGCAGAAATAAGCGCAAATTTCATGAAAATATCGCTGAAATAAGCACAAATTTCATCAAAATATTGCGAAAAACGCGATTTTTGTAAAAGGGCCGCGACAAATTAGCGTATTTCGTTAAAAGATCGCGAAAAAATAGCGAATTTCGTCAAAAAATCGCGGAAAGAAGCCGAATTTTGTCAAAGGATCGCGAAAAAAGCGCAAATTCCATCAAAAAATTGCGGAAAAAAGTCTATTTTCGTCAAAGGATCGCGAAAAAATAGTTGTTTTTCATCAAAGGATCCCCCAAAAATAGCAAATGTCGTCAAAAAATAACGTAAAAAAGCCGATTTTCGTCAAAGGATCGCGAAAAAAGCAAAAATTTCGTGAAAATATAGCGGAAAGAACGCTATTTTCGTAAAAGGGCTGAGACAAAATAGTGTATTTCGACAAAAGATTGCGAAAAAATAGCAAATTTCGTCAAAAAATCGCGGAATAAAGCCGAATTTTGTCAAAGTATCGCGAAAAAAAAAAAAAAACACGATTTTCGTGACAGACTCGAGAAAAACTAGCGAATTTCAACAAAAGGATCGCAGAAAAACGCGAATTTCGTCAAAGTAACGCGGAAAAAACGTGAATTTAGTCAAAGCACCAAAAAAGATGTGCAAACTAAACTTATAGGTAAAAAATTCATAAAATGGGATTTAATTTCTTTTTTATGAGATTCTTAAAAAGACAGCATGACTTCAGTGTACTTTGATAATATTTATATTCATTAGGTGGACCAGTAAAAATCACCCCCACCCCCCTCATTCTTACTGCATTGAAATGTCTCCCGCCTTCAGAACATTTAAGATTTGATGCTTATTAGTGATTTAGATATAAATTTCCCTTCCAAGGAAAATGTCTGATTCCAACACAGATCTATGCTGACAAATAATTCAATGGGAAGTATAATAATGAAAGCACCCATTCATTCAACGAAAAGTACACCTTTACTTAACATAAGTGTTCTTTTTTTCAGCAAAAATATCTTTTTCAATAAACCCGCCTTGCCTCTTTTTAAAAGAATGCGAACATTAGTGATACTTGTTAGTGGAACTTGGTATCTTCTGCTCTCAAATAAACATTATTTTACAATTAAAATTGTATCTTGCATTTTTACTTTTAAGAAAGTAAAGAAAATTTCTCTTAATATTTTTTTAAAATATCGTATTTGAGTGCAAATAATGCTGGTTTTAATTCATTATTTAATTATTGTTAAAACAATAATTAATGCATTTCATTTATCTTAATAAACAACTTTCATTTATTCCTTTAAAATATAAATTATTATTGATGGGGACCCGCTTTTGTAAAAAAGGGACCCAGATTTTTGGAAATCCTGGGTCCCGGGGACCCAGGTTTTTTCAAGTACAGCGGCATCACTGTTTAAAGTTAAAATTTAAAGGTGTTTTTACACGACATACGTTGTGTTTTCACCCTCCCCAAGTGTTTATTTACAATGGAAGTACAGCGAGGAAGTACGTTTTTTTTTTTTTTAAAAATTTGTTGTAAATTTTCAAGATTTAACGTTAGCTATTTTTTACTTGCTATACAAAAGTGTCTAACTGCTATTCAAAACTGACTTTGTATAGCAGTTACTGCTATGCGACTTTCTTTTTCTAAATCGACCCCTGGTTGTGATAATCGACAGCTCACTAACAAAATAAATAACATCAATAAAGATTGATGATTTTTATGCACAAACCGAAGATAACGGATATCGCACATTTCTTCACCAGGAAACCTTTCGCATTTGATAGATTCGAAGGCTGCTAAGTTGGGTGCCATTTTCTATGATGCTCTTTCAAAGAATTGAAGAGAATCTTATTCTAATTGAATAATATAATCTAATTGAAGAGAATTCTTATAAATACGAAACACTTTATTTTGAAGACTCAACACAACGATGACACATCAGTTTACACATAGACACAGAAGAGATCTTTCACAACCATAACTTCATATATTTAAATACAGGTAACACCTAGGATAGGTATCAATGAATGTGACCTTGTTGTACCTCGGCTAATTCAACTGTGGGGCTTAAAAGTTATTCTGTGCCAGGAACCAATGTCCTTAGCATCCTCTGGCAATACAGAGAAGCTGCATAAAAGATGCACTGCAAGGTTTAATTGCTTTAGAAAGCTAAAATTATTGGTAGCTATTCCATATTTCAATGCAATGAATTTAAATAAAAAAAATCTGATTCAAATTTTTAAAAAATCTGATTTTTCTTTAATAAAAAAAAAAAAAATCAATTTTTTTTTACACTCTAGTTGAAGTTTTCAGAAGAAAATTGGCCACAATCAGAAATAAACCCCAACAAAAATTTAGTAATGACGGAAAAGAAAACTACGGTAGCTACTCTTTTATGTTCTAATTCACATGAATCTATGATATATGGTAGAATTTCAAAATTTCGTAGATTTATAAAAATCATATGTTGGGTGAAGAGGTTCATAGTGAAGTGCAGAAATAGAAATAGATCTTCTTCATGAAAATTGTCTACAGAAGAGAAAGAAAATGCGGAAACATTACTTTGGTCTAGTATACAGTCGGAAAGTTTTGGAGATATCATAATTTCGGGAGTAAGCACCGCGGCGCTTATGACTTTAAAAGTTAATAAATTGCCGATGCAGCGCTTCTAACATGTGCGGCACTTAACATTTTTTTTTTCCTCTTTTTAAAGTTTTGATAAAGAATGTCGAAAAAAGTATCCCCGTTAATAGATGGCACCAACTCGTATTGTTTACATCGAAGGTATTAGGAAAATAAAAACTTTGGATGGGAAATTAAATGTTCATGAGTCAGAAGAGAAAGGTAATGTAAAAATGTGGCCAAGAGACTTCGAAAAATGCTAGTTAAAAAGCTTCTTAAACATCATTTACCTAACCATGCAATGACTATGGCCACTCACCATATACACAGAATTACAAACATTACACATCGTGAAAACTTCTACAAGAAAAATGATGGTGCAAAGTATGATTTCTTAAAAATTTAGAACAAAAATCTAAAAACAATCTGAAAATTACTTAAACATTAGAAACCTGTTTCAAATACAGTTTTAACAAACTTTAGCAAATCGTGTTTGGTCTGAGGTTTGGTAAAGACATTACTGAGGTTCGACTTACCGGGGATATATTCTAAATCAAAAGCTTCATTGTAAATTAAATCCCTAATGAAAAATAACTTTACATCAATATGACAAGATTTATAATTTTCTATTGGTGATTTTACAAAATTAATAGCCGCCTGGTTAATACCCAAATCGCATATGATTGCTCTATTCCAACACTCCTGCAGAATCCGGTCAAACCAAACCAGGTTTTTGGAGGCCTCAGTCATGGCGACAAATTCAGACTCCACTGTGGATAAACTGACGCACCTTTCTTTAAAGGTACGTCAGTCCACGGGAGAACCATCAACCATGCCCACCAACCGATGTTCGGTCATCCCGGTTCGCTTTAAAATCAGCATCGGAAAAAGCAATCAATTTCTCCTGATTACATTGTAATCGGAGATGGTAGTGTCGAGTATAATTAAGATAACCAAGCAACCTTAATAACCTGTCCCAATGCGAAATTCCCAGATTAGATTGGAATTGACTATAAATGTTAACAGCATAAGTAATATCTGGTCTTGTTCTACTTGCTATAAATGATAAACAACCTAACAAACTTCTATACGGAAATCGGGTCATGTACTTTTTTTCAGAATCGGAAGAAGGACAATTAAACTTAGACAAGATAACCCCCTTACTAATTGGGAGAGAAGAAATTGGAATTCGGAAATTTTTAAATTTCTCACACACCTCATCAATATAGCTAGATTGGTGTATACTTAACGAATCCCCTTTTTCCACAAACTCAACCCCTAAAAGTTTACGAGTTCTGCCCAAAAGCTTGATATCAAAGTGCTTTCCTAATAAATCAATGATCCTGTCAATCTTCTTCCTATATTTCCCAAAAACTACAAAATCATCGACATATAACAATAGAATTATATCAGAATCATAAAGATAAGTACAATTACATGACTCAAATTTCTTAAAACCAATATTTATTAAAACTTTATGAATTTCATAGTACCATTCTCTGCCACTCTGATGCAATCCATACAACGCGCGATCCAGTTTGCAATGCAAATGCTCTTTACCGAGGATGACGAAGCCAAGCAATTGTGACATAAAAACAGACTCCCGTAGCGGGGCATATAGGTAGGCGCTTGTTACGTCACACTGAACGTGTGACCATCCGCAAGACGATACTAAGAGAGAAAAGAAGAATCGAATTACTCCAAAGTTTACTATAGGGCTATAGGACTCCACATAAGATTCCCCCTTTACTTGTTTGAAGCCCTGAGCCACCAAACGGGCTTTAAAACAAGCGATTTGTCCTCTTTCGTCCCGCTTGACCGTGTATACCCACTGACAGCCCACAGGGGTCACATTTTCCGGCAAAATTTCCAAATGCCAAACCGACCGTTCGTTCATAACCCCAATTTCCTTTCGCATTGCAGCAAACCACATCACATGTTGAGATTTTTCTGCTTGATTAAAAGTTTTTGGAATAGTTATGCTGAAATGGTTGCAGATTCAGGATTAGCAGAACTATTGTCATCAGACTCTGAATCGACAGGGACCAAACCGGCATATTTATTAGAATTAGAGCCACTGAAATCAAAAATATTAGGGTCATACTTAATACCATTTGCATCTCAACGTCTACCAGTGACCTTAACCTATCAGTCTTTCCCTCCTCAAAATAATAAATGTCAGTTCTGTTCCCAGTGGTTCTCTTTACAGGCTTGCGTAACCGCCTAACATCTCGCTTGGAGGAAATAAAGGTTTTTGCATCTTCAGTTTCAGAATCAGACTCTGAATCTGTGACCCCCTCCCCACTAATCCGGGAATCCGGTGGTGTGCCAGGAGGATTCAGGGGTATCCAGGAATCTACTCCTCCAGCACCTTCACCTTGATTATTGCCGGAATCAATGGAGAAAGGATCACAAGATCCCGGGCCCATTACCGCTCCACTGCCACCAGAAACAGCCTCTGGAAGTTCCATAAAAGATACACTGATAGTTTCCACAATTTGATCCTTTTCTGGTATCCATATTCGATAACCTTTGGTATTAAAAGCATAACCCACTAGATAGCCCTTTTTAGGTGCGTTCGTAATTATATAAATACGTAGCACCTATAGTCGTCGTTCAGTCCGTCTGTCTGTCCGTCCGTCTGTCCGTCCGCATATAACAGAGCAAAAACTACCCGACCGAATGATCTGAAATTTTTAATATATAATTGCTGCAAAATTTTGTCGAGCCATTTCCAATTTTATGAAAATCGGATGTATAGTTTAATTACAGGGACAGTCAAAAGTTTTTCTTTACATTACGGCCAATGGGAAAAATTATTGCAAGTGAATTTTAATGATGTTACAGACTTCCGAATGGTCTGAAATTTTTAATATATAATTGCTGCAAAATTTTGTCGAGCCATTTCCAATTTTATGAAAATCGGATGTATAGTTTAATCACAGGGACACCCAAAAGTTTTCCGTTACATTACGGCCAATGGGAAAAAATTATAGCAAATGCATTTTAATGATTTTACAGCCTTCCGAATGGTCTGAAATTTTTAATATATAATTGCTGCAAAATTTTGTTGAGCCATTTCAAATTTTATGAAAATCGGATATATAGTTTAATTACAGGGACACCCAAAAGTTTTCCGTTACATTATGGCCAATGGGAAAAAATTATTGCAAATGCATTTTAATGATTTTACAGACTTCCGAATGGTCTGAAATTTTTAATATATAATTGCTGCAAAATTTTGTCGAGCCATTTCCAATTTTATGAAAATCGGATGTATAGTTTAATTACAGGGACAGTCAAAAGTTTTTCTTTACATTACGGCCAATGGGAAAAATTATTGCAAGTGAATTTTAATGATGTTACAGCCTTCCGAATGGTCTGAAATTTTTAATATATAATTGCTGCAAAATTTTGTTGAGCCATTTCAAATTTTATGAAAATCGGATGTATAGTTTAATTACAGGGACACCCAAAAGTTTTCCGTTACATTATGGCCAATGGGAAAAAATTATTGCAAATGCATTTTAATGATTTTACAGCCTTCCGAATGGTCTGAAATTTTAAATATATAATTGCTGCAAAATTTTGTCGAGCCATTTCAAATTTTATGAAAATCGAATGTATAGTTTAATTACAGGGACAGTCAAAAGTTTTCCGTTACATTACGGGGAATGGGGAAAAAATTATTGTAAGTGCATTTTAATGATGTTACAGACTATGCACTTATGAAGCGCAAAAAAATATACATTCAGTACAATATGGGGTGCAAAAAATAATTATAAAACTAGTTATAGTACGAACGCACCTCATTTGCCACATTTGACGAGCAATTTCCAACTTGTTAGCCTTTGTATCCAACTTAGAGCTACGTTTCTGCAGGGGTGCAGAAAATGTTTCTACTCCCAACATTTCCTCCAATCCACATGAAAATTTCCCAAAATTTTACGGTATGTTATAGGTAAGTGCTGTATTACCGTAGGTATAGAAAATTTATTTTTCAAATATTTCTCAACTTATGCGCAAGTATATATGGCAGGTGAAATTCGTTCGGAATTTACGGCGTCCAAATCTGCGATTCTCCCGAGCGTAAGAAAAGAAAGTCGCAAGGGTGGTTCTGTCTCGAATTTTCTGAAAATTTAAGCCATTCAGTTCCGAAAAAAAAAAAATGGTCATCAGTCCAAAAATTCAGACATAAAAATATGGCTAATTTTGATACGATATGGTCGCCGAAAAAAAATCAATTTCGTCAATTGTTCGTAGAAAAAAAATCGCCAATTCCGTCAAAGAATCGTGAAAAAACATGAATTTCTCCCAAGGACCACATAAAAAAACGTGCATTATGTCAAAACATTGCGGAAAAAACGCAAATTTCATGAAAAGATCGCGGAGTAAACGCAACTTTCGTGACAAGATCGTAAAAAACGCAAATTTCGTCAAAAAATCGCAGAAAACACACATTTCATGAAAAGATCATGGAAAAAACGCAAATTTCGACAAAGAATCGCGAAAAAAAAATCACAAAATTCTTAAGTATCGTGGAAAAATGCAAAATTCGTGTAAAGATTGTGGAAAAAACTCAATTTTCGTGACAAAATTGCAGGAAAATGCAAATTTCGTCAAAAGATCGCCAGAAAAATGTAAATTTCGTGAAAAGATCACGGAGAAAATGCAACTTTCGTCAAAAGATCGTGGAAAAAACGCAAATTTCGTGAAAAGGTCGCAGAAAAAACGCAACTTTCGTCAAAAGATCATGCAAAAAACGCAAATTTCACGAAAAGATTGCAGAAAAAACACAAATTTCATCAAAAGATCACGGAAAAACACGCAAATTTCATCAAAACATCACCTAAGAATGCAAATTTCGTCAAAAAAATCTTGAAAAAAAATGTAAATATTTTCAAAGAATGGCGAAAAAAACCCCTACAAATTTCGTTAAAATATTATAAAAAACGCAGATTTCGTGAAAAGATCGCAGATTTCGTCAAAAGATCGTGAAAAAAACACTAAATTCGTTAAATGGTCGCAGAAAAATGCATATTAGTTAGTGCCGAGGGGGGTGGGGTCCCCCTCTGCTGTAATCTTTCTGAAAATTTCCTGTGAATTTATTTCATTGCAATTAATAGTAAAAATAAATTTTTTCAGTTGAGTGTAATCATATCGAATGGTAAGTAATATATATTAGTAAATTACGATGGTGATAGTTAAAAAAAAACACAATTTTGTATGGAGCGTACATAACTTTGTTACTGGCCAGTTAAAAAAATCAGTGTACTGGCCAGTGGGTAAAAAAGTTAATTTTCACCTATACGTTTCTGATGTGGAATTCCCACATAAGCAGTTGCCCCAAATGGTTTAAGATGCCTGACAGATGGTTTTCGGCCCCCATATAACTCGAAAGGTGTCTTTGATAAAGACTTAAAGCAAATTCAATTCCAAGTATAACAAAAATCAGGCCTAGCAGCATTCCTATATTTCCTATAAATTTGAAAAAGTTCCTATATTTCCTAGCCCTCCACCCTCGCAATTATTTTTTAAAGCCGAGTTCAGCAATTCAGATGTGATTTTTCCGCGAATATATTTTTTAAATTTTGCCGAATTCTGCATTTTTTTTTTTTTAACCGCAAATTTCAACAATTCTATTTAAAAAAAAAAAAAAAAAAACCATAAATTTCTTAGGTTTGTCACAGTATTAAAAATTTCATCATTCAATTGCGAAAATAATCTCTAATTTCGTCAATCGGTTGAAGAAAAAAAAATCATGATCTTTGTCAATGGATCCCAGAAGAAAAATTTTTAATTTTGCCAAACTGTTGTTTAAAAAAAACAAAATGTGGATTTCGTCAATCGATCATTGAAAAAAATTGTAAATTTGTTTAATATGTTGCTGATAAAAATCGCGAACTTATTTCTGTCAAGTGTGGAATAAAAAAAAGCAAATTTCTTCAATAAGCCATGTTAAAAATTCGCTGATTTTGTAAGCCGCATTAAAAATTTGCTAATTTCGTCAACTTTTTGCTGCAATATATAACGAAATTTGTCGATCAGTCATTTATAAAAATAATAAATTTTGGAATTCCCTCACAACGAACAATTTCGTAATTCAATTGCGGTAAAAACTCATGGATTTCTTCAGTCACAGCAAAAAATTGCTGATTTTGTCTGTTGGTCGTTGAAATATATTACAAAATGTGTGGATCATTTGTTGATAAAAATTGTAATTTTTGGCAGTCACTCGTGGTAAAAAAAACGTAGATTTCACCAGTCAGTTGCGTAAAAAAAAAAATAGCTGATTTCGCCAATCGACCATTGAAATGCATAACAAAATTTGTCAAATATTTTTGATAAAATACATAAATTTCAGCTGTCACACGCTGCAAAAAAATTGGAGATTTCATCAATCAGTTGCGGCCAAACATTGCTGATTTCGTGAGTCTGTTGTTCTTTGATATCTTAATTTTTGGCAGTCATTGCCAGTAAAAAAAAAAAAAATCTTGGATTTCAACAATCAGTCACAGAAAAAATCTCTTAATTTGTCAGTTTGTCGCTTAAAAAATTTGACATCGGTTGGTTGCGAAAAAGGTGCAGGAAAAAAATCGCTAATTTCCTCAATGTATCTGGGGCATTCTCACAATCTTATAACTTTTATGTCCCTGAATAATAATTTTTTATTTAATACACTTTTTTGTGTTTTTTTTTTATTTTATATACTTGGGAACATCCCAATGCATGATTGCACAACAATATTAATGGGATAAATAAGTTTTGGACGATGTTGGGGGTCCAAACACATGGAAAACTCATCTACCGTCCCGTGTCCCTGATGCTGATTTTTAAGTTTGAAGCTGTCTGGATAAAATTGTTTCAATAAAAATAATTCGATGTAATTTTTTTCTGAAACTGGAACTATTGTTTTATATAAATATGTAGCTAAAAATTAACCTGCACACATTTTTAGGGTTGATATTATTTTTTTAACTCTGTCCCTGAATTTTAGATTTTTTTACCATCCCTCTTCTAAAATGATACAGAAAATCACTTCAGATGCAACGACAGAATTTTTTTCAAGTTTTTGCTCATGCAGAAATATGCTAGAGAAAGAATATCTAAAATTCTTTGACAGGAAATTGACTGCTGAATATAAATCAGCATTTAAATATCGATTTCAAGCACCGTGGCTTTATTGGTAGTCTTACCGTCCCAAGGTTTATTCCTGCACTTTTCGAGGTAAATTTAAAAAAAATTTAGTTTACTCCAATGTTAACAACTGTTTCTAAAAATCAATGAACATTGTGGCTATCAGTCTTAACATGATTTTCCTAAAAATAGGTGGTAATTTTCCTTACCGTCTCTTTTTTTTTACCATTTCGTCCCTTTTTTTACCTTACCGTCCCTTCTTTAACACCCCTTTAAGACAATGTTATACAAAAATTCTGTATTAAAAGTACATTTGTATTATTTCTTATTTGAATGTCCTGTGGGTACTATGCAAATTCATTATAAGTAAAAATTTAGAAGAAAATTGAAAGTTATAATGGTAAAATGGTAAGGAAAATTAAACTCTCAAGTTTAACTTAAACCTCAGTTAAATAAAAAAATTTTCGCTGCTGACCATTTTTCTTTATTTTGAATCATTAAGGTATTTCATTCGTCTATCAGATTAAAATGTTATTTTAGCAAGTTTAATTTCGCCAGATTTTTTTTTTTCCCCAAAAGTCAAAAGATTGTGAGAATGCCCCATCTCAGAGAACATCAATCGATTGTTAAAATAAAAATCTTAGATTTCATCTGTTGGTTGTTGACAAAAAAAAAAAAAAAATCGAGTTTTGTCAATGTGTGGCAAAAAATTATGAAATTTCTCAATTGGTCATTGATAAAAATCTTTTGCCAATCGGCTGCAAGAAAAAAAAAATTGCATAATTAGTCAATCGGTCACATAATTTCACAGAATTATATTGATCGCAAACTTTTGCTCTGTAGGGATAAAACAAATGTAATTCATTTTATATAAATTTATTATAAAAAAATCCTTTATACTTAAAAAATAAAAGTAAATAAGTAACCTTTATTTCAATTATGTTTGTATTGATATATGCAAATGCTATAAGCGGTATGATTCAGAAAATAATTGTAAGAAATATTTAATAAAAAAAATTGCATACAACTACTGAAACGCTAATATATTAATCCAGAAGAAAAAATTCCTGAAATAGTCAGGAGTGAACTTTAAATAGTTTTATCCTGATAGTCCAATGTTTGTCTATGATATTACGTATGTAAGTGTATTAAAACATGTGTAGGTATATTTACATATAAATAAAAATTCTATAAAATTCTTATTTTCTTCAAAACATTTCTTATATTTCCTATAATATTTTCGAAGAAAGTCACTTCTAGGCCTGCAAAAATATTTTAGGGCCTCTGGCCAAATCTTGGGACTCAATTTACTCTTAGCTAGAATAGTACAGACACCATTGACAGCAGTCTGCATAAATCTCTCAATGACCCCGTTTTGTTGAGAAAATGGGTTGGTCAGTTCATGGTGTATTCCCTTCTCATCAAAATATATTTCAAAATTATCATTTACGAACTCACCCCCATTATCTGACTTAAAATTCTTTACTTTTCTACGCAAGAAATTTTCAGCATGTGTAATATGAGATTTGACTATATGTCAAAAACATCAGATTCTAATCTCATTGGGTATACAGATACTCTATGGGAGTGGTCGTCCATAGTTGACAAGAAATACTTTTCCCCATTTCTCCCAGCTGTTCTACAAGGGCCCCAGACATCAGCTAACAAAAGATCTAATGGATGTTCTGACCGAATACTGCCAATGGGTTTAAAAGAAGGTTTTTGAAATTTATTTAATTTGCAGACTGAAAATCACTCTCTTTTAAGTCCACTAAACCCCGGACCTCATTTTCCTTACATGTATGTATCAGGACAGAAAGACTAATATGTCCAAATCTACGATGCCATAACTCCATTTTACTTAAACGTTTAGCATCACTTGCAGAATTACTTTCAAAAGATACATTTTTATAAGGTTTAGGAGCCCTAGGGAATAGTTGATAAAAACCCTTCTTCAAAAATGCTTTAAATAAAAGATCATCTTCCCTCATGTCTATTACACTCCCACCACCCAGAAATGCTAAACCTTTCCTATCCAACTGAGGGCCAGATATTAGGTTACGTCTTACAAGGAGAGGGTCCGAGGTTGGTCTCACCGAAATGCGATGAACATTTGTGTTTCGATAGAGTATAGTGATTATGTAAATAAATGACCGCCATAAAGCGCAACCCCCAGGGGGTCTTGAGAAAATAAGTCTCAAAGTTTAAGTTACAGCTTATAATTGGATAAATTTCCATCTTTGGCAAGCGCTCCGTGGCGTGGTCGGTAGCATGCTGGATTTGAGTTTTTTCTACTCGGGATCAAACCTGGCTCAGACTTGTTTTTCGGAATGAAAATTTTTATCAATAATTTTCAAACCACAATTGAAAAAAATATCTATAATAATAGAAATTTACCAAAAATATGAATTAAGTGTATGTTTTGTAGCATATAAGTGCTTTTTTAACTACGAAATTTTGCATGTTTATAATTTGCATATAATGGGGGGAAAAACTCATTTATATGTCTATAGATTTTTTTTTTTTTTTTTTTGTTATTTAAAATTATTTACAGTTATTTCAATGAATATCTATAATTTTTAACAGAGAAATAAAAATAAGTGAACAAATATATTATTTTCATTTTGTTTCCTCATTTAAATACTTCAAATATTTCATGGTTTAAAAAAATATGCTTTTATATTTTTAATATGATTTTTTCAAAGTCTGGGATTCTTGATTTTTAATTAGAATAAGTGTATGTAGTAATTCCTTTCGAAATATTTTTTTTTTAAATATTTTTATATAATGCAGTTTAATTATATAAATACAATTTTAACTGTGAATCTTTGAATGTTTATATATTTAATGAAAAGTAAAGATAAAATAAATAAATAATAATATTAACAAACTAAAAAAAAAGTCAATTGGAACTTTTATAGACCAAAAAATTAAGCTAATTTTAAAATTTATTTACTGTTATGTACATAAATAAGCTACTACTTTTCACAGTGAAATAAATGCATCGTTTTTACCAACTAGCTTTTTAACTTTTGAATTTTTTAAATCTTTGATTCTTATGATTATAGTTAGAATAACTGTCTTTGTGCTTAAAAATCAGTTCTAAAAAGATATTGAACTGCTTATTACGTAGTTAATTACAAAACCAAAAATCCGAAATAAAAAAAGTCATATTAAGAATTTTAAAAAGGGTATTAAAAAAATCGTGAAATATTCGAAATACTTTCATAAAGAAACAAAATATTTGGAAGTAATATAATTATTCACGCATTTCTATCACGTGTTTTAATTTATTTCTGTGAAAAATAGTAGTTATTCCTTGAAATAACTTTAAATAATTTTAAATAACAAAAAATTTCTGGTCTATAGACTGGTCTATGCGACTTTTTTTTTTTTTTTTTCATTATATATTTAAAGGGTGGATTTTTTATAATGGGCCAAAATGGATATTGACAATTTCAAAAATTAAAATTTAACTTAGAGCATATTCAAAGTTATTTTTAGTATCACCTATGATGACAAATTGTGTAGTATGAATATTTGAGCTACATTTTCTAAATAAGTTTGTCTATTTAGCGTATGTTGAGAGAAAAAAAAGGAGAGAATGTCAATTGGGTGACTTTTAAAAACCAGTTGTTTATAAAAGTATTAGATGGAGAATGATACATTTTTTTAAATATATAAAATGGGTTGAATAGTTTATTAAGAAAAAAGTCTTAAAACAATCTACATGAATATATTTTTTCATAAAAAAGGGGACAAAAAGTTGCAAAAAAGTAATATTTTGTAATTCCACATATAAAAGCTTCAATTAAAAAAAAAAAAAAAAAAAAACATACTGAAGAGAAAGCTTTAAACATATCCATCTCCTTAAACAGTACATACGGATAAGTTTTTAAGACAAATTAAATATATATACAGTATGGAACCATTTATCCAAAAACCAGTTAACCGGAAAACCAGTTATCCGGAATGATATTTCTGATAGACTGATTTCAGAATCTTTGCAGAAAAAAGTATCATATACTGCTAGTTTGACATAGGCTTTGCTTGAAACAATTGTATAATTTGATGACATCTAGTATTTGAAATGAAAACATATTTAGTTGTATTGTAGATATTTTAATTTTTATGCAGAGGAAACAGAAGAATTTTTGTTCCTAATATTACCTTCTTTTAAACTCTGGTTAACTTTTGATCTTTCTTGCATTGATTTTTAATCCAAGTAATCTAATAATTTAAAATCAGAAGTAATGCCACAACCACACATATTCCACAAAACTTATCAAATGGATGCTGCTTTAATGCACAACCAGTTAACCAGAAAAACCAGTTATCTGGAATACATCTGACCCCAAGCATTCCGGATAAATGGTTCTGTACTGTATATTGTTTTAATTTAGAAATTATTAATGTGTCACCCCATTGACGCGAGTGTCACCCCAATGACGAAGTGTCATCCTATTGAAGAATTTGCTTTGGGATGACACTTGAGGATGATAATTCCATACTGGACACACTATTATTATAAATATGAATTTTATGGGTATATAAAGAATATAACACATTGAAATAAAAACAAATACATATACTGCCCCAAAATTTTATATTTTGAAAAAGATGAAAAATAAAACTTATTTATTGAAGACATAATGGCCTCGTTTGTTAAAAGTGGGCTCATTTAGAATTTCAAGTATCTGTTTCTGATCAATAAAGTCTGTGTCATCCTTCTGTGGGAAAATGTAAAACTCCCCAATCTTTGATTTCTTCAGAAACTTCACCTCGTACATCTCATCAATTTCAACAGACATGATTTTACCAATAAACTGATGCTTGCTTCTTTTTCCTAAATACTCAACTCTTACCCATGTACCAACATTAGGAATTTTATGAGAGTTGCTTGAAACAGATTGTGGAAGTACTAATTATGAGAGTGACAGAAAAAAAGAATGTTTTAGTGGTAATTTTTTAACATTGATAATCAGAAATATAATGCAATTAGAAATAAATAACTTAAAAAAGGATACATAAAGTTGGTTCTACAGGCACCACATTGAAGTCAAAGGTAGGCTTGTCTGATGGGAAGTGATTACAAATAGAGTCGGGGCAGCAAACAAAACAGCTGAGACTTCGGAGAAAGATTCTTGGCCTTTGCTCTTTTGAATACGTAATTTGATGAGTTTTCATAATATTTGGGATTGCTGGTAATTTGCTTGGTAAGGATGACCTCATAACTTCAATTTCTTCTTCTTTAATAAGAACTTCCACCTTACTTTCTTGAAAAACTTTAACAAAATCTTCTGCTGATGATATATCATTGCCATGCATTACAAAAGCATCTGCGCTTCTTTTCAAAAAACCTCCTATCCCATCCATAGGTCCTTTACCATGTCCGCTTTCGGAATAGTTCAAGGAGAAAAAATTTATGTTTGAAAGAAAGGCGGTATTCTGTGTGATCATGAAAAATATGTTTGACCTATTTCGATATTGTGATGTAGGCCCATCTGAGAAGAAATGAATGGTGTCGATATCTGGAATTTTATTTATAAGCTTCTTTAATATGGGATCTAAATGTGCCCAAACAGCATGAGCACCATGATCTATGTTATTAGATACTGTTGCAAATGGCAAACATGAAACTGAATCTTTTTCTAAATAATAGGCTACACCCGTGTGAATGGATATTTGTCGCTTTGATGCACCAAAGTGCATGGATTGAACTTCATCAAAGATTTTTGTAACATAATTTTCTGAAAAATCAATCTGAAGAATAATTTCATTGCATTTTAAATTTTTTCGTTTACTTTGCAAAGTAGTTATTTGATGATATGCTGAAAAAATGTTTCTTGAAAGATGGAATTTCTCGGTTGACATTTTCATTAATTTCTGATGGTTTTTTATCAAGGGACACTTTTTTTGTAACCTTTATTTTTCTCATAAAACCTTTGATGCTCTTCTCAACAGACTCTGTCACCCATTTAAAATGACTGATGATGTCTTCATTGTGTTGGTCAGCTTCATAAGCAATAACATTATCTTTACACTCTTTACACTTTCCCAGCATACAATCTGCATTTTCATTATTACACGTCAAGCTGCCCACTAATATTTCAGGATCAGCAAAATTGATTATTCTACACTGTTCAATTTCTTTGTCAGAAACTTCATATTTTCGTGCTTCACACAAAGGCAGGTGTTTCTATCGGATAGTCTTGGAAGAACAACCCAGAATGGTTTGTATTTCCAAAATGTTGAGTATGAAATGTTTCCATTTTCCTTAATGAACCTTCTATGCAACCATTTTATGTTTCCCAACAGTATCCTTTTCTGTTTCCTATTTTTTTCCTCGCACAATGAAATCCTTCTTCCCAGGGCACATCCGGGAAACATAATCTCTTTCAAAATAGGATCGAATGACTTGTACATTAACAGTAACATTGCTTTTTCTTTCATACTGCGCAACATTTAAATTTCGGGCAAAGTTCTTATTTTGTTTTGGGGGTCAGAATATCTTGTGCAAGGTTTTGCACTTTATATTTTTTTAATGTACTTCCACTAATGCATTTATTAAAAATTTGCCTCACACAAGAACGTACAGGTAGGGTTTCAGCATTAGATTTTAATTGAGAATGCAAACTTATTCCATATAAAAGTTGTTTGCGAACTGTTTTTGGTACAGTGTACCCCTGAGTCAGAATTTTGACTTTTTTATTAGGTGAAGGTGAAGCTGCTGAATTCTTACTAGATGATTGTTTTCGCTGAAGAGATTTTTGGAGAGTTTTCACCTTGCATTGCAATATAGCAATTGATCTACTATTTCTTTTTTGTATCTCCCTTAACATCCGAGCACGGTTTTGTGTTCAAACTTTCTGCCCACGCACCCTTTGAGAACTGAGAGGCGTATGTGAACGTGGTTCTGGTTCAGAATTCATTTGACTTGTGTCTACATTTTCCAACTGTTTCTTTCTCTTTCTACATTTTTCTGAAGCTTCCCTCCAGTACTTTCTCTTATTTATTTGCTCTCTGGGTTTTAGATTATTAATTCCTTTAATTAAATTTAAATCCTTTTTTGGGGGGGAGGGGGGTAAGCTTCTCTTTTCTTCCTATTTCTTTCTTCTCTCTGTGCTTCATTTAATTTTGCTAAATATTTCCTATTCCTTATATTTGCCTTCTCCCTGTACTTTTTATACTCAGTTGACTTACTCTTTACTTCAGAAATTCTTTTACGATTTTTTCTTTTTTTTTTTTTTTTTGTACTTTAGATGAAGAAGGCACACACACTATAGTGGTTACCTGAATATTTTTTTCTTCTTGGACATCTTCCATTTTGATATTTTTACATCCGGAATAACGATTCTAAGCAACAACAAAAATAAATAACACTAGTATTAACAAACTGCAAGCAAAAGCAATGAAGGTGCCAATTTCTATTTGAAAATTCTATGATCAGTTTTGTTTACAGTTAGTATGCAGACGACTGATTAATAACACAAAATCCAGAAAAAGAAAAAAAATGTCTACAATTTAAAAAAAAGCAGATAAATAGCGAACGCCGAACTGCATTTTCTGTCAATCGAATGACAAGCAGTCGTTCAGGCGACACTGCATCAGCAGACATGACGTCATACCATTGAGCGTTGTCCGATTTGACAAATTGTAAACAAAGAGCCCGTATGTTCCGAGTAGTGCATAGAGGAAGGTTTAAAACGAAATATTCTAAGAAGTCAGCAGGCTTAAACAACTAAACAATTAAATTACTTATCTAAACAAACCACATTTATTTTAAAGCCGTCATCCGATTGACAGCTGTAGGTTGAACTAATCCGATATCACTTACTTTATCTTGCTTTGAAGTAAAATAAACAAAACTTTGAAATTAATTTCATATTTACCGGTAAAGAATAATAAAGATTGATGGTAAATTGAATGCGAAAGTGCAGATGGCACCATATTTTGTTTAATGTAGGAATCCGAAAAGAGTGTCATCCAATTGACTGAAAATTCGGCGACATGTTGAAATCGTGCATTTGAAAAAAAGGTGGTGTTAAACAGTTGTAAAGGACATAAAAGATGGGTTTTAAAGAGTTGATAGAAATAAAATTTTAGTATTTTGAAGATATAAACATTGTGGAAATATTTAGTACAGCTGTATAAAAATAATTTTTCCGTATGGCGACACATCATCCGATTGACTATTTATCACTTCTACATTTAAAAGTTATACTAAAATGATTAGTTTTCCGATTTTTTCTTTCAAAAAATGAAATGCACTGCTAAATTTTATATTTTAGAGACATTTTTAAATCTTTAAAGATATATAAAACACGAAAAATATGCCGACGACGCTAAATCTCCCATTATAAAAAATCGACCCTAAACATGCAAAATTCCATAGTTAAAAAGCACTTATATGCTACAAAACATACATTTAATTCATATTTTTGGTATATTTCAATTATTATACATATTTTTCCAAATGCGGTTTGAAAATTATTGATAAAAATTTTCATTCCAAAAAACAAGTTCGAGCCAGGTTTGATCCCGGGTAGAAAAAACTCAAACCCAGCATGCTACCGACCACGCCATGAAGCGCTTGCCAGAGAGTGAAATTTATCCGAATTTAAACTGTAGCTTAAACTTTGAGACTTATTTTCTCAAGACCCTCTGGGGGTTGCGCTTTATGGCAGTCATATATTTATATACTAACTATACTCTATCGAAACACAAATGTTTATCGCATTCGGTGAGACCAACCTCGGACCCTCTCCTTGTTAGTTGGCTCAAGTACATCACATCTGTAAAAGTGAACACTCTTTGTCCAAAGCGTAACTTCACCTCTCCCTTACCCTCAATAGGAAAGGATATTCGCTTGACAGCAACATTCATTTATTCATCTGAAATAACATTAAATTTAACAAACAAATTTTTATTACTACAAAAGTGATGAGAGACACCTGAATCAAAAATCCAGTTGTCACCATCAGATGCATTACATAAACTAGCCTGAGAAATTACATACGTTGACTTACGTGAACTATCTGACAAATCGTTCACATCTCGTCTCTGCATTTCAAGCTGCCGTCTAGGTACTGAGGTCTTTCCAAAACTACGGGTCTTTCTGTAATATCTGGACGATGAGGATCTCGGATGACGTCTGGAATCTCTAGAAAGGCTCCGGCTAGCAGTAGAATCAGTAGATGAATCTCAATAACTATGTCGGTACACTGTTAAAAATATCGTGAAAAATTACCTCTGTTTATAAAGGCTATCTATTTTCTGACCAATGAGAACGCTTCCTAGGTGTTCATGTAGCGTTCTCATTGGTCAAAAAATAGCCTTTAAAAACAGAGGTAATTTTTCAAGATATTTTTAACAGTGTAGGCTCCTTTGTTCCTTCCTTGGGACACAGTAGGAGAAAAGTCCGAAGAATCCCTGGAGTTTGGTGATGAGTCAGCGTAAACGAATGGCCTCGTCGATTAGGATGATAACAAGAGTTAGAGAACTGGCGAAACTTGCTCCTTACATGGCCCAAAATGCCCCAATGCCTGCATTTTTTAGTAAAATGTGGTTTCGGTATTTAACACTATTAGCTGATGGCACACACTTGGCGTTATCTTGATCATGAACAGTCAAACAAGTTTCCTCTGAAACCAGCTCTAACACAATTTTCTCGAACTTAAACTCGTCTTCAGACCATCTCAAGATACTCTGTACAATCCCATCATATTTTCTAGGTAAATAGCGGATTAACTGAAAACTCAAATCTCGTTAAAATTTTTATCTTGCTCTTTAATTATATTCATAAGCCTTCTTAATCTAGTCGCAAACAGGTTAATCGACTCGCCCTCCTTCTTTCTGCATTTTATTAACTCAGTAAAAGACTTCATCAAAAATTATCTCGAATCTGGATGGAAATGTAGACTAATTTTATTGCAAGCCTAGACAGCATTAGACGCGATAACGCGCTTAAATTCACCTTCAATATTCAAAAATATTGCTGAAAGAGCTTGTCTTGAATGCCGTTTAAACATATTTGCATCTGATTCCGAGACCGTAGCACTCACAGTCAGTTCCTCCTTTGCTGACTCTATCACGTCCCAAAGACCTTTGTCAACGAGGACATATTTCATATCGATGCTCCATCCTGCATAATTCGATGAATTCAACTTTTCTATAGTATCACTCGCCATTTTTAACTTAAAAATATGAAAAAGAAATAAAAAAATAGATGATTGTTAAAATAAAATATAAAACAATTCTTCATAATCTTCCTCAGAGAAATAGTAGATATGTACTCAATCTTTGCCCACCCACCCTTTTTAATCACCATACATCTTTTACTAACTTCTCAAGATTAATTTCTCATGGACGTAAGGCCAGCTGAAGATTCTTAATTAAATTTCCTGAAGAAAAGATTGATACATTTTTATCAGATGCCGTCGATTCAATTTTTCCTCTTTAATCTACATCCCCAAATCTGGGCTTATTGCACATAACCAAAAATATGTTAGGGGATAGTACAAGTACTAACACCCCAACATCTAATACATGTAACATTGATAAAAAATTTAAGCAGAAATTGCAGTGATGTGCAGATATGAGGACGGAAATCTAAATATGCAAATGAGGAAAAGAATGCAGCATGTAAAAATATATTTCCTTAGACATATGTAACTGATAAATGAAGAAAAATGTTAAAACGTGAGTGAAGTCATTAAAAACCAATAAAGCTCCATAGCTCAACTTTCTTTATTTTTTCAATACTTCACATTCAAATATAAATAGTTAAAACAGTCTTTCAAAAATAAATCAAACTAATGAAAGATGGATGATAAGCTATTTCAAAACATGACAGATATTTAAACTTTAACTAAAAGCCATGAAAACATGACAGATATTTAAACTTTAACTAAAAGCCATGAAAAGTAAAAACCAAAAACCGGAACTTAAAATGATGATGATTGATAACGAAACATAAATAAAATAAGCTGCATATTTAAATAGTTACCACAGTACTAATACAGCATCCCGAGAACACACACGAAGTGGTTCTCGTAGCGAGATCCTTAGCTTAAAAACAAGTTTTGCTTTCCCTCTGAAAGAAACTGCTTTAAATACGGTAGCTAGTTCGGCACGTGTAGACACACCCATCCTCTAGAACGATCTTTGATACTGTGATTCGCCGAGGGCAGATTATGTCTACTAATTCATTCATAACTTTTGCTCCGCCATCTGCCGAAGAAAAAACAAACCGCGTAATATGATCTTGGGATTTTAACTATGACGTGTGGCTAAAATAAACATCGAGAATTGTAAATAAAGTGCGGCGTTTAAAAATGAAACTGTAACTTAAAGAAACTGATAAAGCTGGATAATTAACTAAAGGATAAATGGATTAATGCAAGATAAAGGTAAGTTTATTTCCAGAATGTTTTATATTTAAATAAAGTTACTTTGATAAATAAAGTATGATAACTAAAGAACTGCAAATTATACTGGTAAGATAAAAATGCTATTGAATATAAGTAGAGGCATTGAGAATTTGGAAATGGGCTTGTTATAATTTCCTAACAACTGATGCAGTAAAAGGATTGAAGGTTATGAAATACCAAGAAGGATTTTTGAGAGTGAAAACAAAGATATTAGAGAGAGATGACGAATTTTCATTGAGATATCCAATTTTATTACCATCAAAACATCATGTAGTCTATTGTCTGTTTCAAGAATATCATTTAGAGAATTGTCTTGCTGGACTTCAAACAGTTGCATCCATTTTAAGAGAAAAATATTGGATAATTTCTTCTACACGCAACGTTAGAAGTCAAGTATCTGTTACAGATCTAAAAGATACTCTGTAAAACCATACACTATACCCCAATTCATCTACCTCTAGATCAAGTCAGAGATTCTAAAGTATTTGAAGTTGTTGGAACTGATCTATTCGGTCTTCTTTTCGTAAAGCAAAGGTCTAAAGTTTGAGTTATACTTTTTACATGTGCAGTATACATAGCAATACATTTGGAACTTGCAGGTCCTAATATTCCTTAAATTCCTGAAAAATGAAAAAACGTCCTGAAATGCCCTGAAATATGGTAACATGTCCTGAACTTTCACGAGTTTTGTACTATTGCACAAACTGTCATGATTTTTCTGTGAATATATATATATATTTTTTGTTTTTTCGCGGAATTGTTCAAAATCGGTACTTTGGAATTAATAGGTGCTTTAGAGTTAGAAAATAGTGAAACGTTTTGTCATCTGAAGATGAAAAACTCACAAATTTCGTCAAGTGTTCGCACAAAAAAAAAAATGTCGGGAGTTTGTCAGATGGACAGGAAGGAAAATTGAAACTTCTGTTAATTGGTCGGTGAAAAAAAATTGCGATAGTCTTCAACCAATTTCTAAAAAAATCGGGAATGTCGTCAATCATTCGCTGAAATTCGCGAATTTTTTCAAACAATCGCGGGAAAAAAATCTTGAATTTCAGCAAACGATCACAGAAAAAAAATCTAGAACTTTGGCTAGTGATGGCAGAAAAAAATCTCGAACTTCGACAAACGATCGTGGAAAAAAAGTAGTATGTCGTGTAAATGCGTCCTGAAATATTGAAAAGTATGTCCTGAAATATCACCTAGGACCAGTACTACCGCTGAACTTGTATACAGTCTTTCAACAGAAGATTCATTCAGTCACTCCGAAGATTTATATGCAGAAGAGGAAGGCCGACCACTATATACTGTGATAATGACTCCAACTTTAGAGGCACAAATAACCTCTTAAATGGATTGGAATGAAATAGTTTCTTCTGAAGAACTGTCTCTTATTAAATAGAAATTCATCCCTCTAACAGCAGCTTTGTGGGGTGGATAGTGGGAAAGTCTAATTAGATGTGTTAAAATTCCTTTGATCAGAACACTTGGTACTTTAACTTTTGAAGAACTTATGACTGTTCTATGTGATGTCAAAGCAATAGTAAATAAAAGGTCTCTAACCTATGCTTTCGAAGAAAGATAAATTTGTACCTTTGACTCCATCATCATTTTTACAAGATATTGAGGAAATAGGTATTCCTGATTTAGCTAGAATATATTCAAGTAAACTTCAATCCAGATACAAACATTGTGAAAATATTTGGCAACAACTCAGAAATAAATTCAGAAACTAATATTTCGCAGAGTTGGTCCAAAAATCAAAAGAGAAAAGACAAGTTGTCTCACAAGGTGAAGTCGTCTCAATCGAATTAAACCAGAAGAGACTTCATTGGCCTATAGGAAAAATAATTAAGATTTTCCCAAGTCAAGATGGAGCAGCTAGAGTGGCTGAAGTTAAAACAAGTTCAGGAAGCATGGGTGGTAAACTATGGGTGGCTGAAATCCTTTTAAGCTGTAACTAAAAGAACATTAGTAAAGGTTTTATTTAAAGAAGAAATAAAAATAGATTGCTGTAGAAAGTAAGTAAGTAAGCTCTTGGAGATTTAATTAAATAAAAAGGAAATATTTATGTGGTAGGTGGATAGATTTGTGTACATTGACAAGACCAGAGGTATGAAATACTCCATAAAGATTCCTCATCATAAAAGGGTAAAATCTATCTCAGCGTCATCAAAAATGTAAATTATAATTTAATTAAATATTTTTGATTCAAAAGACAGCAAATTAAGATTTTTTTCTGTGGTTATGATTAAATTTTTAAAAAATTATCCACATTCAATAAATATAGAGTCACAATGTTCGGTATGGTTTAGAATGAAAATCTTTTGCAAGGCCAGGATTGAAATAAATGGCACATTAACATGCATTTTGTCATAGTGTTGATATAACAGGAAAGTAATGAAATTATTTTTAGGTTTAAGAAATTCATAGTAGTAAAATACATGCAACAAAAATAAGATTTAAATTTACTGAAGTTTAAGGAATTTCATTTATTAAAATTTAGCAAATATAGTTATTTTGCATACTATTAATATAGCAATAAGCTTAGGAAGAATACAAATATACAAAGAGTGTTCTAAGCAGTTTCTATTAGCTTTGAAAGGTTGTGAAAATAGAATGATGAACAAAATACAGCTAATAAGACAAAATTTCAATAGATACCAGAAGGAAAAAAAAAAAAAAAAACTAGGATATAGCCATTAAACATTTACAAAATACAGCTAATAAAAAAAAAAATTCAATTGATACCAGATGGGGAAAAAAAAAAAAAAAAAAAAAAAAAAAAACTAGGATACAACCATTAAACATTTTTAAATACATTACTTAAAAAATTAAACTTTTCCTAGTGGAAATAAACCTCTTCAGGAAAGGGGGGGAAAAAACTAGTATTCCCTTCTCTAGGTGGACGGAAAGGGAATTACTTTTAGGTTTAAGAAATTAAAAAAATACCTTAATGTAGTAAAGTTTACTGTAATTTAAATACTCAGACGTAACGGCAAAAATTTTTAAACTATGAAGATAGATGGTACTGTGACAATAATTATTGACGTTTCTTAAAACATTTCAAATGTACTAAGCAAGAAAATGGGTAATGCTATAACTTTCAAGATTGTGACACAGCTAGAGCTTTAAAGGATGTGAAAAATTAGACATAGAACAATAAAAACAAATGATTTTTTCAAAATATGAACAAAAAACACACTAAAATGTAGCATTATAAAAATTTAAATATACGAACACCAATTACCAATATCATGAGTAATGATCTTTACCATACAGATATACCACAGTGATCTAAGTATGCAATTAAAATCTGTTACAATCTTGCAAACATTAAAATAATGTAGGATCAAGATGGACACTTTTGCAATTTATAATAAATAAATAAAATTGGATAAATATTTTTTTAAGGAGCAGCTAAACCAAAGCGATGCACACATGGAAATTAGGAACTCTAAGTAAGGTGTCAAATGATGCCTACAAATTTTTTTCTAGGTGCCAAACTGCGTTTCATGGTTGCAATTTTATGTTATATCATTATGTTATGTTAAATTGTTTCTTTTCGCAACAATGTTAACAGTAATACAGTCAACTCCCTATAATCCGCAAACGCCTATAATCCGCACATTGTTTCAGATGTAAACAGTGAATATTCAGTTACTATTAACTTTGGAAGAGAAATTCAAAATGACAGCAATTTGATTGACGATCACTATTCAGTTTTTCCCACCCTTAAGTTTTTGCATTTGAATGAAGTAAAGCTTTATTTTTCAAATTAAGAAAAAGGAAAAATCAGGTTTTGTTTTGTGGCCAGCATCTAGACAATGATGGTGATGATGTTGACTTTGTTGGTTTCAGTTTGGATTGTATAAAACGGATATCTGCAGAACTTTTGTGCTTTGCAAAAAATTCACTAACTGTTGTGTCTGATTTCTTGAATGGATAAAATACAATTGAATGGGTGTTCTCCCAAGGTGAAGAGCCAGTTGCAGAGAGTTTCCCAGATGATGACATTATAAGTACTATTCTGTTAAACTCTACTGAAAATCGGAATAATTGTGACACATAGTCTGATGATGAAGGTGAAAAAGCAATACTTGAGCAAGGTTTGGCTATAAATATCTACATTTTCTTCAGAAACAGAGTTTTGTTTCAGAACAAAAAATAATGACTATAGACTGCAAGAAAAAATACTGGACCAAAAGTTCTCAAACAATGACACTTGATACTGCGTTTGAAAATTATAAAAACAAACAAAGGAAATTGTATTATAAAATTTAAATATTTTTTCCTTAAAGATAATGCACTTTTTAATTAAATAACAGAATGTGTTACATCATCTTTCTTTTTTTACCAATTAATTTATACATTACTAATTAATTACTGTAAAATTAGAGGGGGGGAAATGTAAACAAAGTAATGACCTATATAATCCGCAAAATTCTATAATCTGTGCAACCTGTGGTCACAAGCTGTGCAGTAGGGTGGGCCGAAAAAAACTTTTTTTTGATTTTCGATGATGGGTAGTGCGGAAAAGTGGCCACTAGTGGTACTAAGTTCACACAAAAAATTTGAGATTTTTAGGACAATTCCTATATTTGCCGCTTTTGGCTTGAAGTTTTGCTAAAAGGCTGATTTTTGAACTTTTTTAGCAAAAATTTTAAAAATGTTAAATTAAAATTATTTTAATCGTATTTACTTGAAAAGGCATATTTAATGTTCCAAATGTATAAATAAGCTCTGATAATGTATTATTTAATTGCTATGTGTATTTTAAATTAGACGATTTTTATAGCCTTTTCGCGTTTAAGTGAGAAAAAGTTGCATGTATTGTTTGAATCTTTTAACGGTTTCTCTCTTTTGTCTTGTATATGTCCCTTGGTTTTTCTTATTTTTTTGGATGCTTTAAGGGTCATATATTTGGGTAACGGGCAGCAGAATCCCCCAGAAACAGATCTGAAAGGAGAGAAGGGGGTGAGGCGAGAAATTAAGCAAACGCAGTGACTCAACGCGATGTTGGGGGAGTGAAGGAGGAAATACAAGAGGGGAGAAAGTGCGATAAGGGATGCTTATTATTTTCAGGGCTTAGTTTCCCTGATACATGGCAGACGCTGTGTGAGACAGGAGTATGCGTTTAGGAGTGTTTGGCTCTGAAGGGCCTGGTTCAAATTCAGATTCAGTCGAGCTGCTTGCTTGAAAGCTCCCACTACTTGACTCTTCCAACAATATATCTGTCTTCCATCTGGATCTAACTCCACTCGTTGAAGGCTTTGTCGGGGAACCACTATTCCTCGTTGAAATTGTATCCCTTTTCATTTTCCGCGATATTTTCTTTGCAAGAGTTTTACTTGTTTTTAAATCAATATTTCCGATAAACATTTTTCGAGCAGTTCTTTGATCCTTCAAGAAGTTCACCTCCCGATGTGGAACTTTACGTCTGATGTCGCAGCTACAATTGTTCAAGCCTCTACACTTACAAGCTGCAATGTCAATAAGAGAGGTTTCCGCATTTCGTACGAAATCTTTGCAGGAGCCTTGCCTTTAACGCCCGTAGGATTACAAGATTTCTCCAATGATCTACACTCATTGTAATAGTTTTTAATCTTTCCGTTAATTGTTCATTGGGAAACCACTGGTATGGAAGATTTTATTCAGATTTCGGAAACTTTTTCACCTACCATTTTAATAATATCATCCAATGGTTGAAGATAAATATCTCGATTTTCTTCTATATCGCTTCGCAACCAATAGTAGTGGCGCATGATGCCAGCAATAGTTGGCAATTGCCTTTCAATTTGCATGGTGCCCCAAAATGGCTATTTTTCACGCTATCACATGTCTTTACTGTTGGAGTTTAAGTGGCCTATTAAGCCAAAAGCACTCCATTCTCGATAGCAGGAATTCGCTGTCTCATATTTAAACAATTAGAAAAAATCTCTTGTGGCTATGCTGCTTTTGAAATGGAAATAGGTAAAATGCTCTTACCTGGGATTCATCAATATCGCGATGACGTATAACTTCATCGGTGTGGCGTGGTCAGGGATTTATCCAAAAGCTTCTTGAAGAAATTATTTTTATTTTATTTTGTGAAGCATTATTTATCCTTTGAAGTATCCTTTGAGAGCTTAATATGAATCGCTAAATCCATGGGAAGATATAATGTAATATGAATTAGTATTGTGTGTTTTTACGATAAAGAAAGATTCAACTTTTAGCTTTAAATACTTATAATTAAACATATTACTGGAGTATAAGAAACTCCGTGTTAACAGAGAGGCTACATGATTAAGAGTGAAGATACATAAAGCTGCTAAAACACATATTCGCAGCGTAGAAAAAAATATATAATAATTAAAGGTGTCTGGCAAAAGTCAAAATGTTCAGATGTTCCTTTTAGTTACATATTAGTGATGAAATCTTAGTTATTAGAACATATGCTTTAGAGAGTTACTCAAGTGGGCTGTAATAGCACTCATTATTAAATGCGGAAGTAAAAAGAAGTAGTTCGTAAATTTGCTTGTTGAAATGATCTGTGTTTAGTAACAAGTTCTTTCTTTTCTTTTTTTTTTTTTAATCACTTTTAGCAGTTGCCGAAGAACATCTGGGGAATTAAATTTAACACCCCTCCTTAATCTCCTCAGATGGATAAGGTAACAAGTTCATAGTCTTGATGTCACACAAAAGTTGAGGTTTGGGTGTGGGCTTCGTCAAGCAGTCAGCAATCATGTATTGCGTGGGACAATATTTTAATTCGATAATTTTATCCTCCTTTAATTGTCTTATGGCGTGAAAGCGGATATCAATGTGTTTTGTCCGCTTCGAAAATTTTTCATTTTCTATCATCTTTATACTGCTTTGGTTGTCATGGTAAAGTAAAATAGGTTTTACTTGATACAAGTTAAGATCTTCTAGCAGTTTTAATAGCCATAAAATTTCTTGTCCTGCGGTTGCTGCAGCAACATATTCCGCTTCAGCGGAAGAATATGCAATGCTTGACTGTAATTTTGTAGTCCATTGAATGGGATTATCACCCAGAAAAAAAAATATTGCCGGTGGTTGATTTTCTACTTTTAGTGTCCCCAGCCCAATCAGCATCAGCATACGCGATGAGTATTGGTGGTTTATTTTTGCTTATTGTTAGGCATAGGTTTTTTGTGCAATTGAGGTAAATAATAATTCTTTTTGCCGCTTTCCAATCCTTCTCGCGTGGAGTTGCACTTCTCCTACTAAGTATATTTACTGGTGCCATAATGTCGGGTCGAGTGACTGTTGCAATATACAAGAGCGAACCGATCGCTTGCCTAAACTTTGTATTGTTCGGAAGTAAATTGTCGCTATCTTCTAATTTATAGAAACCTACTTCCATCGGTGTACCAATAGGTCCTGCATCTGTTAAATTTAACTTTCTAACCAAATCTTCTATTTTTGACTTTTGGTTTAATTTGTAACCATCATTCGTTTTGATTATGTTGGTTCCTAGGTACTGACTTATTTCGCCTAAGTCTTTTACTCCGTACTCATTTTGCAATTGTTTTATTACATCTTTAATTATTTCACTTTTACTCGCGATTAAAATATCGTCAACGTAGACGATGATATAAGTGAAATTTTCCTTTTCTTTTCTAGTAAACAAACATGGGTCAGCAGTGCTTTGCACAAAATTCATGTTTTTTAATGATTCTGCGATCTTTTTGTGCCAGGCTCTAGCTGCCTGTTTTAAGCCGTAGATTGTTTTATTCAGTTTACACACTTTGTTTTCACAATTTTTTTCTATAAAACCTTCTGGTTGTTTCATGAAAATTTCTTCTTCTATTTCGCCGTGAAGAAATGCAGTGTCGATGTCAATGTGTTGAACAGAAAGATTTTTATATGCCGCTGAGGCTAAAAATGTGCGGATTGTTGTGTGTGAAACTACGGGTGCGAAGGTTTCATCATAATCTTCGCCGTACTTCTGATTATATCCTTTCGCTACTAAACGGGCCTTGTATTTTTGTACATTTCCTAAATTATCTAACTTTCTCTTAAAAATCCACTTACAACCAATAATTTTCTTATTTGGTGGGGGATCCACTAAGTCCCAAGTTTTATTTTTCTTTAATGAGTGGATTTCTTGCTGAGCGGCTTTGAGCCAATTTTCTTTTTCTACTGGGTTGTTCATGTTAGTTATGTCATAAAAATCGGTTGGTTCGAATGTGTCATTTGTTTTTACGTGACATACGTATCTGTCGGGTGGTACTCCTCTATTTGACCTCTGAGACCTTCTCGGTTCTACGTCGGGTTGTTTGGACGCGGTTGGTTCTTCGTCCGAATTACTTAACTCTGTTTGAATGTAGTTGTTGTCATTGTGTGAGTTTTCTACCTCTTCGCTTTCTTTTAAGTTGTTTTCACTATTTTCTATAAATTTAACTGTTCTCGCTATTATTATTTTGTTTTCTTTTGTAAATATACGGTAACCTTTTGATTTGTTGTCATACCCCACAAGTATTCCTTCCTGCGCTCTATCATCTAATTTGTTTCGCTGATGTTTTTGTATATAGGCATAAGCTTTACAGCCGAATGTACGCAGGTAGTGTAAGGTGGGTTTTCGGTTGGACCAAATTTCGAACGGTGTTTTGTTTGTTATTTTGGTTGGTAGCCTATTCTGCAGGTGATTGGCGGTATTTATGGCTTCTCCCCAGAATTTTTTTGAGGTAAGCCTGCTTCGGAGAGTAGACTCCTAGTCATATCTAATAATGACCTATTCTTTCTTTCCGCTACGCCGTTTTGGCTCGGACAAAATGGTACAGTAAACTGGTGTTGGATACCTCTTGCCCTTAGGTATTCTTCCGTTTGTTTACCTAAATATTCCCCTCCATTATCGGATCTAATAGCTTTAGGGAATCTGCCGAATTGGGTTTTCACCATGGCTACATAATCTTTTAACTTTTCGTGAACTTCATTTTTATGCGAAAGCAAGTAAATTACTGTGAACCTTGAATAGTCGTCTATAAAAGTGACGAACATTGTTTTTCCCCCGATAGTAGGTGTACCGATAGATGTGCACACGTCCGTGTGTATCAGATCGAGCACTTTGCCTGTTTTGGGACAGTTTGTTGATTTCGGATATGGGGCATCACTTATTTTTGTTTGGATACATATTTCACATAATGCATTATGATTACAGTTATTTATTTTTATACCGTCTGCTAAGTTTTTATTTATTAATTCTTTTATCGCATTATAGTTACGATGGCCAAGCCGTTTGTGCCAAACTTCTATGCAATTTTTATTTTTACATTCATGTGCAATGTTTACTTTATTAGTTTCAGCGCTTTCTAATAATTCGACTTGATATAAATTATTTTTCATTCTTGCTTCAAGATAAATATTCCCGTTTCGGGATAACGTGCATTTTTCTTTATCGAAAATTAATTTATAGCCATTCTGTGTTGCTTTGCTTACCGATATGAGGTTCGATTCTAATTCTGGTACGTATAATACTTCTTTTAATGTGATTGTGTTTATCCCTCCATCGGATGTTTTTGTTTTAAATGTCGTTTCACCTGTACCGTGTGAATTCAGCGTTTTTCCATTGGCAATGATGACTGTCGTCTTTTCAGTGTCGTTAAACTTAGTGAATGCATCTTTACTGTTTAGAATGTGTGTCGATGAACCTGAGTCGATTATCCAGGTTTGTTTTCCTGGTTTCTGGACTAAAAAAGCTGCGTCGCTGCCTTTTCCTGAATTGCCCTGTGTTTTGTTAATCCGAATTGGTTCTGTTTCACGGTTTTTGTTTTCTCTATAATAGTTTGCGTCTTCATAACATAACGATGATGTGTAATACTTGGATTTGTGCGGCTGTTGTTTTTGTGACGGTGAGTAAGTGTTTCTGTTCTTAAGATGCCAGCACTCCCTGTATGTATGGTTTTTTAATTTACAGTATGTGCACTGTTTGTCCTTTTTATTATAGTGTTCAGCCGGAAACTTTTTATGCGTTTTAAACGCTTTTGAGGAATTCTCGCTCTGATCTGTGTTTTCTAAACGTCTTGTATATTCATCAGTGAGTTTTCCTTTTATAAACTCTGAATTAAGTTCATTTTCTGGACGGGCCTCGAGGGCTATAATTAAGGTGTTGTAGCTAGGTGGTAATGAACAAAGTAACAGAGCTGAAATGTGCGAGTCATTAATAGTTTCGCCTATGGCTGAAAGTTTATCAACAAGTTCTAAAATATGTGTAATGTGTTTTATTAGATTGCCGTTTTCTGGGAGTTTTGCTCCGTATAATTTTCTCAGCAAATATAACTTGCTTGAGAGATTAGCCCTTTCATGAATTGTTTTTAAAGCTTGCCAGGTTTCTCTGGCAGTGTTTAAGTGCTTTACATGCACGATCTGTGAGTCTTCAATACTCAAGTTGATAATTGCACGTGCTTTACGGTCCCTCTTCGTCCAGTCCGTGTTAATTGGATCTGGGGGATTTTGTGTTATTACATCAAACAATTCTTCTTTTATTAAAATCATTTCTGCGCGAAATTTCCAATTTGCGTAATTATGCGAATTTAATTTTTCGACAATTTGGACGTCTTTGATCCCTGCCATGTTTATTTTTATTTGTTTATGCGACCAACCTATTTCCTTTTTATTTATTTATTTACTGTAAAATGTAAAATGAACGATTTCTTTTTTTATTATTATTATTACTCACAACCAACAAATTGTTCATTCACTAATTATTTAAATGTTCATTACATAAAACATAAATATATAAATGTTTCTTTTTCATTCACCTTTATATTTCTGGTACAATAACATTCATAATTTTATTCAATGCAGCATCTTTTTATTTTTATTTTTTTATTCAGAACATGAATACTTTTAATATTTATAATCTAAGCCACTCAGTGGCGTGGCGTGAAAATTTTCGGTGGTCATCGCAATTATTTAAGTTTGTGGTGAAAAATTATTAACTCTAAAATTCAATGGTTGAATGTTCAAAAAAGAAACTTTAAATCTTACCTTCACTTATACATGAACTCCAAATGTTCTGCTAAAACTGGATCGTAGAGTTTTAAAAGCTTATTAAGAGTTTTAAAATATTGCTTGGTCATCGCCGCATCCAGCGATGACCAGACGCCACGCCACTGAAGCCACTATATAAAATTTTTCTTCTTTTTCGCTAAACATGAGCACTTTATCTGTCTCATTAATCTTTTTGTTGGAGTTTAAGTGGCCTATTAAGCCAAAAGCACTCCATTCTCGATAGCAGGAATTCGCTGTCTCATATTTAAACAATTAGAAAAAATCTCTTGTGGCTATGCTGCTTTTGAAATGGAAATAGGTAAAATGCTCTTACCTGGGATTCATCAATATCGCGATGACGTATAATTTCATCGATGTGGCGTGGTCAGGGATTTATCCAAAAGCTTCTTGAAGAAATTATTTTTATTTTATTTTGTGAAGCATTATTTATCCTTTGAAGTATCCTTTGAGAGCTTAATATGAATCGCTAAATCCATGGGAAGATATAATGTAATATGAATTAGTATTGTGTGTTTTTACGATAAAGAAAGATTCAACTTTTAGCTTTAAATACTTATAATTAAACATATTACTGGAGTATAAGAAACTCTGTGTTAACAGAGAGGCTACATGATTAAGAGTGAAGATACATAAAGCTGCTAAAACACATATTCGCAGCGTAGAAAAAAATATATAATAATTAAAGGTGTCTGGCAAAAGTCAAAATGTTCAGATGTTCCTTTTAGTTACATATTAGTGATGAAATCTTAGTTATTAGAACATATGCTTTAGAGAGTTACTCAAGTGGGCTGTAATAGCACTCATTATTAAATGCGGAAGTAAAAAGAAGTAGTTCGTAAATTTGCTTGTTGAAATGATCTGTGTTTAGTAACAAGTTCTTTCTTTTCTTTTTTTTTTTTTAATCACTTTTAGCAGTTGCCGAAGAACATCTGGGGAATTAAATTTAACATTTACATGAACATGAACTTTCGCACTAGCCATTTCTAAACTCGTCGTAATAAAACGCACAAAACACAGTAAAGGTGCGTTAAACGAACCAAAAAGCAATGTATTGCACGAGAAAAAGGTTTTACTTTTGCACTGAACAAATGTCACAGGGAAACCGAGCATTGAAAAATAATAAGCATCCCTTATCGCACTTTCTCCCCTCTTGTATTTCTTCCTTCACTCCCCCAACATCGCAATGAGTCACTGCGTTCGCTTAAGTTCTCGCCTCACCCCCTTCTCTCCATCACAGATCTGTTTTTGAGGGATTCCGATGTCCGTCACTCAAATATATGACCCTTAAAGCATCGAAAAAAAATAAGAAAGACCAAGGGACATAAATAAGACAAAAGAGAGAAACCGTTGAAAGATTCAAACAATACATGCAACTTTTGCTCACTTAAACGCGAAAAGGCTATAAAAATCGTCTAATTTAAAATACACATAGTAATTAAATAATACATTATCAGAGCTTATTTATACATTTGGAACATTAAATATGCCTTTTCAAGTAAATACGATTAAAATAAGTTTAATTTAACATTTTTAAAATTTTTGCTAAAAAAGTTCAAAAATCAGCCTTTTAACAAAACTTCAAGCCAAAAGCGGCAAATATAGGAATTGTCCTAAAAATCTCAAATTTTTTGTGTGAACTTGGTGCCACTAGTGGCCACTTTTCCGCACTACCCATCATCGAAAATCAAAAAAAAGTTTTTTTCGGCCCACCCTACTGTGCAGATTAGGAGTTGACTGTATTGTTTCTATTTTTATGCGTTAAAGGCAGGTGGGGGGTTCATATTAAACACTTTATGTCCATGTTAGTAACTAAAACAAAATAAAAACTGGCTTTCTATAAAACTGCAAAACCTGATTAAACTGCAATATTTGGATTCTAAAAAAATATTTATGAACATATAAGGAAGGAGAAATATTGTGTAATACAAAAATCTTGCATATTAAAATAAACAAAAAATCCCTCACGAAAATATAATTTTATCATCCAATACTTGTTTTAGACAATCTTACAACAATTACTTTGAAAAATTGAACCAAAGATGTTTAGTTTTTAAAATCGGGCTCTCTGGTTAAAATGAGGTGAACTTAGAGGTGATTGACAAGTGCAAGGGAGTCTAAGACATGTGCCGCTGCTCGATTTTTTTGTCGAAAACAGTTGCTCTTGAAGTGCATGTGGCTGGGAACTTACGCTAAAGTACGAATGAAAGTGTTTGTTAAACAAGAATTAAATTGAAAGAAAGCTAGGCATAAAATTTGATGACTAGGCATAATTTTATGGTCATGAAATGCAATAATTTAGTTGCATTTGACGACTGACAACCGCTAATTTCTAACCCTGAATGCACGTGTTTAGTGGAAATATGGATTAATCCTAAGAATCATCTCTTTGTATCTGAACAGGAAAACATCCTGCGCATGCGCTATCTATGAATGTTTAAAGAATTCTTTCTATGGTAAATCATTCACTAAGAGGAGTGGTCCAGCCAGAAGAGTTGATGCACATGTGCAAATATGTCAATTTTGCACTTAACTGAAAATTTTCCTTAGCCTTTTCATGTATATGATTCTATTACATTCGTGAAACTTCGTGCCATGACAAACTTCAACTCTAGTCATTAGAAATGAAAATTATGGATATTTGATTTAAAAAAAAAAAAAGTCGAGGGGGAAAATGAGTGAACTTTTCTTCTCAATTTCTGTAGTCATCCTAGAAATTATAACTATTGTAGCAAAATTACATATGGTGTTTATATGTTTATAAAAATAGCTAAGCCAACTTACTAAACATGCAAATTTTGAGTTTTTGTGCATTTTTATATGATAGTGCATCAACTGCAGCTCCCCCCCCCTCCCCTTCCTGGAGAGCAGTAACATGTCTGGTTTACCTAATGATATTTTAATGTTGTGAAATACATATGTAGCATGTCTGATTTGCCTAATATTGGCTATTTTAATGTAGTGAAATACATCTATAGCAGAATCCAGTATGGAAAAAAAAAATCATTTTGGTTTTTATTCTTAGTTATTTGATGCATTATTCTGTAAACCAGGGTTTCATATAAGGAGTATATGCTGTTTTTTAATATAAAAGTTTGGCACGCTGAAATGTTGATATATATTGTTTGTGAATTTTTGGCATTTATATGTAAAAAAAAAAAAATCAAGACAATGTTTTTTTATGTAATAAAGTAGTATAGCTGTTCTATTTAATTTTGTTTTCTTTATAGCTCGTATTGCAACGATCACAAGCCTAGGCAACCCTCGGTAAACATAAAGTCGTTTTCTTGTTGTATCTGCAGAGATCGAATTACACGTGATAAAATGGATTTTTGTCTTTACCCACCCTGTTGCAAGCAGAGTCTGTTTCATAAAATATGTGTACAAGTAAGTCTTAGTTGTTATTTTTTCCAATCGCTTTCATATTTTATTTATTTCATTTTAAATACTGTCAAATTATTGAGAACTATAGATTTTTAATGTATTTCATTATGAATAATACATGCTTGACAAGTTATTGCTAGATAACTGCTAAATGAATAAGGAAACATAAAAGGTTATATATTTTTTAAGCAAATTAACGGCATTGCAAATTTGTGACCCCCTTTCGAAGTGCACTTAGCTCAATGCCAAATGTAAACTTTGAACGAATGTTTTGTTTTAGCTGCACTGTAGAAAGAAAGGTTATTACTATGCTGAATTTAGTTTTATGAAATGCCAAATGAAGTTTAAATATGCATTTCTTTTATTGTCAGTACTGAATTAATTTCATTATAAAGAGATAATATTAAACTAGTCGCATGTGTCAATCCCAAAACTTTCTTCTATCTCATACATGTCAATACTTCTTGATAAATGCAGCACAGTAGCGCCACCGGTTAAACGATTTATACAAAAATCTTATCAGGGACAACTTTCGTGAACTTCTAATTGAATTTGAAGTTTGGTGAAAATTCGTGCATTAGTTTTGAGATTGAGCTATTACGGAAATCGTGAAAAGTTCTGAGTTGCAGTGGAACCTCTTGGGCAATTTACACCAAAAACTTATCAGGATCAGTTTATATCAGGGACTAACTGAATCTAAAGTTTGATGAAAATTCATGCATTAGTTCTTGAGATACAGCTATTGCGGAAATCGAGAAAATTGCAGCATAGTAGCGCCACTTGCTAGGCGATTTACACCAAAAAGTAATGAGCACCAATCTATATCAGAGACTAACTGATTCTAAAGTTTTATTAAATTCTGCCCAATAGTTCTTAAGATAGAGCGCCCACAAAATTTGTGTCACACACAGATACACTCACAGACAGACATTTTGTAAAAACATGTTTTTCATTACCCTAAAATGATTATAAACATGTAATTCAGTACCCTAAAACATATAAATCTGTCGAAAACCGAAATTCAAAAATTTTCACGAATCCAATACTTTCTTCTTGTAAAGATAGAAGAAAGTAAAAATGAGTTATACAGAATGGCTGTATTTGATATTTTTTAGGTTCCATATCTCTTTGAACTTTCATGGTATATCCATTTACATTTTGCTAGTATATACTGTTATACCCAACCCTACTTTTCATAGTTTTTCACGAAGTGTTAGTATTCTTTTAGCAACTTTTTCTTTTTTAATAATACAATTACTAATTCATATATTTATTGTACGGAACCCTCTGTGCGCGAGTAATACTTGCACTTGACTGTTTATTTTTTTCAAATTTCAATTATAATGCCCTATTTTGACAATATTTTTTAATCTGCATTGAAATTTTATGACCGGATGTCAAATCTAAAGTCATTTTGACCAAAAGTTTTGGAATTATAATTGTAAAAAGCTTTGACTCCCTAATATTAAACTGATAAATATACAGATCTGGGGCCTGAATGTCGAATTTCAGTAGTGGAACGGTACCTAACTTGTCAAAATGATAATGCTGCACATTTTTGTGCTAAATCTATCCTTTTTTTTTTTTCAACAAAATTGCACCCCAGTATGAAAATGTTCCACTAGTGGCATTTTGCTATAAGAAAACTATGTAATTTTTTACAGTTAGGAAATCATCCTGGTAACCAGATGTTCAAATCAGGTTGGGTTAGCAGTAGATTTCCTTGTGTTTTGGTTTTGTGTTGAGTTTTGATTTTTGTTGGTCAGGATTGCATAACTGCCAACCTCAAACTATTCTTCTGTAGTACATGCGTTAATTTGACCCTGGTTTAATACGTTTCAAACCAGAATTTTTTTTAAGATATGAAATTAAATACGTTTCACGTAGAAAAATTGACAAAATAAATTTTCTGGTTTGAAAGTGGTTAACCTGGTTTAAATTAATCCAGATATTACGGAAGATTAGTGGAAGGTTGGCAGCTATGGGATTGGGTTAACCTGGATTTTCAAAGATAGTCCTTAATAATGCTTTAGATGAAAATTGTTAGAATGTAAATGAGTCTTGCATGATATTGTCTTACATAAGATAAGCCCAGCAGCAGAATTTTTTTCTGCAGTCTGCAGCACAAGTAGAAACTCTAAAAACAGTCTGCAGAACTTAAGGATAAACCCCCTCTTTCCAATCTTTTGCATTATGTTATATGAACTCAACCCCCCCCCCCCCCCCCCAATTATTTGTGATTAATATAAAAGGAAATTACTTTTAAAAATAATTTACCTTTGTCCTCAAATTTTTTTTAACACCATTGTCTGAAAAATCTTTCATAAAATTTGTCAAAATTTCTATGAAGTTAGAAAACAGAATAACAATAAAAATAACATATGAACACCAATTTCTAAAGTTTTTGAAAAGATTGTGTACAATACAAAGATACAATCTGATAATATCAAAATTATATATAGATGCGATAATATCAAATGTTACTTAAAGTGAAATAAAATAATATTTTTGTATTCTGGTGGAGGACCATTTAACAGCTCTTATATCAGTTGTGCCTACTTCCTCCATATTTCCATCTTTTGCTGTTGGTCTTTTCACCATTATGTCACTTATCAATGAGCCCCAGCTCTCACAAACAACTTCTGAAATTGGGACTGACATTGCAAATGTTAAAAATCTTATGATCCCTGGGTATTTGGACTTCAGCTCTAAAATTGCGATTTTAAAAGAGCCCTGGGATTATATGTAGAGTGAAAATTTCTGGTTTGATCTATTTTTGATATGAACCAGTTGCACAACTGTTTATATTCAAACCATAGGTCTTGTTTGGTATAATCAAATGTGCTATAGCAAGGAAAAATATTAATAGCCCTTAAAAGATTCAAAACAGAACCCTTTATCGTCAGAAGTTTGTTCAACTGAAACATCTGGTTTAGGATATTGTAAACACTCAAAGTTGAATAAGTAGGATTTATCTACTAAGATTTTATAAACATTTTTGCTTTCGTTTTCAAAAGCCGAATGCCCGTGGAAAAAAATGTGTGTGCCAAAGACTCGAGAAATTACCGCATCTTTCTCTATTGCACTTCAACAGCAGCTCCCATCAAACTGAATCGTAAGGCAAGCTCAGGCATGAGATTGCAAAAGGTAAGAAAAGAGGAAAAGTGCGTGAAATGGGAAAATGAGAAATTTAAAATAGCGTGCGTATAAGAATAATAATTAAGAAAGTTATTTTATTCGCAGTAAAATTGTCAATAATTGTCCTGCCTTCCTTTTTTTTGGGGGGGGGGGGGGGGGGGGGGGGAGAGAATCAATTTATGGAAATACTATAAGTAATTCTGAAATGAAAGTTTCTATTTTAAGTTCATAATTCTGATGCAGTGTTTTACACAGCAATCTTAGCTAGTTGTCCTATTCAAATTTTAACATGCTTTCACTCAAAACATCACCTAATAAACACGGAAAGCTAATGTTTAACCTGCCCTTCAGGTGCAAAAAAATCTGGGGAAAACATTAATGTTGCAGCAAATTTTTTGCGATTCTTTGATGAAAGTTTGCGTTTTTTCGTTATCTTACGATGAAATTCGCGTTTCTTTCACCACCCTTTGACGAAATTTGCATTTTTCCACGATCCTTTGACGAAATTCAGAGTTTTTTCGCTATATTTTCCAAAATTCGCGTTTTTCCGCGATCCTTTGACAAAATTCGCGCTTTTTCCGCGATTGTTTGTCAAAATTCGCGTTTTTTCCGCAATCCTGAGAAATTCTGGGTTTTTTTGCGATCCTTTAACAAAATTAGTCCGGTTTTTTGTGATTTTTTTTTTGACAAAATTCGCCGTTTTTTCGCAATCTTTTGACAAAATTCGCGTTTTTTGCGATCTTTTGCTAAAATTTGCGTTTTTTCCGGGACCATTTGTTAATATATGTAATTTTCCCCAAGATCCCTTGACGAAATTCCCGTTTTTTACGCGATCGTTTGGCGAAATTTGCGTTTTTTCCGCGCCCTTTTGACAAAATTAGTTTTTTCCCGCGATTTTTTGACTTAAGTTGCTATTTCTCCGCAGCCCTTTGACAAAATTCGTGTTTTCCGCTACCATTTAACGAAAATTGCGTTTTCTGCCATCCTTTGGTGAAAGTTGCTATTTTTCCGCAGCCCTTTAACGAAATTGACGTTTCTTTTGCGATCTTATAACAAAATTTGCGGGAGTTTTGTATGCGATCTTTTGATGAATTTCTCATTTTTCAGCAATCCTTTGACAAAATTCACGTTCTTTCTGCAATCCTTTGACAAAATTCACGTTCTTTCTGCAATCCTTTGACGAAGGTTGCTATTTTTCGGCAGCCCTTTGACGAAATTGGCATTTCTTTTACGATCTTATGACGAAATTTCGTTTTCTCTTCGCGATCTTTTGACTAAATATGCGTTTTTTCTTCGCGATCTTTTGACTAAATGTGCATTTTTTTTTTCGCGATCTTTTGACGAAATTGGCTATTTTCATTGCAAACGATTGAAGAAATTGTTTTATCGGCGAACATTTGTCGAAATTCATGATATTTACAGACCTGCCAACCTTTGAAAATGAGAAATCATAGCACACAAAATTAAAATTAATCTGAAGGTTGGTTGGTTGGTTTTTCGTGTTTCGCTGCCATCGTTTGACATTTGTAAAAAGAATAAGGTTCGTTTCAACTCAATATAGAAATTTTTTTCCTCTAAAAATTTTTATACGATTTTTAGAGTTTCTTCTCATTTCGCAGCTTTTTTCTTTTTCTTTTCTTTTTTTTTTTTTTAAACATTTGTAAAAGGAGCTTGTTTCCAATTTTTTAGCCCCATTCCGTAAATTTTGACGAAATTCGTAATTTTTTTCCCGTGATCATCAGGATATTCACAATTTTTTCCCCACAATCGCAATTCACATTTTTCTATCACGATTCTTTGTTGAAATCCGCACTTTTTACCATGAACTTTTGACGAAATGCGCATTTTTTTATCGCGATCCTCTGACGAATTTTGCATTTTTTATTACGATCCTTTGACGAAATTAGTGTTTTCTTTCTGCGATCTTCCGATGAATTTTGCACTTTCTTACTGATCTTTTGACGAAATTCCGTTTTCTTTCTGCGACATTTTGACAAAATTCACGTTTTTACAATGATCTTTTGACGAAATTTATTTTCTTCTGCGACCAATTGACGAAACACTTTTTTTTTACACGGTCATTTGTCGAAATTCGCGACCAATTAACAAAACTCCGCTACTCGTTTACACGACCTTTTGACGAAATTTGCAATATTTTTTCATCGATAGTTTATCGAAATTCGTAATTTTTTGTGCAATCTCGCGCAAAATAGGTGCAATTCAGCGACCAATTGAAGATAATCACTATTTGTTTGAGATCTTTGACGAAATACCCGATATTTTTACACGATCGTTTGAAGAAATTCTCATTATTTTCCGCGATCGATTCACGAATGGGAAAATTTAATAAAAGAAAAGAAATTCGCGTACTTCCAAGAAATTTCAAAATATACTCACAGAAAAATCATAGGTCTGTGGAAGAATTTGCGGGGGGTAAATACTGCACAGCAGTTTTCATTATGCAGGACTTTCCTTTTCCGCATGCAAATCGTGCTATTTTGCGCACTATTTCAAACCTTGCCCCTTAAACTCCCCCCCCCCCACCCCCACCAGAAGTTCTTAAAATGGCACCCCTATTTCTAAGGAAGGGAATTCCTATATAAATATTTACAGAAACATGATTCACTCGTGGTTAATATACATAAGGAGGGTTTTATGTTAAGAAATTTGTTTTGCAGCTTAGATTTTTTTTCCCCATGAGCATTTTTTAAATAATGTCTGAATTTTCGGACTAAAGACCTATTTTTTAAAACTTTCGGAAATGAATACTTTGAAATTCTGAAAATTTCAGAACAGAATCACTCCTGAAAAATATGCTGCACGGGATAAAAATCGCAACTATAAACAAAAAATGTGTTTGTGTTTATTGAAAAAAATCGTAGTTTAAGACCTATTTTCGTAGCATCGTAGTTTATAGATCCAAATCGTAGCAACTACGAATTTTTCGTAGCAGTTGGCAGGTCTGTATTTACGTCTTTCAAACTGAATGACCGATTTTTTTATAATTTTTTCTAGCAAAGTTTTTCTTGTTAGGAAATATTAACAAGCTCATTTCCCAGTTCTCAATGCCTCTAATTATATTCAATAGTACATTAACCCTGGTAGTATAATTTACAGTTCGTTATTTATAAATCTTTATTTTTATTAAGATCATTTCATTTAAATAGTATAAGTATAAAGTATTCTGTATTTAAAAGTATTTTGAAATTAAACTCACCTTTTATCTTGCGTTCATTCTTTTAATCCTTTAGTTATTTATTCAGCTTTACGTTTCTTTAGTTACAGTTCATTGATAACGCCGTATCTTTATTTTTACAACTTCAGATGTTTACGTTTTCCACGCGACATAGTGGAATTTGCGAGAGCGTATGACGTGGTGTATTTTTCTCCCGACAGATGGCGGGAACCGATTTATGAATGAATTAGTTGACGTAGTTCGTCACTGGCAAATCACCATCTCGTAGATCATTCTGGAGAGTGGGCGTGTCGACACGTGCCGTTCCAGCTGCTGTATTTAAAGGGGTTATTTGGAAGGAAATGTTATTTACTTGTTTTATCTACCAATGCTCTCGATACGAGAATTGCTTTAAGCATTCTCGGGATGCTGTATTTGATCTTGTGGTAAACATTTAAAATCATGCGGCTTATTTTTAATTTTCGTTCTGTTTTTAAAATCATCTTTAAAGTTACGATATTTAAGCTTTTCTGTTCTTCATGGCTTCTGAGTTAAAGTGTTTAAAATGGCTGTTTTGATTTAAAGTGATTCATTGTTTATTCATCAATATTTGGTTTATTTTTATATTTTTTTTATTTTGGTTTTCTGTTTTTATCAAGATATTTTACTGTGAACTTTGGATCTTAATAAAAGAAGTTTAAGCCTGGAGCTTTATCTCACCTGTCAATTTACTTCATCCACTTTTTAACATTTCTTCATTCAACGTACTTCATAATTTTTCTCATTTGCATATTTTTAGAAATCCATCCTCCGATCTACTTTCACTGTTGAGCTCTGCTTTATCAACATAATTTTTAATCAGTGTTACAAGTATAAGATGTTGGGGAATTGGTATTAGTGCTAATCCCTAACATTTCTTCTAAATTTTAACAGTTGAAAAACAGTCTGCAGACCTTCTCAAGAGTCTGCGACGTGCGTCGCAGCGTTGCGCCGATTCTGCGCCTGGGAAGATAAGGTTTATACTAGAGCTATAATTATAGATTATTTTTCAACAAATGTGTTAAATTATGGATAAATTTTTAATTCTATTCAGGTTGACTTAAAATAGTTTGATGGTTTGGATCAGGTATAACCCAGTCTTTTCAGGAGTCTAGTCCTCACTAAGTGCTCATTGCGATCTTAAATTCTGCATACACACAGCAATCAGTTTTAGATCTTTCCTCAGATCAGATTGGGTTAAATCACCATGGGAAAAGTTTGATGCACAAAGAGCAAGTTTCATTTTTTCTATTGACTTTGGACAAGCTTGCTTTTTTCTGTTAATTCGCACCTGGCCGGGTCTAGGACTCATTAAATTTTTGATATTCACAGCCAACTTGTGCAAAAATCTGGCCTACCATAACTCAACTTCTACAAAAAATGCTGATTTTTCATCTACAATTAAGGTAAATTTAAAGAACACTACAACAGAATAGCTACTATTAATGATAGCTTAGACACTTATTGTTACTTTCAAATAAAGATATATTTAAAAGAAACTAATGTAGTTTAGAATAAAAAAGTTGAGTCAGATTTCTTTGATTTTTGTCCTGGCCAGGTTTTGTTCCATAGACAATGCAATAAGATACTGTTCTTCCCTATTCAGGGTAACCTTGAAAAATGAAGCAGACACGTGTCACTTCTTGGACTAGTTTCTAAAACTGGTGATTTTTTTTTTTTTTTTTTTTGTTACTCTTGGCATAGGTTTAAAAATAATTTGTGCAAACTCTAGTTACATTTGATTATGTTTTCCTTCACAGTTTAATCAGGATTTTTTAAAATAATTTATGTATTTCAAGATATTTGGATTTTTATTAAAGTTAGAATTTGGATGACTTTTGTAAATAGCTAAAAATTGCTAAAATATGTAGCAGAGTTTTAAAAAACGAAATCCATTGTTCCAGTCAAAAAATTTGGTATATAGAGAATGACAAATTCCTGTTTATTGTGTAAATTTTTAAAAATATTGTTTTTGAGGTGTAAGATTTTGAAATGCTTAACTCTAAATATTAACCTAATATTTATTGTATTTTTTAATTGTTTAAATAGTTTCAAAACAGAAAACAGACATTTATTTCAAAGTATAATAAAAATAGCATAAGGAAAACTTTGCAAGGGTGACTTTGTTCCGAATTTTCCGAAAATTTGGACTTAAAAAATTATCGCGATTTTTGACAAATGGTCGCCGAAAAAAATCAATTTCGTCAATCGTTCGCAAAAAAAAAAAAAAAAAAAAAAAATCAATTTCGTCAATTGTTCGCAAAAAAAAATCTCCAATTTCTTTAAAGGATCAAGGAAAAAACCGGAATTATGTCATACGGCTGCAGATAAAATGCGAAGTTTGCCAAAGGATCACGAAAAAAAAGTCAAATTTCGTCAAATGATAGCGGAGAAAACGTGAATTTCGTCAAAATGAGCACAGAAAAAACCCGAATTTCGTCAGAAGGCCGCAGAAAAAACGCGAATTTCATCAAAAGGTCGCGGAAAAAACGTGAATTTCGAAAAAAAGATCGCTAAAAACACGCATTCCGTCAAAGGGCTGCGAAAAAGAAGCTAATTTTGTAAAGGATCGCAAAAAACGCGAATTTCGTCAAAGGGACACGGGAAAACGTGAATTTCGTTTAAAGGCCACAGAAAAACGCAAATTTCATCAAAAAGACGAGAACAAGCGCGAATTTCGACAAAAAGCCGCTAAAAAACACAAATTTCAAGGAAGGTTTGCGCAAAAACGCGAATTTTGTCAAATGACCACTGAAAAAACGCGAATTTCGTCAAAGGACCACAGAAAACTGCAAATTTCGACAAAGCATCGCTAAAAAAACACGCATTCCGTCAAAGGGAAGCTGAAAAAACACGAATTTCGTCAAAGGGACACAGAAAAACGTGAATTTCGTCAAAGGGACACAGAAAAACGTGAATTTCGTCAAAAGGCCGCAGAAAAACGCAAATTTCATCAAAAAAGACGGGAAAAAACGCAAATTTCGTCAGAGAGCCGCGGAAAAAACGCAAAATTTCGACGAAGGATTGCATTAAAAAACACGAATTTCGGCAAATGACCACAGAAAAAAACGCGAATTTCGACGAAGGATTGCGTAAAAAAACGTGAATTTCGGCAAATGACCTCAGAAAAAACTTAAATTTCCTCAAAGGGCCGCAGAAAAAACGTAAATTTCCTCAAAGGGCCGCAGAAAAAACGTAAATTTCCTCAAAGGGCCGCAGAAAAAACGCAAATTTCCTCAAAGGGCTGCAGAAAAAACGCAAATTTTGGCAAAAGAATGCTAAAAAAAGTATGCATTCCGTCAAAGGGAAGCGGGAAAAAACGCAAATTTCCTCAAAGAGCTGCAGAAAAAACGCAAATTTTGGCAAAAGAATGCTAAAAAAAGTATGCATTCCGTCAAAGGGAAGCGGAAAAAACGCGAATTTCGTTAAAGGATCGCAAAAAAAAAAAAGCATGGTCACAAAGAAGGGCCACAGAGAAACGTGACTTTCGGCAAAAGACTGCGGAAAGAAGCGAATTTCGTCAAACAGCAGTGAAAAAACAAAAAAACACGACCATTTCCATAAAAAAAACGCGAATTTCGTCAATGAGCCGCGAAATTTATCAAAAAGACGAGAAAAAAGCGAATTTCGTCAAAAAAGCCGCGAAAAAAACGCAAATTTCGACGAAGGGTTTCGTAAAAAATGCGAATTTCGGCAAAAGTTCACGAAAAAAAAAACTCTAATTTCATCAAAAACTCGGGGAAAAAACGCAAATTTTGACAAAGGATCACGGAAAAAAAACGCGAATTTCGTCAAAGGGTCGCGGAAAAAAGCTAATTTTGTCAAAAGTTCGGGGAAAATGCAAATTTTGTCAAAGCGTCGTGATAAAAACCTGTATTTCATCAAAGGATCGCGTTAAAAACACATACAAATATCTGTGTTTATTATTATATGTATAGTTTTTAAACTGAAATAATATGCTGAACTTTTTTGAAATCTGGTTAACCCGAACCCACTCAGCCTGAAATTGACCTGAATATAAACAGAGTTAACCCAAACTACAACAAAAATAATTAGCAACAGGAAGGGATTACCTCTCCTTTCCCCCTCTGCTGTAACCTTTCAGAAAATTTGCTGAGAATTTCAGATTTTTTTTTTTTTTTTTAACTCAGACTCAAATCTGGGGGGAAGGGGAGAGGGCACGGGTCCGATCCTGAGACCGCCCCACGTCGAAATCTGTTGAAAAGTGTTACTGGGTTTTTTTTAATATACTTTCATTTAAAAGAAAGTCATTATAACATAAAATCTATAAAATTGTTCTTCCAATCCCCGAAACTAAATTCTGGCTACGGTTCTTGTTTAACAATAAATTAATATTGTAACAAACACAAAATATTTTTTGTATACACAAAATATTTTCATACACATATATAAAATAAAGACTTTGTTTATTATTTGTGCATTGCACAAGTAATAAGAAGGACTTTAAACCGTTCCAGATGAAAAATACTGGCTGCAAAGTTAAGACAGAATAGGAAGATAAGTGGGGGGAGGGGACATTACCGAACTCCAAAGATGTCTTTGCAGTCAAACAAGAAGTCACTGTGTATCTTACAGATACGAGGAAGTAATCGAGTGTTAAAAACAAAAGTTAATGAATATCATTCACAGTCAGCTCTTCCGCACATATATAGTGTGCCTGACTTCCGACTTACCAAAATTCTGAGGGATTAGCTAAGGTGTCATTATGCACTAATATGGGACTAACAAGAAGGACAAGTGCGATGCATGACAAATATATATATAATTGAATTGATCTAAAAAGTAAGAAGTAAACTTTTTTTACCATTTAATCTCACCGTTTTGGCAGGTAAAAGAGGTTTAGTCCCTTCAACCCTCCGCACCCCCATATTTCGGTGTGGCATGGAGATGCGACTGAAAAATGAAAGTTAATAAGATACTTTTACAGTCAACTCTTCCGCACCGGATTTCAGATTTAGACGAAATCGACTTGAGATTAGCTGTGGTGTTAATGTGCATTAACATACCCCCACATTGACAATCTTGGCGCCCGCCGACTATGGGAAAAATTAAAAAAATCCTTAAATTAAACTACTTTTAGATTTGTCGAATTTATTTGTAGGTCTCTTGAACTCAGTATATATGTTTTCATTTATCGAGTAAAACAGTGATTTCAGTCATTAGAAAATGGATTTTGAGGTCTCAAGTAAATTTGGTCGCAGGACTGAGGAGGATATTGGATTAACAGGAAAAACAAATTCGTGGCATGCCAGAAAATAAAACAAATTTATCTGAAAAAGAAGGAATATCAGAACTTTTTTCATTTCACTGCGATCTCTTCAGAGGTGGAATGGAGCTGTAACGTCATAACCCCCGTCCCCATCGAATCCTTTGGTGTATGCTGGGGCATCACTGTGCACTAATATATGGGACTAACCAGAATAGCTGCGTCGCAGAAAAAAATTAAAAATTAATCTCAAAAGAAAGAAAAAAAACTGGAATTTTTTTTTCATTTCATATTTGATTATTTCGGAAGAGTAAGTAACCCCATCAGCCCCTTCCCCTCATTGGGTATACTGTGGTGTAACTGTGCGTTGATATGAGACTAGCCAGAACGTGTAGTTCGTTGTATTGCAGAAAACAAGTGCATTACAAATTCATCTCGAACAAAAAGAAAAATATCAGCCTTTTTTCATTTCATTTTCGACTATTTTGGGAAGGGGCTGTACCATCACCCCCTTTCTACTTCTTTCGGTATAATGCGGTGTCACTGTGCACTAATATGGAACTAAAGAGAAGAGAGTGTCTAGTCTGAATAATAGGAGAAAAAAAATACAAATTTATCTCAAACAGAAAGAAAAAAAAGCAATATTTTTTTATTTCATTTCCGACTATTTCGGGAGGAGGGGGCTGTAATTACATCAGCCCCCTCCCCATCTTTGGGTATGCTGTGATGTCAATGTGGACTAATATGGTGTTAACGAGAATGGCTATTTCGCTGTATGGCAGAAGAAAAATTACAAATTTATCTCAAACAAGAAGAAAAAAAAACAGCCTTTTTTTTTTCATTTCATTTTCAACTATTTAGGAAAGGGACACCCCATTAACCCCTTTCACATCTTTGGGTATAATGTGGTATCACTGTGCACTAGTATGGAACTAAAGAGAAGAGAGCAGCTAGTCTGTTGAATGATAGAGGAAAAATACAAACTTATCTCAAACAAAAAGGAAAATATCAGAACTTTTTCATTTCATGTTCGAATTTTTGGGAGAGGGTTGTAACTCCATTAACCCCCTTCTATATTTTCGGGTATAATGTGATGTCACTGTACACTAATATGGAACTACGGCGAAGGGAGCGGCTAGTCTGTTAAATGATAGGGGAGAAAATGCAAATTTATCTCAAATAGACAGAAAAAAATCAGCTCTACTTTTTCATTTCATTTTCGACTATTTCCAGAGGAGGAAGTTGTAATTCCATCAGCCCCCTCCCCATCTTAGGGTATGCTGTGATGTCAATGTGGACTAATATGGTGTTAACGAGAATGGCTATTTTACTGTATGACAGAAGAAAAAATACAGATTTACCTTTAAAAAGTAAAGAAAAAACACTTTATTTAATTTTTCGCGATTTCTGGTTGGGGGGGGGGGGGTCTGTAACCCCATCAACCCCCTTTCTCTTTTTTGGTGTCAATATGGACTAATATGGAACTAAAGCGAAGGAAGCGCATAGTCTGTTGAACGATAGGGGAAAAATGCAAATTTATCTTGAACAGACAGAAAAAATTCAACACTATCTTTTCATTTCACTTTCGACCATTTCGAGAGGAGGGGGCTGAAATTCCATCAGCCCCCTAACTAATATAACCTGGACTAATATGGTGTTAACGAGAATGGCTATTTTGCTGTATGGCAGAAGAAAAAATTACAGATTTATCTTTAAAAAGTAAGAAAAAAACACTTTTTCATTTAATTTTTTGACTATTTCAGGATGAGTAGGGGGGGGGTATAACCCCGTCAGCCCCCCTTTCTCTTCTTTGTTGTCAGTGTGGACTAATATGGAACTAATGAGAATGGTTTGTCCGCTGTATAATGGAAAAAAATTAAAAAAATTTCCATAAAAGAAAGACGAAAAATCAGCACCTTTCTATATCACTTTTGAAAATTTCGGGGGGGGCTGTAGCCCCATCAGCCCCCCCCTTGGGTACGCCACTGGTTCTCTCCACAGTTTTGTGAGTGTGATGGACAATTGTCAATAATCAAAGCCATTTTTCTGCATTGTTTTCTCATTTGCTTGTCAAGCATCTTTAACCATTTGTCATAAATTTCAGTAGTTGTCCAGGACTTTTTGTTAAAATCATAGTTCACTTTTAAGTACTTCACGCTTTTAAAACACCGAGGAGATTTACTTTTGCCAATGACCAGCATCTTTAACTTTTCTTTCCCTGTCAGGTTAGCGCAGAACAGAACAGTAATCCTTTGTTTGCCGCCAGAACATTTGTCTTCTTTAAAAGCCAGAGTTTTATTTGGAAGGCACTTGTAAAAGAGGCCAGTTTCATCAGTGTTGAAAATGTTCTCAGGAGTAAATTTTTTTAGAATTTGTTATCTTGAGGGGACTTATTCAAACAACTCTAATTGCGATATATGGTGTGCACCTGCTATCTTTCAAGAAGCGAAGCAATATATGGACAGGGGTAATTTATGACAAAAAAATCCTCAAACCATCATGAAAAGATGAAAGTGGAAACTGACCCGAACACGTGACATTTTTGGCACCTTATCGCTTAGATATGTCCATTTCAGCAGTTCTCATGTCAAAATATTAACCATCAAAATACTTTTTAATGATACTTACTTCATAAAATACATAAAATGATTTTAACTATAAGAATCTTTAAAATGATTTCAACTATAAGAATCTTTAAAATGATTTCAACTATAAGAATCTTTAAAATGATTTCAACTATAAGAATCTTTAAAATGATTTCAACTATAAGAATCTTTAAAATGATTTCAACTATAAGAATCTTTAAAATGATTTCAACTATAAGAATCTTTAAAATGATTTCAACTATAAGAATCTTTAAAATGATTTCAACTATTAGAATCTTTAAAATGATTTCAACTATAAGAATCTTTAAAATGATTTCAACTATAAGAATCTTTAAAATGATTCCAACTATAAGAATCTTTAAAATGATTCCAACTATAAGAATCTTTAAAATGATTCCAACTATAAGAATCTTTAAAATGATTCCAACTATAAGAATCTTTAAAATGATTCCAACTATAAGAATCTTTAAAATGATTCCAACTATAAGAATCTTTAAAATGATTCCAACTATAAGAATCTTTAAAATGATTCCAACTATAAGAATCTTTAAAATGATTCCAACTATAAGAATCTTTAAAATGATTCCAACTATAAGAATCTTTAAAATGATTCCAACTATAAGAATCTTTAAAATGATTCCAACTATAAGAATCTTTAAAATGATTCCAACTATAAGAATCTTTAAAATGATTCCAACTATAAGAATCTTTAAAATGATTCCAACTATAAGAATCTTTAAAATGATTCCAACTATAAGAATCTTTAAAATGATTCCAACTATAAGAATCTTTAAAATGATTCCAACTATAAGAATCTTTAAAATGATTCCAACTATAAGAATCTTTAAAATGATTCCAACTATAAGAATCTTTAAAATGATTCCAACTATAAGAATCTTTAAAATGATTCCAACTATAAGAATCTTTAAAATGATTCCAACTATAAGAATCTTTAAAATGATTCCAACTATAAGAATCTTTAAAATGATTCCAACTATAAGAATCTTTAAAATGATTCCAACTATAAGAATCTTTAAAATGATTCCAACTATAAGAATCTTTAAAATGATTCCAACTATAAGAATCTTTAAAATGATTCCAACTATAAGAATCTTTAAAATGATTCCAACTATAAGAATCTTTAAAATGATTCCAACTATAAGAATCTTTAAAATGATTCCAACTATAAGAATCTTTAAAATGATTCCAACTATAAGAATATTTAAAATGATTCCAACTATAAGAATATTTAAAATGATTCCAACTATAAGAATATTTAAAATGATTCCAACTATAAGAATCTTTAAAATGATTCCAACTATAAGAATCTTTAAAATGATTCCAACTATAAGAATCTTTAAAATGATTCCAACTATAAGAATCTTTAAAATGATTCCAACTATAAGAATCTTTAAAATGATTCCAACTATAAGAATCTTTAAAATGATTCCAACTATAAGAATCTTTAAAATGATTCCAACTATAAGAATCTTTAAAATGATTCCAACTATAAGAATCTTTAAAATGATTCCAACTATAAGAATCTTTAAAATGATTCCAACTATAAGAATCTTTAAAATGATTCCAACTATAAGAATCTTTAAAATGATTCCAACTATAAGAATCTTTAAAATGATTCCAACTATAAGAATCTTTAAAATGATTCCAACTATAAGAATCTTTAAAATGATTCCAACTATAAGAATCTTTAAAATGATTCCAACTATAAGAATCTTTAAAATGATTTCCCAAATTTCAGGAAATATTTATTTCATAAAATTAAACTTTTCAGTTTGATATTTTTCATTTTTAATGTTTCAATATTTGCTAGCATAACTGAAAGGTGAATTTTAAGGATGAAAACTCCTTTCAAGGCACTTAAAAACTGATAAGATACATAGAAAACTCATTGTGTTAAGATGAATAAACAATGCATAAAAACAAACTAAAGGAAAATAATAAAAAAATGATTAGCATACAACTGTTTCAAGAGGTCATAATAAAAACTATCCTCAGTGTAAAATATGTAAAAGTGATAGATAAGAACAATAGCAATAGTTTGTTTCTGCTGTTTCTCTGCTTCCTTTTCTTTTATTTTGATCTTTAAGAAGCCTTGGAACATGTGAAAACTAAATTTGTTTGGCTACTCATGTTTTTCACTGTGTCCAATTTTACACCATGTAGTACTAATAAGTAAATAAGAATTCTTTCTAACATTTTATAAAACGAAATTGTTCATCTTATGAGCAATATTGATTCAAAACACCTTCTGACTGCAGATCCTGACTGCACCACAAACAGTGGTAATGAATCCTAACTTTCTGTATGTATTGTTGTCAAAACTAATGAAAAATATGTTTGAGAATGTGAGCATTAAATTATATAGATAAAATTAGAAAATGTTTCATAATTTGTATTTCACACGATTCTTTCTGTGTTTATAATATGTGGTAGCAGGTATCGATATTGGACAAATTGGATCCTATTTCGTATACTTTCACAAAATTCCATTCAATAGAAAAAGGCCTTTACAAAATTTCATTTAATAGAAAGAGTCGCTTCACAAAATTATGTAATTTAAAAACAAAAACGAGCTCAAGAAAAAAGAAAATTTTAACAGAAGGACTTAAAACTGTATTAATAAATAATTATTTTGGATTTGATTAACTGGTTTTAATCTTTCTTTCCACAACTTTTTATTTACATAATTTAATTTTTCAACTGCTTTTCAGTAGTGAAAATACGCTTGAAATTATTGAATATTAAAGATGTGAATTATCACATTGCTAACTAAGTGTAAACCAAACAGAGTGAAAAATGTCCAAGCCGGGAATCGAACACGGGGCCCTGAAATAGCGCTCCTGTGCTCTACCACTAAGCCACAAAGACGATGCCCAGCTTGGCATTCTTCACTCACATACAGTGAGCAAAAAAAGTATTTGCACACCAGGTAAATTTGTTGTAGCATATGTATAAATAAATAAAAAGCAACAAAGAATTAAAAATACCAACACTTTTACAAAACAAATAAACATATTTAATATCTGACTTAATAATTATATTTAAAATATGAAAACATAAGTAGCATTTGTACTGCCGAAAAAATATTTGCACACTAGCAATAAAAATAGAACTAGAGGAATTATTTATAAGTTAAAAACGGTGCTAATATTTAGTATGCATGCCCTTTGCTTCAGTTACAGCTTGTAATCGTCTGGGCATTGATTCTATTAATTTGTGACATTTTTTACTGCTGATTTGCAGCCATTCTTCCCTAAGAGCTTGCTTAAGTTCTGATTTGTTAGAAATTTTCTTTTTCCTTATTTTCACATCCAAAATATGCCATAAATTTTCAATCGGATTGAGGTCTGGTGATTGTGGTGGCGTTTTCAATTGATTTTTTACATTATAAAGCAACCATAACCTCGTAATATATGCAGTGTGTTTTGGATCGTTATCCTGTTGGAAATAATATGAATTAGGAATTCCTAATTCCAGAGCACTATTAGATAAATGATCTTGCAATATATTAATATATTGTTTAGCATTCATATTGCCTTCAATAAAGGTCATTTTGCCAACTCCGTTAAAAGACATGCATCCCCAAATCATTACATTACCACCGCCATGTTTTACAGTTGGTTTCAAGTTTTTAATTTGAAGAGAAGTATTTGGCTTTCGCCATACAGTTTTCTTACCATCTGAGCCGAAAATATTGAACTTGCTTTCATCGGAAAAAATAAGATTTCCAAAACTCTAGTAGTGATTTGCTGACATAAGCTTTTGCAAATTTGAGTCTTTTCAGTTTTCACCCTATTTGTTTCACTAATAAATGGTTTTTTTCGAGGGGCTCTTCCTCGAATATTTGCATCATGAAGAATATTTCTAATTGATTGTGGTGTAACTATTGTTCCCGACATTGAAGCGACATCAACAGCCAATTCTCGAGCACTTAGAAAAGGGTTTTTTGAAGATTCTTTTATGACGGCTCTCCTTTGCCTGGTATCTAGCTTTCTTGGACGGCCAGTTCGCGGCTTATTTATTGTCAAACCAGTTTCTTTTTTCTTCTTAATTACATAACGAACACTAGAAAAGTTTGATTTAATTTTTTACCTATTCCTCGGTAACTTAATCCAGAATTGTGAAGAAATATAATTTTCTCATGGGTAGCAACAGACAGTTCACACGTTTCCGGCACCATTAGAACAAAAATTCCCCAGAATCCGTGCTCCAGTTAATATATTACGTGACTTTAAAGTGCGGGGCCTAATGTACTGCGGAACTGATATGCTAAACATTTGCATAATGTTCACATTTAATGCCTTTTTTAACAGTCAATGCTTCTTGTGCAAATACTTTTTTAGGTATGAGAAAATATTAATTTATTTTTTTAAATGTGTAATATTACTGTTTAAGGAAAATGGGTAGTTATTTTTATTTTCTTATTTAAATAAATGAATAATTAAGAGAATTGTATCAAATTTGTTTTCTATGGTTACTTATGCAAAAAATCATCTGCGTGCAAATACTTTTTTTGCTCACTGTAAGTCAGACTGCTACCGCAGGTACTAGATGGAAAAGTCTTCATGAACACACATTCTTGCGGCGTAACATGAGACACAAATGAACCCAGCATCGGTGAATGTATATAATTTAATTAATTTTCAACTGCTTTTCAGTAGTGAAGACGCTTGAAATTTTTGAATATTAAAGACGTGAATTATCACTATGAGATAATTTCAGAATTATTTTTTACCCAGAATCACCCCTGGATCGATCAAAACAATTAGTGAAATTCGTCAAACGATCATGGAAAGAATCTTGAATTTTGCCACACAATCGTGAAAAATGTTGAATTTCGTCAAATGATCGAAAAAAACATCGTGAATTTAGTTAAACAATCATGAAAAAAAATCACTAATTTTGCTAAATGATCGCGAATATAGTCTATTGGCTGCATGAAAAAATAGTGAATTTAGTCAAATGGTTTATGTCAAAACATTTAGTCAATTGTCCGGTTTTAATTTGATTTTTTTTTTTTTTCAAACCTGGCTTCTGTAAAAGAGTAGAATAAAGGGTTGCGGACGGAAGGAGGCCGCTCGCCACGGCAGATTACAGAATTTCATTACTTAAAAAAATTACCTAATTTCAGCAGTCTGTAGCAGGGAAAAAAAATTGCAATATTCATCAAACAATCGCGCAAAATAAAACTATTTTCGTCATATAATAATTAGAAAAATCACAAATTTCTTAAATTTCTTGACGTAAAAAATTATAAACTTACCTAAATATATTAAAATAGATATAAAATAAAATAATATCCATTTGCACACATTTCACTTAGTTTGGATACAATGACGCAAAGAAATCATTTACATAAATTTTACTTTTGATTTTGGATAGTGTGGCACAAAAGATAAATCAATTTATTCATATAAATACTTTACAGTGCATTGTATAGGTTCAGTGAGAGTGATATTTTTAACAGTGTATTAGAAAATTAAAAGTTTTGGTTAGATGCAGGGATGCAAGACCTGCGCCAAGCTGCTACAAAACAGCTATTTTTTTCCATTTTGCACCAAACCTGTGCCAAAACGTACTTGTTCCAAAATGAAATTTAGCACGATTTCGTCGATCCAAGAAATAACAACAAAAAAATTTCTAAGCCGCTAATTTCGTCAAAAAAGCAAAAAACCACAGTCAAAATATTTCTAAAAACATGCAATGTTTGCCAAGCCGCGAAAAAAAAAGTGAATACAATTAATTCAAATTCAAAGGATAAAAAGTAATTTCAAAGGTTCGCTAATTTCGTCAAAAAACGAACAAAACGCAGTCAAAAGATCGCGAATAAAACACAAATCTTGTCGAAACGTCACGAAAAATACGCACATTTTGTCGAAAGGTCGCAAAAAACACGTAAATTTTGTCGAAAGATCGCAGAAAACACGAGAATCTCGTCAATAGATCGCCAAAAACATGTGAATTTCATCAAAGGATCGCTAATTTCGTCAAAAAACAAACAAAACACGGTCAAAAGGTCGTGAAAAAATAATTTTGTTAAAAGATGGCGAAAAAAAGCAAATTTCATCAAAAGATCGAAAAAACCCACAAATTTCGTCAAAAGATCACGAATAGCACTCGAATTTCGTCAAAGGATCGGGGAATAAACATGAATTTTGTCAAAAGATAATTAACTTCGCCAATAAATGAACAAAACACGGTCAAAAGATTGTGAAAAAGCTCGCGAAAAAATCCACAAATTTCATGATAAGGTAGCAAAAAACACGCGAATTTCGTCAAAAGCTCACGAAAAAATGTTAATTTTGTCAAAAGATTTGGAAAAAAAAAAAAAAAAAAAAAAAAAAAAAAAAAAAAAAAAAAAAAACGTTAATTTTGTCGAAGGATCGCTAATTTCTTCAAAAAACGAACAAAACGGGGTCAACAAATTGTGAAAAAATGCAAATTTCTTTAAAAGGTCGCGAAAAGATCATAAATTTCATCAAAAAACCACTAATTTCATCAAGGTTTCTAAAAATACGCTAATTTCGTCTAAAGAGAGTGAAAAACGCACTGATATCATCAAAGGATCGCGAAAAGTAACGCGAATTTTGTCAAAAGATAGCGAGAAATACACAAATTTTGTCGATTTGTCGAAAGATTGCGAGAAATACACAAATTTTGTCAAAAGATTGCGAGAAATGCGCAAATTTTGTCAAAAGATTGCGAGAAATGCGCAAATTTTGTCGAAAGTGTTAGTCATATTCCCACTTTTCTTATCAATTGCATTATATCTTTATTTTATTCAACTAAATATATTTTTATCTTGAAACTTCTTTAGTTATGACTTACCTTTCATCCTTACAGCTAATTTATTTTTATCCATTTGTGCAGCTATTTATTTGTTTTTAAAGAGAACTTATGTCGTATCATCGGATTTTCACATCGCGATGTTTTTCCAGCCGAGCTCTGTCGTATATCGTTTTCAAACTGAGCGGTAACTCCGTTGGCCGGTAGGTGGCGTTGCCTGCCCACGAGTGCTCTGTTCGCCTTTGGCGCGGCACGTGCCTATGCAAATCAGTTTTTCCACGTGCGATGGAAGGAGGGCGTTTCCGATTGCAGCTTCTCTGCGGAGCAGCTCTTGATGTTTGCCGATATAGTTAAAAGGAATGGCGTGATAGCTGTTGGTGGAACGTTTGTTTTTGATGCATGCTGGTCGTCTCTCTTTCGGTGTTTTGATGTCTGCCGCTCTGATGTTTATTTAACGGATATGAAGTTTATGTTATTGAGTTTTTACGTACGATGGAGTTGCTGAGAGGATGTTTTTAATCTTTGGATCTTCGCTAGTTCTATGATGTGTTTTTCTTAGTGTTTAAAGATGAAATAAAGTGATGAATTCATTTACTACAGGTGACATTTTTCGTTTGCAATTTGATTTAGAGGGAATATATTATGGCATGAGCTCCGGAGGGATTATCTTAAAGTATTGTTTTATTACGTTTATTTTCCGCACGATATAAAGTTAATCAATATTTGTTTGTTTAATTTCAAAGCATTTATTTTTATACTATCGTATTTTATCATGAAAGATTTTTAATAAAGTTAAGTTTTTCTTTTATTTATCTGGTCATCATTTCTTCTTACACTTACTGCATAAAACAACCATTTCTCTCTCTCTGCATATTTAGGGTTTTATTTTTCAGTGGATGCTTCTTACTGCAAATTTATATCTGCTTAGTTTTAGGATGTATTATTGAAGTGCTTTATAAAAGTAATAGATCATTTTTAAGCACTAGTTATATGAGTAGTCTCTTATAACAGAAAGATTGCGAGAAATGCGCAAATTTTGTCGAAAGATTGCGAGAAATGCGCAAATTTTGTCGAAAGATTGCGAGAAATGCGCAAATTTTGTCGAAAGATTGCAAGAAATGCGCAAATTTTGTCGAAAGATTGCAAGAAATGTGCAAATTTTGTCGAAAGATTGCAAGAAATGTGCAAATTTCATCAAAGGTCATGAAAAATACACATGAATTTTGTCAAAAGGTCATGAAAAATACACATGAATTTTGTCAAAAGGTCATGAAAAATACACATGAATTTTGTCAAAAGGTCATGAAAAATACACATGAATTTTGTCAAAAGGTCATGAAAAATACACATGAATTTTGTCAAAAGGTCATGAAAAATGCACATGAATTTTGTCAAAAGATCACGAAAAACATGCGAATTTTGTCAAAGGATAGCGAAAAAAAGTGGATTTTTTCAAAAGATCACCAATTACTTCAAATAACGAACAAAGCGGGATCAAAAGATTGTGAAAAAACACGAATTTCATTAAAAGATCGCTAAAAAACCGCTAATTTCATCAAAAGGTCTCAAAAAACTGCAAATTTTGTCAAAAGATTTAAAAAAAAAAAACACGCTAATTTCGTCAAAAGATAGCGAAAAGCACACTGATTTCAACAAAGGATCGCGAAAAATATGCGAATTTCATGAAAAGATCGCGAAAAATGTGTGAGTTTCGTCAACTGACCACGAAAAATACATATTTCATCAAAAGATCGCAAGAAATATGCGAATTTAGTCAAAAATACGCAAATTTCTTATTTATTAGCATTAGAATTTCAATCTGCTCCAAAATGGGATTTTACTGCTATACAAAGTCCGATTTTTGCTGCTACAAAATAACTTTAGTGCACTTTCATCCCTGGGTTAGATGTATAAATATATTTAGCAAAACCGAAAACAATTAAAATTGAATTTTAAAACAAATTGTTTAAAGCTACACCAAGGCGTCACTTAAATTTTGATATCATATCTTTTAAAACTCATATTTTGAATTTATGAAAGATGTGAATGATAAAGCATCAATGAATAAATTTTTATACATCCTTTTAAATTTAACATAATTCTTACACATGCAATTATAAATAAAACAAAAATAAAATGATGAAATAAATAACATAGCATCAGTTAAAAATTGATATCATTATTTTTAAGTTCCATATTTAAAATTCTTATAGCAATAAGATAAAGTGCTGCATCACAAACTTTTAACCCGTTAAGAGTTTTTTGAATTGATATCATTACTTTTTTTAGGTTAATAATAAAAAGATAAAAACAAACCAAAAATTAGACCAATGATAGGAACTCATAATCATGATTTCCATTAACTTTTAATCCCCCCCCCCCTCCCTGCCTCAAAAAAGCATGCCTCATACTTCTTTTGTAAAGAGTGCAGTGCTGTTTGATTTTTTAAAAACTTTTTAGTAAGATATGGAAGTACTATACAAAACGGAAAGGGAGGGGGGGGGGGGAGGTTATGGCTTGTTTCACAAATATAGAAAGCTTTGTTAAATTTTACTATGTAAAAAGTTTACTTTCTTACGAAAAATATTAAGAAATATTACTCTTTACCTTTTTATTTAAAATGTAATAAAATTGTAAGTACAGGAGAACAACAAAGGCTTTTCATCACAGAATTTGACCCCGAAAGTAGTACTCTGTTTGTGGTACTAGTGCCCCCAGCCTACGGATCACGTGATCGATTGGATGCAGTTTCAATTTTCGATTTATAGATGGCAGCATCAGCTGCCATTGTGTATTTTATTTTTTTGTTTTTGAGTCTCAAAAAAATTGTACCATAATTACAATAAATATAATGAAAATAAGAAAAACAGCTAGTTGATAAAGATATGTTTTGTTTGTTTTTAAATAGTAAAAAACATAAATTTCTATCAAAATAGCCACATTTTCGAGTAAGATTTATTCATAAAATTTGTGCATTTAAAAAAAAAAAAAGTTTTTCTCACTAAAAGTAAAAAAAAAAAAAAATACATCATTTTAAGATTTTTTAATTTTGTTAATTAAACTAGGCATTATCATTTGATTTTTTTTATGGCTACAACAAAGAGATTATGTAAACTACAATTTAAAATACAGTAGCCTCCCGCTTAACCGGCCTAAATGGGACCGAGGGTAAGCCAGTTAAGAGAAAAACCGGTTAAAACGGAGAAGTAAAAAAAAAAAAAAAAATTAAATAATATCTGCATAATTTAATTAAACCCTTACGATGCATTTAGTTTTTTAATTTGTGTAGTTTTAAAAGAAAAATATTTAACTCAAATTAAATTGTCGAAAATCTTGTCACACACCTTTATAAGAAGTTGAAATTGTTCTACCATTATGTATATTTAAGTTAATCAACCATAAAGAAATCAGCGACTTCCTTCTGTTGAAGGCAAGATGCCCGACATTTTGCAGCATAATCTTTCCATATCTTTAACATCATAAGTTTAACCGAGGAAGCTGTTAGCCGCTGCGCAACATAGTGTAGCGCCAACTCTAATGCTTTTACCTCTTCCGTATGAGCAATTTTAGCAGTGTCAACTTTAACAGGATCATCATCATCAGGATCGTCTTCATATTGAACATCAGTTACTGTCCTAATTATATCCTCGTCAAATAATGTTTCTTGCTTGAGATAGTTATCAGACAGTTATAATTGTAATTTAATTTTGTTTAACTTAATAACAATTATAAAAATAATAAAATTTTATTTAATGATCTAATTGACAATAAAAAATTACAAAGGAACTCATAAAAAAGATCAAAAGAAGCATGTGAAAATAATCCGCATCACTGTGGATTGAACCTGAGATCTCGTGTCTATGAGACCAGCGGACTTAACCACTCGGCTAGTGTACTGATAGCTAGCTTTCCCCAAAAGTGAATAAAAAGAAAACATGTGCAGGAATATATTAGTAACTTGTTGGGGATTTGTGGTAAATTCTCATAATGGCGAAAAAATGTAGTCCCATTTTTCATACCGATTATATAACAAACAGTTTTCCTGCAAATAAGTGATATCTTATTCAATTCATCTAAAACAGATTCATATTATATATTAATTTTAATAAAATTGCACAGGTCATTTTTGAGGGGAAATAAAAGTGAATTATATAAAAAACAAGAATTTTCCCGGAAACAAGTGTTATCTTATTCCCTTCATCTAAAACAGATTCATATTATATATCAATTTATAGAAAATCGCCCAGGCCGTTTTCCAGAAGTAGAAATTAGGAATTGTACCATCGGATTTACTTTAAAAATGGGTATCCAGATCTCAAAATATACTACACGTAGAAATCTAAAAATTTCAGAATAGGATTAGACTGCAGATATAAGACTTTTTAATAAATCAGAACAATATGAGCTCCATTTGCTGAGCTATGAAGTGGTGGCTTTTCGCGTTTCCTTTGATCTGAGTTAGGTGTATATATGAGTTCCGCCATTCTTACAATTTTAGACTTAAGGCTGCGTCACTCTGGAATACTATCGTCTTCCATGATATATATATGTATATATATACACACACACATAATTTCATAATATGTAATTGTTTTTCAATATAACACAAGATAATTTTGATACAGAACTATTAAGTTATTTATTTATTTATAGAGAACAGCTCTGAGTGCTGGAATGTACTACTTCAAGTGTCCTCTTTGTAGAAATGCTAATGAGTTTGTACGGGATATGGAATTCTACGGTATCAACATTCCTATACAGTATGTTATTCTGCTTAATTTTTCACCCACCTTTTATCATTTTTTATTTATAAATTTATGTGTACCTTTCTATATGTGTCAATATCTTGCCAATAGAATTGATATGATAGTAATATAATCAATGTGGGTTTGTTTTTGCAGATAACTGGTTATTGTTATTATATTTATTCTGTGTTTTGTATTAACATACACAATTATTTTTCATAATATTTTTGGTTAACATACACATACATTTGTGTAAATTTAGATTTATGTGATTACAAATGAAAGACTAAAAAAAAGCTGCTATAACATTTGCTTCATTTGTAAAATTGACTGTTTCATCTGCATTTGTTAAGCAGCTGTTGGTGATGTGGATAGCATAAGCAACAAAGTCAAAATGAATTGGCACACACTTACTTAACAGTTTAAAGTTGCAGTTAATTATTTTTTTTAAGTCCAGCATTGCACAGTTTCCTTCCACCAGTGGCAACCAACTTTGCTTACATTTGTCTTCTGAAACAAAATAGCATGTTTTAAATAAACAAGAGCTATCTTAAATACATGCATTCTAATTGATTATGGAGAGAGCTGGGAAAACTAACTGGGATAAACATAAGCATTTATTATACTTTATAATAATGAAGATGAACTGAAAAACTTAATAAAACACAACACATGACCCCCTTTTCCAAGAGTCTCTCCTCACCCAAAGAGCCAACTTTTATAAAAAGAGAACTAACAGCCAACATAGTTCTTTTACATAATCAGATAAAGAGATATACTCGGCCTCCATACTAGGACTGGGTGATGTCTCAATTTCTACATTGTGATGTATCACCAGAGTAAAATCATGATATTACGATGCATCACGGTGTTAGACTTTCGTTATAAGTGTCTTAAGGTTTATTCACTTCTCAGCTGGTAGCAAAATTATTACATTTACAAAATCTTTTAAGTTATACATTTATTTAATGTTATATTTTACTTATTTTTTTCTTTGAAAGAAGGGAGGGGGGGGGGGGGTGTTGGCTCATCCTATCAAAATAAACAAATGAACAAATCCTCTTTTCCTGTCAATACAAGATGAAAAATCAACTGGCTCTATATTAGGTTGTCAACGATTTTAATCAGTTGATTTAAATCAGCAATTAAATTGTGATTTTAATCATCAGATTTAAAAAAAAAAATCATTGATTAAAATCAAAAAATTTTTAAACGTTTAAAATGTCAAAAAAAGTATTAAAATCTAAGATGAACATAATTGGAAAATTTCTACAGGTATTTTGACTTATGAATAAACAAAAATAGAGCTTTAAATAATTGTTTCTAGCTTAATTCATGAGTGTAAAAAAAAATAAAATAAATAAAAACAGTTGAGTTTGTAAAAAACATTGTTTTTATCCAACATAAAACAGTTGCATTTAAAAATATTTAAATCTAGTACTATAATGCGAGCAAAAAGTGTGTGTGTGTGTGTGTGTGTGTGTGTGTGTGTGTGTGAGAGAGAGAGAGAGAGAGAGAGAGAGAGAGAGAGAGAAAGAGAGAGAGAGAGAGAGAGAGAGAGTGTGTGTGTGAGAGTTATACAGTCGAACTTGGATAATTCGAAGTGCAAGGGACCACTGCAAAACTTCGAATTATCCAAAGCAATTTATTTTCATGTTGTAAAATAATAAATCACAACAGAAATTGCAAAAAAAAATATGTTTATTCATTTTAAATTTAAAAAAAAAAAAAAAAAACTACAGCTTTTTAAAATACTGAGATATTTCAGATTGCTTTAAAGAGCTTCCTTGATTTTTTAAACAAAATCTACCAGGATATCTACAGCTCAAAACACAGCTTCACTCACGTTAGATTGTCTTTCTACATAATGGAGATATTCTGCTAGATGAAAGACTGCCTCACTTGAAGTTGGAATCGGCCTCTGTTCTTCTACCTCATCTTCAATATCTTCGTCTTCTGTTGCAATGTTCTTATTGTTTAGACCTTCGGATAGAATATCTGTATCATACAGCTCTTCACAAACGTCTAAGTTTTTTATCAATGTCGACGTAATCATCAAATGGTATGCTGTCTTCCCATGCAACTGGGGGAGGTAAATTTTCTTCATCTAAAAGCTAGCTAGGGACAGTGTTCCTGATGAATCCTGCTTTCCGGAAATAGTTTACTATTGTTTTTGGCTCACTTTGGACCTTGCATTTAAACAGATTCTTGATGCATCGAGGAGGGTAATGGGAAGCTTTTGGGAAGATTCAGTAAGGAGGTGTTGAACGACTAGGCATCTGTAGAAATGCTTCAGATTTTTAATGATGCCTTGATCGATTGGTTGCACCACTGAGGTCATGTTTGGCGGAAAAAATCAACCGTAACATTTTCCAAAGCGGGTATCGATTTATGGGCCGTGCAGTTATCAATAAACAGGGTGATTTTTCTGTTTTTTCTTTGGTACGTGCGATTGAGATCTAGCAGCCATTCTTCAAAAAGATTCGCCGTCATCCTTGCTTCCGTGTTAGAACGGTATTCTATAGGCTTTGTTTTGGCATTGTTAACACCTTGGATTTCTCGATTTTCCAATCATCAGTAAAGATAACTTCTCAGTGCCTTCCATGTTTGCTCCCACAAGTAGGGTTATCCGGTCTTTACTGCGTTTTCCTCCAATACATTTTTCACATTTAAAGTCCAAAGTCTTTGCAAGGGTACATTTGAAAAAAAGTCCAGTTTCGTCGACATTAAAAATGTCTCTGTCCTCTGTATGCTCAATGATTTGAACAACTTTTTCTTTCAACTCATTTGCTGCATCTTGGTCCACACTTGAACTTTCACCACACACACAGACTTAAAGGAAATTTCATTTCTTTCCTTAAATCTGTCTAACCATCCGGAGCTTGCTTTGAAGTTGTTTCCTAAGCTGACAGCAAATTCTTCCGTGTTTGCACGAACAAGAGTTCCAGTGAGAGAGCTGTTTTTGTCCCGCACTTGCTTAAACCACTTCAAGACACACTCGTCCACATCAGGATTATCAGGATCCCTAGCTCGTTTGCGATTTCGATTAGATTTCAATTTTTTTTTTCAAAAAGGTCGAAAGAGTGTTAGGTGCTATTCCGTACTGTTTTGCGATGATGCATTTCTTCTTTACACCCTTTTCTACCTCACGAATCACAGTAATTTTTTCATCGAAAGATAAGGTTTTATACGGGACACGGGGCTTACTCAACGACATGCTTGCACTGAACTCTCACCACAAAAACTAAAAGCACAATGAAGAAAACTCAAGCGACTACAGTCCTGGTTTCGAAGGAATTTCAACGCGTGTATTCTATGATTTGTCGCATTGGCGAGAGTAGCATGTGTCGCTTACAAGGGAAATTACGTTCTTTCCTCCTCCCTTTATTCCTGCTCTATTTCCTAGAACATATAAGAACATTCTCCCATCCCCTTCTCTTCCCTAAAGGATTTTCTACAATAGCTGAAAATAAACCAGCCATTTTTCAAATAACGGCATTGATACTAGATTTTGTCATTTTTGAAAGGATAAAAACTTCGAATTAATGAAGTTGGACTTCGAAATTTCCACAATAGCTGAAAATAACCCGGCCACTTTTCAAATAACTGTATTGGAACTAGATTTTGTCATTTTTGAAATGGAAAAAACTTCGAATTAAAGAAGTTGGACTTCGAAATAACCAAGATTAAGCATTAACTGAATACAAGTTTCAAGGGACTGACAAAAAACTTCGAATTATCCACAAATTCGAATTAAAGATGTTCGAATTATCCAAGTTCGACTGTATCTTAAAAACGATTTTGACGAAATTTTGTATTTTATCATTTTCAGGCATAAGACCATTGGGCTACGTCACGTGTTCGAGAAAATTCGATTAATGGGTCAAGGTCAATCTAATTATATCTAAAATACGGCTCAATCGATTTTGACCAAATTCTATATCACCAGTTTTTCGGCACGAGAAAACTATTGGGCTAGGTCACATGTTCGAGAAACTTCGATTAGTGGGTCATTTTTGGGTCACTATGGGTGAAGACAATTTTATCTAAAAAACGACTCTAATGATTTTGACTAAATTTTGTATCCTGTCGTTTTGGATTACGAGAAGACCAATGGGCTAAGTCACAAATTAGGGGAAATTCAATTTGTGGGTCATTTTTGGGTCAAGCAAAGTTTATCTAGAAAATGGCTCTAACAATTTTGCCGAAAATTTGTATTTTACCATTTTCGGGCACGAGAATACCGTTGGGCTAGGTCACGTGTTCGAGAAAATTTGATTAGTGGGTCATAATGGGTCAAGGTCAAGCTAATTATATCTAAAAAACGGCTTAATCGATTTTCACTAAATTTTACATCCAATTGTTTTTCAGCATGAGAAAACTATTGGGCTAGGTCACATGTTCGAGAAATTTCAATTAGTGGGTCATTTTTGGGTCACTATAGGTCAAGCCAATTTTATCTAAAAAACGGCTCTAACGATTTTGACTAAATTTTGTATTTTGTCATTTTCGATTACAAGAAGACCAATGGGCTAAGTCTCAAGTTCGAGAAAAATCTATTAATGGGTCACTGTGGGCCTAGCTATTTGTATCTAAAAAAACGACTCAAATGATTTTTAAAAATTTTGTATTATGCAGTTTCTGGGCATGAGAAGACCACTGGGTTAAGTCACATGTTCGAGAAGGTCAATTAGTGGGTCATTTTTGGGTCACTGTGGGTCAAGCTAAGAGTATCTAAAATAACGGCTCAAAACATTATGGCAAAATTTTGTATTATATCGTTTCTGAGCATGACAATACCATTAAGCTAAGTCACATGTTCTAGAAAATTCGATTAGTGGATCATTTTTGGTTCACTGTTGGTCAAGCTAATTGCATCTTAAAAAATGGCTCAAACGATTTTGACAAAATTTTGTATTATACTGTTTCCGGGCACAAGAAGATCATTGGGCTAGGTCACATGATCGAGAAAATTCGATTAATAGGTCATTTCTGGGTCACTGTGGGTCAAGTTAATTTTATGTAGAAAACAGCTTTAATGATTTTGATTAAATTTTGTTTTCTGTCATTTTTGGGTTCGAGAAGACCATTGGTCTAGGTCGCATAATCAAGAAAAGTCGATTAACCAGTCATTTTGGGTCAAGGTTTAGCTAATTTTATCTAAAAAATGGCTCAAACGATTTTGACAACATTTCTTAATACACCGTTTCCTAGCACTAGCCGACCATTGGGATATGTCAGATGTTCGATAAATTTAGATTAGTAGGTCCTTTTTGGGTTACCGTGGGTCAAGGTAATTTTATCTATAAAATGACTTTAGCGATTTTGACTAAATTTTGTATTCTATCGTTTTCGGGTTCCTGAAGACAGGGATGAGAATTTTCCGTCTTTTGGCGGATTTCCGCTTTTTTGGTATTTCAAGGAATTTCCACTTTTTTTTCTCTCGAAATTCCGCCTTTTTTTCCCGAGGATTCCGTATTTTTTCTCCTGCAAAATTTTGTTATATTCTGAAATTTTCACTTTCCTATCGATTCTGCTTTTCTTCCTATTTCGAAAGAACATTCAAAGGTGATGATAAAACGGCAAATTTCGTCAAAAGATCGCGAAAAAGTGGCAAATTTCGTCAAAAGATCGCGAAAAAGTGGCAAATTTTGTCAAAAGATCGCGAAAAAGTGGCAAATTTCGTCAAAAGATCGCGAAAAACTGGCAAATTTTGTCAAAAGATCGCGAAAAAGCGGCAAATGTCACCAAAAGATCGCAAAAAACTACAAATATCGTCAGAAGATCGCAAATAAACGGCAAATTTCGTCGAAAGATCCCGACAAAAATGGCAAATTTCGTCAAAAGATCGCGAAAAAGCGGCAAATTTTGTCAAAAGATCGCGAAAAAAGCAAAATTTTGTCAAAAGATCGCGAAAAAGCAAATTTTCGCCAAAAGATCGCGAAAAAATCATAAGATCGCGAAAAAGCGGCGAATTTTGTCAAAAGATCGCGAAAAAGCAGAAAATTTTGTCAAAAGATCGCGAAAAAGCAGCAAAATTTGTCAAAAGATAGCGAAAATAACTACAAATATCATCAGAAGATCGCGAATAAACGGCAAAGTTCGCGAAAAAACGGTAAATTTCGTCAATAGATCGCGAAAAAGCGGCACATTTCGTCAAAAGATTGCGAAAAAAACTACAAATTTCATCAAAAGATCGCGAAAAAGCGACAAATTTCGTCTAAATGGCGCGAAAAATACATGTATTTAGTGCTTTTAGTGTATCCTCCCCTTCCACCTTCTTTTGTAACCTTTCAGAAAATTTGCTGTGAATTTCAATTTTTTTTTTTTTTTTTTACTCAGAATCTCTCCTGATTCAGAATTCACATTAAGCTGGCTGTAGGTCCTGGTCCAATTAGCATGTGTGACCAAAAATAACTAACCATTGTGATTTTCACAAAGTTTTTCAAATTTTTGCTAAAAAATTTATGAAAATTGACACACAAAAACTCTATTCTTAATTAAATTATTTCATTTTCAGGAGCAGTCATGATTCTGATAAGTCGAGCATTTCATATGGCCTACACTCAATGTTTTAAGAGCTGTGTGTAATTTGGCTATTTTCACTGCTGTAATGTAGTATACAGGTTTGTGCGCTTGTCTCCATTTGCGTGGAAATCAGACCCTGGTTTTATTTCTTAAAGTATCTTTCATGGATCAAATGTGGTACAATTTTTTGTTTGCGCGTGGTTTCAGTCTTTTTGCTTTTTTGCAATTCTCATCCCTGTGAAGAGCATAGGTTAGGTTGTGTGTTCGAAAAATTTCGGTTAGTGGGTCCCTATGGCTTAGGATTATACCAATTTTATCTAAACAGCAAGAATTATACAGTGAGAATGAAATATCGAATTGAAAACAAGGCTAATTTTGACCGAGCTTAGCTCGGTCATGCCCGCTAGTCTAATATAATTTGCAATGTCATAATTTCCTTTAGGTAATCAATTTTATGCATTATTTTATATAAGATAAACATAGCAAGTGTAATAAATTTCTGCAAGTAAAATAATAAATAGTGTCTGAGTTTCTCTAAACGTTCTTTTTTGTTTTTAACTTTGTAACTCATGCATACTAAATAAAAAAATAATTAGGGATTGAAAAGTCAGCAAAAGTTTTCTTAAAAAGAAAAAAAAATTGGACCATTGAAAGCTAATAAAATTTTTTTAGTTATCATACACATACGTGTGTGTAAGTTTATATTTTTATCATTAACACCAATTTTTTAAATACAGATGCAAAACGGGGTGCAAATAATATTTGTTTTGTTATTTGTGCTACTAATTAATGAAATTACTTATTTGCAGTTTTTATTAATTTCGTAATACTTTTGTTTCTTCTAGGCCATTTTTAGGGTTTCGTTCATTTGACGAAACCCTATTCGTCTCGCTCCTCTGTCTGTCACAGAGCCCGTTCTCAGAAACTATACATGTTGGAGACTTGAAATTTTGCATACTTATAGATGAACACCACACATCATACGACAAATCATAAAATTTTGAAAAAGTCGTACATTTAACCCTTTGGGCTCCCACATGTGTATTTTAAACAATTCTAAGTGAGCCCCTAATTACGTTGGAGAAATGAAATTTTGCATACTTATAGCTGAATACCTCACATCAAACGACAAACTATAAAATTTTGAAAAGTCGTACATTTAACCCTTTGGGCTCCAACATGTGTATTTTAAACAATTCTTTCTAAGTGAGCCCCTAATTAGGTTGGAGGAATGAAATTTTGCATACTTATAGCTGAATACATCTTATCAAACGACAAATCCATTAAATTTTGAAAATGTACATTTAACCCTTTTGGCTCCCACATGTGTATTTTAAACAATTCTTTCTAAGTGAACCCTAATTGGGTTGGAGGCATGAAATTTTTCATACTTATAGCTGAACACTATCATGCGACAAATCATAAAAATTTGAAAAAGTCATACATTTAACCCTTTGGGCTCCCACATGCGTATTTTAAGCAATTCTTTCTAACTGAGCCCCTTATTAAATTGGAGATTTAAAATTTTGCATACTTATAGCAGAACACCCGAGGCCAGGTGACAAATCATAAAATCTTGAAAAAGTCTTACGTTTAACCCTTTGAGCTACCACATTATGTCTTTTAAGCAATTCTTTCGAAGAGAGCCCCTAATTAAGTTGGAGACGTGAATTTTTGCATACGTATAGCTGAATACCTCAGACCACACGACAAATCATAAAATTTTCAAAAGTCTTATATTATTTACTCCTCCGTGCTCTAACTTGTATATTTTAATCAATTTTTTTAACCTCCACCCTTTTCACCCGGGGAGCACTTTTCCAACTTTTGCCGACACCCCTTTGACCGTTCTTTCATATTATGCATCATAGCCTTAGATATTTTAGTTTCACTTTTTACCGCCAGGGGCACCTACTTATCTCGGGTGCTATGGGTCCAATCCCCTCGACTAATATATCTATGGATAGTATATAAAACGAAGTTTTGTTTGGATAGAGGTTTGTTTAGAATAGAGTGTGCCCCTTGTTGCAAAATGTGGAACTAACAGATTTTTCAAAAGGATAGTGTTTTGAAAGGAATATTAAATGAAACCCTCTGTGCGATCTGTGATCACACTTACCCACTTATTAAGATTGTTACACCCTGACCCTTTCGAAATTGGTAAAATGCACCCTGACTTTAAAAAAAAAAAAAAAGTTTCTGAAAAAAGAAAATTCACCTGTAGTTGTAGCCAGAATTGTCTTGTAGAAATCTTCCTCATTCAACAGTATTTCTAAATTCATGTGCCCAAAATCTTAAAAAAAAAATAGAACTTTATTTCTTTAGAATAAACAGAACATTATTAAAACATGTTGTTATTTAATCGTATTTTTCAATTTGTGATTCATAAAATTATTAAATTTAAGACACACTATTTATCATACTAAAAATTCTCCCCCCCCCCCTTTATATCATTACTAAACACATTACTAATATATTTCCTCATGAAATAGTGCCTTTTTTTTTAAAACTAGCATCCTGCCCCTCTTTCTTTCTAAAATGAATACCACATTATTATTTTAATAATTTAAGCCTAAAAATGTATAATGTTCTTAATTGCAGTGTTAGGTATGAGCACGCTCATTGAATGAAAACTCATGAACTTAGTTCACTTTCTGTGAACTTTGAGTTGAACTTGATTCACTTTTTGATAAACGAACGTGAACTGAACGGAAGCTAAAAAAATCTATAAGTTTGAACGAAATTTACAACTCAAACTCAATTTTTTTCATAATTTATTCAAAAATTTTCCAGCCATTAAGAACAAGTTTTTTCCATTCAAATGCCATTTAAGAGGCCTACACGGACTCTGAACAGGTCGAGTCTGATCCTTTTCTGTGTCATGCCCGGTCTTTATTTCTCTGCAGGCCCGAAACGGGTTTATTTCTGGGCCTGTGCTTTATTCTTCCTAGAAGTCAGCACCGACCGAAATTTTCTGCATACTCACAACTCTGCTTGTATGAAAATCATTGACCCGTCCCTGTTGTCTGATTTGTGAAAAAATCTGTTTAACCTCCTTGGGTCAACAATTTTTGCCGAAAATACACATATTTTTAAATTACCATTATTCTACAATTAAAATTCCCTTTAAAGAGTAAAACATATGCATTTCAAGGGGGGCAGGGGGATATTCAGTACTCTAAAACTTGTTATAAGAATCTGTATGACGAAATCCTGTTTTAAACGGAAAAAATTTCTTGTTCGGTGCAAAATGGATATAATAATCCATTTGAATATAAATAGCATGTTGCAAGAGATGACAGACCTGGTAAAAAAGGAACTAAACTATAAAGAGTTTTTTTTTTGTGACTATGCGATTCCGTCTTAGGTTTTTCAATATAGAATTTTTCTGATTTTTAGGTGTCCAAGCCATGTAAATGGATTAATGGTATTACTAATAATTCAGATATTTACATACAAATAGAGATCCATCAGAGATCCTGTACTATGCAGTGTATGGTAGAGATCTGCACAGGCCGAAATTTCAAGGCTCGAGCCCGACCCGATCCATAGAAGAAAAATTAAAAGTTCGGCCTGAGCCCGGCAGCCCGGAAAAAAGTTTAAATCTTGGCCCGGCCCGAATGAATTTTTACAAAGCATTGATTTTTACACCGTTTTGGTTAAAAATTTGTCTCATACGAGGAAGTCTGACCAAAAATACTTATCTTTGCTTGTTATTGTCGTGTTTATAGTTTTATATTTGTAGAAGTTATGGCGATATTTATTTTTTTAATGAATCACTATTTGTTGTATGTAAATGTTTCAGTTATCATTAATATAGTTTATCCATATTCCATGTACTGGAGACTTAAAAATCTGAAAAATGCTATACAGTAAACTCTTCTAAGACGGAATTGCATAGGAAATTTTAAAAAAATTCTTTATAGACAAGTTCAATTCTTATAGCAGGTCTAAATGTATTATATATTCGTTTCTTATATATTAGTACATTCATTTTGCATGAATAAATATATTTTTCAGATTAAGACAAGATTCCGTCATAGGCAGGTTCTTTTTCACACTTTTTAATATATGTTATTTTAGCTACATTTTAATAAGCCTAGAAATGTACTATTCTTTATAATGAATAAAATTTAATGTTTAATTGTAGAATAACGGCAATTTAAAAATGTATACATTTTTTTTATCAAACAGTTTTTGGACCATGCCAAATTTTACTGATCTTTGTATGATCCAGGCTACGTCAAGACAATGGTTCTCATATGGGCTGGGTCAAAATCCAGACTGAAAATTTAGGCCCGTGAAGACTAGAAAGGATGATACCAGTCCTGGTTCGGTATGGAAAAAATAAGTTAGGTCCTGCCCGGTCCTTCAGGAAAAAAGGCCCGAGCCTAGCTCGGAAAGAGTAGTGACTAGGCCCGGCCTGAAAAGAATGCAGACCAGGCCCAGCCCGATTACCGTAAATGAAAAAATGCCCAAGGTCGGCCTGCACAGATTATGGTGTGAACTCGAAATTTCTGAGTAAAAAATCCGCCAGAATTAGCAACACTGTTTGTGACCTGTATAGTGGTTAAAAAGGGTCTGACTTGAGCTTTAGAGGTTGACTTCTGTTTCAGATTCGGATCGGTTTTGGATTGGGTTTTGACACTTGCGGGTTAGGTGACCCCGATTTTTTTTTAAATGAGTGTTGAAAATAAAAAGGTTAGAAATCTATATAGTCCAGGCAATAGGGGATTTTACCTGGAAAAATTAGTGGTAGTTCTGGAAATTTGCATTCTTTGTTTTTTGGGTAGCTGAATCCAAATTTGTAACTTCCCACCAAATTTCCCCCCGGCAACTCCCCAAATTTTGGTAAAATGCCCCCAAAAAAGGTTTTTATTAAAAAAATCAATTTTCTTATTGTTTTAGCATAGCTGCCAACTCTTCCGATTTTTTCAGAATTCTTCTGAAAAATCGGCGTGTTTTCCGATTTTACGCGCGTAATGCATTTTCTTCCTATTTTCGGCCTTTTCTTACGCTTTTTACATGAATTTCGTTAAAGGATCACGGGAATGTTGAGATAATTACCAGTAAGTAATATCTCAGTAAATTAATTTAGCAGAGTGAATTAAGCAAATGGAAACGTAAGTGCTTTATGTCCCGACCTCGGATGAAAAATTACGTTAAACTATTAAATCTATTATAACTCAAATCTTAAATGAAATTAAATATATTTAAACAGTTTAATGAAATTAACTTGCTGAAATGCAATCAGAAAAAGTAAAACTACTATGTGATCTAAATAACGAAAGACAAATTTAAAAGAAACAAAACATTTATTTAAATTTAGTCAAATCAGAAAAACAAGTTAACTAAAAGAATAAAATACATAGAACATACCTCAAACAGTTTTAACTTTAGAAGACACTGATTATGCATTTACATATAGAACAGATTGCACTGAGTAACGCTCCATGACACATTATTGCAGAAGTATAAAGAAATATAAAACGTCTTTTAATTCAATGCTCCAGAGCTCGATGAATAATTTATTATCTAAACGATATACTTTGTTTTAAACTAATTCCAGTACCTCCAGTGATATCTCATAGCAATGTAAAAACAAGAAACATTCCCACCAGGAAAAAGCAGTAGATAAACAACAGTCCGTAAATACGATCTATCACAAGCTCATCCTTCAACGTCGAGGAATTCAGAGACAGCCCAGCTGACACTCCAATACACGAAACGTCTTCATTTCGAACACTAAAAAGATTCTTCAAAAATAGAGGTCATACTATGTAGCTTCACAATTCCGACGGATGACTTTAAAAAGCAAAACAAAACAAGGACTAGTTGATATCCATAGCAACTTCAAGATTGAGACATACTTTAATATTCAATGTGCGTTTCCCAGTTCTAATAAGCCTCCATGCCAATAAAAATATAAACAACAACTGCTCACATCCTGCTAAAAGGGTAAATCCCAACTGGCGAGGAAACAAGCTGGCCGAAGCATATTTATATGATTCGGACATGCGTACCAACTGCCGGCATATGCAAAACAGATCGCTTCCAGAATGATCCGAGACTTACGACGCACTCTACCGGACAACTAACGCCATCTTGTGGCGATCGGGAGTACTGCTCAACTATCATACGTGGAAAACGATCTCCGAGAACCGCGATGTTTTGAAAGACAGATGAACGGCAGAAGAAGATACAATTAAAGGTAAACTGTAACTAAGGATGAAAGCAAATCAAATGAAGGATTTTAAGGATATATAACTACGAAAAACAAGGATATGAGGTAAGTAGAATCTGTATTTATATTGTAAATAAAGGAAGGCTGTTTCAGCTAAAAAAATGTAAATAAGTTATAGAGCTAAAGTAGTACGGTGATAAGATACAGAGGGCTTGTTATTCCTAACAAGTGCCCCCCCTCTTATCACTCGTACCACACCAAGGGCAAATGCCTAAAGAAGCACCATACACGATCATACAGACCACGTTATACAGGTAATCTTCCAGGCTTCAAAACTTAACAACCCATCAGCTCCATCTCAAACAAAACTCTAAAACAGCAAAAACTCAAATACAAACCTCAACATCCACTTAAATTACCCAGATAAGAAAAATAGCAAGCCAGGGAAAACCTATAAAAATCAAGCTCCGGAACATTAAAAATATCTTTAAAAATACAAATTACATAACACATAAAAATACTAATTACACATAACACACTTTGAGCTAAAAATGCTGTCTACAGCATATAATGATTCAATACAATGCATAAAAATCATTAACTTAATATGATCATCCCAGGCGTTAAAAACTTTACGATGTACTTATAAATCTTATACATTTTCAACTTCCACATCTTAAAAACTTCTGCCATCAGTCTGCACTTGTTATATAATAATTCAAAAGAAAACTTCATTGAAAAAGTCCATTTTTTTTCACTTCAAAACTTCATCACAATTCATCGTCATTACCATGACTCACTATCAATACAAAAACTCTAAGACACTCAAGTAAGTAAATCACTTATCTAAATTAGTAATATAAAAATTCATTTCTGAATACTGGACCTCTTAATCAAAAACATATATTAACTTTTAAACTACTCAAAAATAAAGAAAATATCCAGTTTCAATTTTTTAAATTCAAGAAAAACAACAACCCTTCAAAAAAAAACTTAGTTTAATTTAAAATTTAATTTAAATCTTAAAAATTCGTTATCTCACAAACAATTATCAAAAACAATTATATATAAAGATCATTAATATATTTGGGCAATCCCAGGGCAAAACAACTGGTCATAATTCTAAAATAATCCTCCAATTCCTTACATCATCTATTCCTTCAGCCCTTCATGATTTCCAACAATCAACACTCCCTCAAGGTCATTTACAAGGTATCCTCTGCAACTCAGCTTACATTAACATATTCAACATTGTACAACTTTACTTAAAGCTATACTATCTGTTAATGTCAAATATCCTCCTCTCCAAAAATTTCACTGCAAACTAAAAGTATGTAATCACTAATCTTCAGCAATGAAACTCCATCTGGCCATTCCTACATATCTAAGAGTTCTGACAATCGGGACAACACAAAACTAATTATACGGTCCCAATAAACTAGGACAACGAAAAATAGACATATATTGAAATGGTACACCCAAACATTCTAAGCCATTCAACATACTGAGATCCGAAGGTCAAGTGGCCATTGTCGACCCGGGGATCCCAGCATATCCTATCAGCACAGATGCCTAAGCACGCACGTATTCCAAAAATCCAAAATAATAAATCCATTGCTTCCGGCCGAAAGACTCCATACCACGTATACAACATAAGTACGTAGATATGTAAACCAGACGAAGAAACGCCGAAATATTTAACCTGTAAAAACTTCAAAAATTAATTCCATGAAAATCCAAGTATCATTCCCGGCAGAGGAGGTTCAACATCAAAACGCCACAGAAAACTTAAGATTGCATATCGACACCATGTTACCATTCAGAGGAAAATAAAAATCGGTAGCAAAGAAGGTAGTATCTTATGTCGAGGAACAATTCACTTTAAAAACAGCCAAGTCAGGAAACTTAACTTCTTAAAAATATTTAACCAGAGACCAGCTCCAGTCACAACTAATCCATCTCCTCTCCAATCAAGAAAATTGAATATCACCTAAAAATTCACCCCAGGATTACCAAAAACAAGATTATAATTTAATTCAAATACATCTGGGAAATCTAAAAATATACCTTATAAGTTGGCAGGATGTCTACATCAGTCAGAGAACTCTCCATCTCTATAGAACTTGACACCTCCATTATCAGAAGCAGGTAACCCGGGAAATACTTTTTACACCGCCCTCTGACAAAAACTGTGTCCCAATAAAATTCATACCACCAATTGACCAACTGATACAAAACTAACTCTTACAGATTAAATCAAATCCACACAGTTTCAAACATTATATCTTTACGGTCAATACTCATTTTTACCAATCCTAAACTTTATATCAAAAATTCTTCAAACATATTAAACTTAAACCATTAGCAAGCTTTTAAAGATTATGGCAAAAACTATCTCAAGACAACCAGTTCTGCACAACTTTACCCAGACACTAAAAATTTAACTTCTCTAAAAATTTAATTATTCTAAAAATTATTCAATCTAAAACATCTAAAAGCTCTCAAACAAACTTCAACCATTAGAAATTAAACTATTGTAAACCTCAAATTCGTATATATACGGAGCCACATCCAGAATCCCCCTCTCTCAAAAACCAGCCTCCTTTCCTTATAATTAACCATGCTTTATTCAAACATCAAGATCTCAAGTGCCAAACATCACATTAGACAAACTGTACCATTAATTCAACTGTAAAAAAAATTGAAATTCAAAAGATAAATATTTTATACAACCTATAATTAACTGAAACATAAAAACCAATATTATATGTACCCACTCAACAATATCCAGCATGCCTCTCACGATCCAACTCCACATTGAGCATTAGCGGAATATCAAACACTATCTTACCCATGATTAGAGAAAAATCTAACTAAGGCAACAGGACATTTACAATCATAGTCCCTATTTATGGCTATACTGAAGAGCAGGAAAAACAACTTAAAAAGTAACTTAAATCATGCCAAAAAAAAAAAAAAAAAAAATTTTAACTTCACTGAATTGCGCAAATGAAGTCTCACTATATATAAGTACTGAAGATCCTCCACATTGAGTCTTAACACCGAGAATTTGCCAAAAAAAAAAAAATGTCGTCATACTCAATGGAAACCCTCATATAGACCATCTTAAAAACAGGCAATCCATAAAAGTCAAAGATTTATATCTTATATCTATAAATTTTAAAAATATTTATACAAATATAAAAAAATTGTAAATTAATCCAAGTCAAACTTTAAATTTAATATTGTGCTTCTTAAACAAAAAAAACATATCTTAATAGCTACAGTCCATCCACTGGTAATGGTCTAAAAACCTCTTCATAAGATTCAAGAATCCTCTTAAACATCAAATTTAAATACAAGAATATCTTTTATTAAATTACAGACACAAACTGGGATGATCAGAGACAAGAACAAGTCTGAAAAGCACATTCATAGAGTATATTTCAAAAATATGAAAATTCACAAATACCTCAAAGGTTGATCAAAGCATTAATGAACCGGCGGCATTAAACCACATACAGCATTTAACAAAAATGAATTATCAAATAACTCACGTTTTCAAAGCCTGGTTTAACCAAGACTTACTAAAAACCAGTCAAATACTGTCTTAAAAAGTTTATCAACACCACCGATCCATCAAGCAATAATCCCTTTTAAAATCATATTCAATTATATTAATACAAGTCAGAAACTAAACTTTTAATGCAGGATTACAGATATTAACGACACTAAGTGACCCCTCACATTTATAAAACCATTAAACTCAATTTACTTTAATCAATTCAAAAATTTAGTGAAAATACACTTTTAAACCCTTGATTAATATAACTTTAAACAATCGTTGTATTTAATCATTTTATTAAAAAAAAAATGTATCAGAAATTACTTAAAAGCTAAAGAAAAATAGACCCAATAATTTAACTTTATCTAGAATTTATAAAAACAAGCTTGCACCACAGCACTCCAGGCAGGCTCCTCAATTCTTAAACTTAAACATGAAAAGAAAACCCCCAATGCTAAGTACAAGTTGCTCAGTAAGCTGTAAATAAAACCTTTAACTTTATAAAAAAAAACTCTATTACAGAAATTAATCTTTTAATATGCCTTAGCTTATAAAAATAACTTAGTTTCTTTATCATTCAATACAATCTCTAAATTGACAAAAGAACAAGAGGATCACTGAGAAGTCATGCATGATATTATGTTTTTAAACTGTTCAGTTAATTACATTCAATAATCCAATAATTTTATAAAGAAATAGAATTTAGCTCTTAACTCTTAACATCAGGCTCTACTACTATAAAAAAAAATATTGTACTTGCTCAAGCCCCGATACCCAATTTTTATCTAACTTTTTGGAAAGGAATCAGGCTGTCTAAAACTTTCTACTTCTTAAAACTTTAAATAGATTATCTAAAACAGTTGATCTTAAAACATTAAAAATTCCTTAAACATTTTTCAACTGATTTATCTTAAACTTAACGGTAAGACTCCAGATAAAAGCTCCACAGAAAAACATTTTAAAAAATTTCTAAAAATATTAATAAAACATACGTTTTAATATAATACAACAATAATTTCTTTAATTAAAAGTACAGACAAGATGCAGACTTAGCAGATCCAAATAAAAAGTCGAAAATCACCGAGAATCACATTTTGACATTATCTTTCTCCATTTTGTAGCATAATCGGCATTACTTTATACTAAACTTCAGCAGGAAAAACCCAATTGAGCATCGTTGTCATTGTATGTCCTTATAATATGCACAGTTCAATAAACTTTATATAATGTTCCAATTAACACATGATCAGTTCTCAGAAACTGGAAAATTCACAAATTCACACAGTGACCAGTCAATGTCCTTTTTGCAGAAAAACCTATACAACGGGCACCAGCACTGCGACCACTGTGCTCAAAAAAATTGGAGCTATACAATCCACACTGGAAAGTACCATCGACATTAATTAACTGATGAAACACCAGCTTTAATGATGACACCATTTCGTTGACACACCTGAAAGCACTGAATATGAAGCACCGAAGATGAATCACTGAAACTTCATTATCCTTTATCTTCTTAGCCTTTTATTTCACTTCTTTATTAGAAAAATTTCTCTTCTGATGAACACTCATTGTGCCATGGAGTACCCAGCATTCTAAACTATTTTATTGCATGTCATGGAGCACTCAGTACATTACTTTCAATATCAAAGAAAAAAAATTTTTAATTATACTGACAAAAATCTATTACTTTATGTCTTAATCATTCAATAATAATCCCTTAAAAATTTTAATATACCAATTCAATTTTCAAACGTTACTTAAACTTTACTAATAAATTTAGAAATTACTTTAAACTATTAAACTTTATAAAAAAAAAATACACTTAAAATATAACATTCAAAAAAAATTATCGTCGGCCCCCCCCTCAAAAATATCAAATAACTTCCGTGAGGGCCGATGATTAAAGTTAAACGCCAGACCAATCACGGTCAAACTGGCAAAATTTTGAGGTTGGAAACTTAAAAATATATCTAACTATACCATCTTAAAACTTCATTAATTTATGGACTTAACTTTTAAAAATTTACTACATATAATCTGACTAACAAACTTTAATAAACAGAATAAATTTTTAACTTTTAACTATTTTAATTAAATTTTTAAACGGGGCAGGGACGGGCCCATAACCCACATGTTGAGATAATTACCAGTAAGTAATATCTCAGTAAATTAATTTAGCAGAGTGAATTAAGCAAATGGAAACGTAAGTGCTTTATGTCCCGACCTCGGATGAAAAATTACGTTAAACTATTAAATCTATTATAACTCAAATCTTAAATGAAATTAAATATATTTAAACAGTTTAATGAAATTAACTTGCTGAAATGCAATCAGAAAAAGTAAAACTACTATGTGATCTAAATAACGAAAGACAAATTTAAAAGAAACAAAACATTTATTTAAATTTAGTCAAATCAGAAAAACAAGTTAACTAAAAGAATAAAATACATAGAACATACCTCAAACAGTTTTAACTTTAGAAGACACTGATTATGCATTTACATATAGAACAGATTGCACTGAGTAACGCTCCATGACACATTATTGCAGAAGTATAAAGAAATATAAAACGTCTTTTAATTCAATGCTCCAGAGCTCGATGAATAATTTATTATCTAAACGATATACTTTGTTTTAAACTAATTCCAGTACCTCCAGTGATATCTCATAGCAATGTAAAAACAAGAAACATTCCCACCAGGAAAAAGCAGTAGATAAACAACAGTCCGTAAATACGATCTATCACAAGCTCATCCTTCAACGTCGAGGAATTCAGAGACAGCCCAGCTGACACTCCAATACACGAAACGTCTTCATTTCGAACACTAAAAAGATTCTTCAAAAATAGAGGTCATACTATGTAGCTTCACAATTCCGACGGATGACTTTAAAAAGCAAAACAAAACAAGGACTAGTTGATATCCATAGCAACTTCAAGATTGAGACATACTTTAATATTCAATGTGCGTTTCCCAGTTCTAATAAGCCTCCATGCCAATAAAAATATAAACAACAACTGCTCACATCCTGCTAAAAGGGTAAATCCCAACTGGCGAGGAAACAAGCTGGCCGAAGCATATTTATATGATTCGGACATGCGTACCAACTGCCGGCATATGCAAAACAGATCGCTTCCAGAATGATCCGAGACTTACGACGCACTCTACCGGACAACTAACGCCATCTTGTGGCGATCGGGAGTACTGCTCAACTATCATACGTGGAAAACGATCTCCGAGAACCGCGATGTTTTGAAAGACAGATGAACGGCAGAAGAAGATACAATTAAAGGTAAACTGTAACTAAGGATGAAAGCAAATCAAATGAAGGATTTTAAGGATATATAACTACGAAAAACAAGGATATGAGGTAAGTAGAATCTGTATTTATATTGTAAATAAAGGAAGGCTGTTTCAGCTAAAAAAATGTAAATAAGTTATAGAGCTAAAGTAGTACGGTGATAAGATACAGAGGGCTTGTTATTCCTAACAGGGAAAACCCGAAATTTCGCGGGAAAGACGCAATTTTTGTCGGAAGATAGCATAAAAAACGAGAATTCTCCCAAAAGAGCGCGTAAAAACACAAAATCCGTGGAAAGATCGCGTAAAAACACGAATTCCATGAAAAGATCGACTATTTCCATGAAAAGATCGCGTAAAATCGCGAATTCCGTTAAAGGATCGCGCAAAAAACGCGTGTTTAGTGAAAATATCGCGGGGGAAAAACCCAAATTTCACCGATGGATCGCGGAAAATACCCAAATTTCGCCGAGCGATCGCGGGAATGACCCAAATTTCGTCAAAAGATTGCGTAAACAACGCATAGTTGTGATTTTGGTCGGAATTTTCCGAAAATTTAAGGCATTCATTTCCGAAAATTTTAAAAAATCGGCCAGCAATTCGAAAGTTCGGACATAAAAAATATCGCGAATTTCGACATCTTCGCCGAAAAAAATTACTTTTGTCAATTGTTTGCAGAAAAATCGCCAATTTCGTCAAAGGATCGCGAAAAAGCAGCAAATTTCGTCAAAAAAAAACAAAAAAAATAACAAATTTCGTCAAAAAATCGCAAAAAAACAAATTTCGTCAAAAGATCACAAAAAAAACACAAATTTCATCAAAATCGCAAAAAAAACCACAAATTTCTTCAAAAGATCGCGAAAAAAAAAAACACAAATTTCGTCAAAAGATTGCGAAAAAAAACACAAATTTCGTCAATAAATCGCGGGAAAAAAACGCATAGCTAGTGTCGGAAGTGGATCTCCTCTCTCCCCCCCCTGATTGTTTTAAAATGAGTGTTGAAAATAAAAAGGTTAGAAATCTATATAGTCCAGGCAATAGGGGATTTTACCTGGCAAAATTAGTGGTAGTTCTGGAAATTTGCATTCTTTGTTTTTTGGGTAGCTGAATCCAAATTTGTAACTTCCCACCAAATTTTCACCCGGCAACTCCCCAAATTTTGGTAAAATGCCCCCAAAAAAGGTTTAAAAAAAAAAAAATCAATTTTCTTATTGTTTTAGCATAGCTGCCAACTCTTCCGATCTTTTCAGAATTCTTCCGAAAAATCGGCATGTTTTCCGATTTTACGCGCGTAATGCATTTCTTCCTATTTTCAGCCATTTCTTGCGCTTTTTACACGAATTTCGTTAAAGGATCGCGACAAAACCCGAAATTTCGCGGGAAGGATGCAAATTTTGTCAGAAGATAGCGTAAAAAACGAGAATTCTCCCAAAAGAGCTCGTAAAAACACGAAAACCGTGAAAAGATCGCGTAAAAACACGAATTCCGTGAAAAGATCACGTAAAATCGCGAATTCTGATAAAGGATCGTGCAAAAAATGCGCGTTTAGTGAAAATATCGCGGGAAAAACCCAAATTTCACTGATGGATCGCGGAAAAAAACCCAAATTTCGCCGAACAATCGCGGGAATGACCCAAATTTCGTCAAAAGATTGCGTAAACAACGCGTAGGGGTGATTTTGGTCCGAATTTTCCGAAAATTTTAAAAAATTGGCCAGCAATTCGAAAATTCGGACATAAAAAATATCGCGAATTTTGACATTTTCGCCGAAAAAAATTACTTTTGTCAATTGTTTGCAGAAAAATCGCCAATTTCGTCAAAGGATCGCGAAAAAGCGGCAAATTTCGTCAAAAAAAAAAACGAAAAAAAAAAACAAATTTAGTCAAAAAATCACAAAAAAACAAATTCCGTCAAAAAATTGTGAAAAAAGGCCACAAATTTCGTCAAAATCGCAAAAAAAACCCACAAATTTCGTCAAAATCGCAAAAAAACCCACAAATTTCGTCAAAATCGTGAAAAAACCACAAATTTCGTGAAAAGATCACGAAAAAACCACAAATTTCTTCAAAAGATCGCGAAAAAACACAAATTTCGTCAAAAAAACGCATGGCTAGTGTCGGAAGTGGATCCCCCCCCCCCCTGTAACTTTTCAGAAAATTTGCTGTGAATTTCAGAATTTTTTTTTTTTTTTACTCAGAATCACCCTCAGGGGGGGGGGGGGAGGAAATTAGGAGTCAGAAGTTTTAAGTGTCTTTTAGTGTGAAAGGTAGGATATCTATGAATATTAAAAAAAAAAAAAAAAAATTTAGTAATTTTTAATATATTCAAATTGTTCTTTTTTGTCATACTGTATATTGTGTATGCAAATTAGTGAATATTTTATTCGAGTTTCTCTTTGAAATTTGTTTATTTATAAGGATTCAGCTGTTTTTTAATCCTTACTGAAAGTGTTTTAAAATTTAAAAAATCTTCTGATTTCTTCTGATTTTTCGCCAAAATCTTCTGATTTCTTCTGATTTTTTGTCCAAAATCTTCTGAGTTTTACCGAAATTTAGTTGGCAAGTATGGTTTTTGGGGAAAAGTCTCCCTCCCCGTTCATCCCACGTCGTAATGTCATACATCCTATTTATTGCAAATTTTGTCTACTTTCTGAATTTCTACATACTTTTCCCCTTAAACAATAAAACATTTAATTTAAAAACAACTATTTTGGGGGGGGGGGGGGGGGACTTTGGTGGGAAGTTAAAAATTCGGATTTAGTGACCATTAAAACTTAAAGTAAATCTTATAGCTAAAGTTTGGAGGGGAGACAGTAGGGCGAATGTACACGATGTGAGTGGTCAAGTAGAACTGCGCAAATTAGTCCACGCAACACCGCAGCGCATGTTCCGAGGCAGCTCCCCCTTCATCCTACGTGATAATGTCATATATCTTATTTGTTGCAAATTTTGCCTACTTTCTGAATTTCTAGACACTTTTCCTTTAAAATAATAAAAAAATGATTTTTTTAATAAAAACCTTTTAGGGGGGTCCTTTTACAAAATTTGGGGGGGGGGGGGGCTGCCGAGGGAAATTATGGTGGGAAATTAAAAATTTGGATTCAGTGACCCAAAAAACATATAGTAAGCCTTTTTCCAGAACTACCATGAATTTTGCTAGGTAGAGCCCCTATACGGTCTCTATTGGCTGGACTAATATGCCATAAGAACTCCATAGTGGACACACAAGGAAAGCGGTTACTTCTATTTAGTAAACCCTTTTGAATTTTTAAGAAATTATATATTTGTATTGTACGTTTTTACTGATGAATACTGGACATCTTACAATCTATATACACGTAATATGTCACATAAACCATGGTAAGTAGAACACTCGGTAGGGTTCACGTGCAGGTTTCGTTTCTCCCTCTGACGTCAGTGGTACCCAAGTCCAGCTTGGGTAACGCACTTTTCGCTTTGTATAAAGCTTTCCGTTTCATAAAAAGATGTTCAACATTTGTTTATAATCCTGTGTATGATATTACTGAGGTGCGTGACACTTCGAACATCTACTACTTAAACATTTTAGAGTTTTTTAAAGCGTAAATCTTCTGTTTTCATTTGGTTATTTAGAAGTATTAACCTTCGCCACAATTATCATTATTTTATTTAAACACATATGTAAAAAAAGCAATTTTCTTACCTGCTCTGTTGTATTTCAATATTTTAGACAGTCTTTTCATAATATTTTTGCAATTTCGCATTAATCCAAAATAGTTTGAGAAAACTCGGAAAATGTTTGCTTTAATTCATAAAACTTTAGAAAAAATGCACTTTTAATTATGTTGTATATTTTAAAATATATATATATTATACTCTCATAAAGTTATATTTTATTAAAATTTATAATTTTATACATTTTTTTAAATCCCTATTTAATGTTCTAAAAACATAAAACGGATCTAATAATGTTTTTAAAAGTTAAGAGTATAACTCTAAAAAACTCTATAGTACTATGCACTTTAAAACACAGGCATTAAAAAATATTATAGCATTTTCAGGGCAACTTTAGATAAATGTAAGAAAAGCTTTTTTGAATTGATACTTGTGATTTTTTCGAATTTACAAATATTTTTTTAAAAAATGTGTGATAACAAAACAAGTAAACAAAGAAAACAAAAAACTTCTTAAATAGCCGTAATAGCTTAAATAACGTTTTAGATAATAATAATAATAATTTTTAAAAAAACTCTCTAAATTTTTGTATACACTAATACAGACATTTAAATTATAAAATTATTGAAAATATCAGAAGAATAGTCTTTCTAGAGAACATATTGTTATGTCCATTCTTATGTGAGAAAGGGTAGCACAATTTCAGAAAGAACAACTTTTGTTTTAAAATAAACAATTTACTTTATTTACAAATAATTAGAAAATAAGTTAAAATAGGTATCAAAATATTTATAAATATAGGTCCGTACAACTTTTAACTTTAGGAACAGAATAATCATTGGCACTCAAGATTGTGCGATTAACTAACACGATGTCAAGTCTATCTAAGTTATAATCTAGGTATTGGGCTTCCGGTTCAGTAAATATCAAACTGTCTAACTCTCAAAGTCAAACAAAAACTAGGTTGTATAACATTCAAAATTTGAAGAAAAAAAAATAGATGTCATATTACGATATTACGGTTAAAAAATTTTAAACAATCAAATATTGTTTTTATGATTAATATACTATATATGCATCCTTAAATTTTTAGTACGCACTAAAGTATTATCAGAAAAAATTTAAATTGCAAATTGTGAGTGGAATATTATTTTATATGGATTATCTCAATACCTTAAAATAAATAAAAATTAGGGAATATATTTTCAAATAAAAATTGAGTTTTTATTCTATTGCTATACCAACATATTTTTTTTTCCTCACAATATGCATTTTTGAAACTTCTAGAACCATGCCTGTTTATTAATCTGATATAAGTTTTTGATTTAAGGTCCCATATTGCTTACAAACCCTTACATTTTATCGGAAAAAAAAAAAAAAAAAAAACTACGGTGTTTATTTTATTTTTCTTTAGTTTTGGGTACATTTAACTATATAAGTACTCAAAACTAAAACTAATTTCTATAAATTTCAGGAATTGTAACACAACGATTTCACTAGGCGAAGAATATTTAAGTTCACCTCTTACATACAATACACCTCTTCTGAATATGCAATTTTATTTTAAAAATAGAATTTTGAGAAAACTGGAATTTATATTGTTTCATAATTTCTTTCAACGAGAATTTTTTGATTTTTTACGCACTACATCGCAAAATTTTCCCCCTAACCAGCTGATATACATATATTTTTTATTTAATTTAGCTTAATTTTTTTTATTTAATTTCATCTAATATCTGAATGATTTATCAGCGATATGAGTGACTGTATTGTTCTTATTAAGAGAGAAGAAATAAATCAGGATTGGATTTATCTTGTTGATCACATTCATTTTTATTTAAGAAAAAGTTTATTTCCTTTCATGTATCTCAACAGCTCATTCTTCTTTCTTTAATTTTTCAGCAATATCATTAGTGAAAAGCAATACTAAAGTAGTAGTAGAGCTGAAAATTTTTATATGGAAACTGATTTATATCTTACAATTTGGTTTGGTTTAAAATTAAGCTGTTTTGCTTTTAAATTCTTTTACAAATCTGTTTCTTTAAAGTAAATTGAAAATACTTTTGAATAATAAATGCAAAAATTATCTGATCTTTTGCATGCGTGCATCAAATGGTTTTCATGCTACAGTATTTGTTAAAAACAATGAAATGGAATTCCTTTGGAATATCTAGAAGAATTAATGCGTTACTAATTAGTTTAATGTCAAATCCTTTTCAAAAACTAACAATAAAAATAAGACATAAAATGATCATATGAAAAAAAAATAGTAATAACATTTATTGTCAGGAAGAGAAAGAGAGCAATGCGAATAAAAAGAAAAACACAGGGAGAGCTTGAACGGTGGGTGCCAGTGACGTCACAAACTGGACGATCTACTGCGCATATCGCTCGTGGACCCTACCGTGTATTCTAAGTACCGTGACATAAACTATCACACACTATATATGTGTTTTGAGTGCGTCAAAAACGAATTACAGATGATATTTTCCATATTACAAGAGAAGAAAAAAATGGTTCTTAACAGTACCGTAAAAAAGAATAATCTATTATTACATTTCTTACATGCATTTTACTTCTCATGGAAGTAGTAAATTTGAATATACAGTCAATTCTGTGAAATCCGCACACTTAGGGACCAAGGGTTTTGTGGATTATACATTTTTGTGGATTATAGATCATCCCTTTGTTTACAGTTTATTTTTTAAAGTCTGACTATAAATTAGGAACAACTGCACAAAAATTACAATGGAAATGAAAACATAATGCAACACTGGCTGATTATATTTAATAACTAAGATTAAAGAAAATTTAAATCATATAAAATACAAATTTTAAACATTGACACAACACAATAGTAGTTTTTTTTTTCTTTTTTAAGTCTACGAACACTTATTACTTCTTGCACAGAGATAAAATTTTGTTACTCAAGAAGATTTAAATATTTACATCCAATTTATATTTAAATATTAATTCATTGAAAAATTGATTACTGAAAAAAAATATATACTAAATTTAACTTTGAGTTAAATTGTTAATGACAATTTTCATTGTTTACATTCCAAAGCGTAGTGCGGATAATAGACGTTTGCAGATTATACATCTGCGGATTTCACAGAGTTGACTGTATATTCATTCATATTAAAATACGCATGTTTTTTTTAATAATTTTGCTCAAACTTTGTGAAAATCCCAATAACCCTACAAGCAAAAAATCGAAATCTGTCCTTTAAGGATTACTCTAGAGTCAACCTAATCTACAGAAAGAAAATCAGTGACCCCTTCCACTTAAAAAAAAAAAAGGTACATCCCGATCCGATGCAGGACTCTATTCAACGATTCTGAGGTGTCTGCTATTCAGAGGTTTTACTATATTTGAATATTAAGCAATATAGATATGTTTATTTTTTTATATAAAAGATAATGACTATTTTTAGTATGAAAAAACAACAACATCCATTCACGTGCTTTACGAAGTAAATGGGTCACTTAAAAAATCAAAACTAGCATGATTTCATTTAATAACTTAGAAATGAATTTTATTTGACTCATTAGTTTAACATTTAATATAATCTACATGATTTTAATCAAGAAAAGTATACATATGTTTAAGAAAACCAGTTCAGCCACGCATACACTATAATATTTCGTTTTGGTAATGACTGTACAATAACCCCAAGTGTCTACTTGGGACATTTTGAATAGCAGATGCAATAGAAATGTAGGTGCTCTTTTGAGAAATCGAGTAGCATTTTTCATTTTTCGATCAATTTGGTGGATCTTTCAGAAACGCTTTCAAAGTTGGTGTTTTGAACAGAATTTCCTGACACAATAGCCCTACAAACTTCATCATGAAACAGCAACCCATTATTATAACCCAAAATGAAATATATTTATCAAAAATCAAAAATTGTATTCCATTCTAAAATTTTTCTTAAATCATGGCTGTTGATTTCACGTTTTGTATGTTTAAAAATGCACGTGCAAGTGTGTCAAAGATTCGCGTTGTTGTGCGGGGAATACTATTTTTATTTATTGGAGAATAAAACAGTCATAAAATGAATCTTTTTAATGGTTTATTTTATTTCTCTCGCTATAAGTCAATGTGTGTGTTTAAAGAAAGACGTGGTGAGTTATTTTTAGGTAGCTTTCATTACAAAAAGCTACCTATTGCAGCTGTTCGGAGGAAAGCGATTTCAAAAAATTTTGGTATATTTTCATCGATCATGACCCTGAAACCACCCTCCGTTCAAAATTGACATATATATATATATATATATATATATATGACCTTTGTCAAACTGTAACTCTCGTATTTATGAACCGATTTGGATGTAATTCAGTGTGTACATAGTACATACCAATGTCTCGACAGAGTTCGTTGGCCAGCTTCATCCGCCATTTTGTTTCAAAATGGCAGCATTTTAAAAATTTAAAATTTGAAATGTGGTACCAAAAAATTGAAAATGGAAAAATATTTTTTTCTTATGTATTTGACCTTTATACAAAGATTCCGGAGCAGTTTTTGTTTCGTCTATATCTTAAAAAATGGCTGAGTTATAGCCTTTTGAATTTCTAGCAAGACAGACATTTTGAAACGTCCTGAATTTTGTCACTCGATAAAAGGCGTATTTATGAACCAATTTGGATGTAACTTTGTTTACACATAGTACATACCAATGTCTCAACAGAGTTCGTTGGCCAGCTTCATCCGCCATCTTGTTTAAAAATGGCGGCCATTTAAATTTTTAAGAAAAATTTAAATTTGAAATGTGGTACCAAAAAATTGAAAATTGAAAAAATATTTTTTTCTTATATGTTTGACCTTGATAAAAAGATTCGGGAGCAGTTTTGTTTCGTCTATATCTTAAAAAATGGCTGAGTTATAGCATTTTGAACTTCTAGTGTTGCTGACATTTTGAAACGTCCTGATTTTTGTGTCGTGATAACGGCCGTATTTATGAACCGATTTGGATGTACCTTGGTGTGTACATAGTACATACAAATATCTTGACCGAGTTCGTTGTCCAGCTTCATCCGCCATCTTGTTTCAAAATGGCGGCCATTTAAAAAATTTTTAAATTTACAATGAGATACCAAAAAATTAGAAAATGAAAAAGATTTTTTTTGTATGTGTTTGACCTTAATACAAAGATTCCGGAACAGTTTTTGTTTCGTCTATATCTAAAAAATGGTTGAGTTATAGCATTTTGAATTTCTATTGTGGCTGACATTTTAAAACGACCTGATTTTTGTCACGCGATAACAGGCATATTTATGAACCGATTTGGATGTAACTTGGTCTGTACATAGTACATACCAATGTCTCAACCGAGTTCGTTGGCCAGCTTCATTCGCGATCTTGTTTCAAAAGGGTTGCCATTTAAAAAAAAAAATAAATTTAAAATTTAAAATGAGGTATTAAAAAATTGGAAAATGAAAAAGATTTTGTTTATGTGTTTGGCCTTGATACAAAGATTCCGGAGCAGTTTTTGTTTCTGAAAATTTGTTCTTTTGTTTACATCTTAAAAAATGGTTGAATTATAGCACTTTGAATTTTTAGCATGGCTAACATTTTGAAATGATCTTGTATTTGTCACGCGATAACACACGTATTCGCCTATTTTGATGTAAGAAGGCATGTGGATAGTATACATCAATATCTCGACCAAGTTCGCTAGCTGGCTTCATCAGCCATCTTGTTTCAAAATGGCGGCCATTAAATTAAAAAAAAATTATATTTAAAGTGAGGTGCAAAAAAATTAGAAATTGAAAAAGGTTTCTTTCTTAAGTATTTGACCTTGATATAAGGATTCAAGAGCATTTTTTGTTTGTCTTTATCTTAAAAAATGGCTCAGATATAGCAATTTCAATATCTAATGTGGGTGACATTTTGAAAAATCTGATTTTTTGCCTGCGACAGCACTCGTATATATCAATCGTTTCCGATGTGAGTGAGCATGTGCACAGCAATTACTAAGGTCTCAGCTAAGTTCACTGGTTAGCCTCATCCACCATGTCATCTTAAAATGGCAGGCACTTTAAGAAATCGCCAAATTTGGCAGCCAAATATAAGTTACTTTAAATAAAAGCAGCTTGGATAAAGCTGACTAATTTCACGAAATTCTCATTCATAATGATTTAGTATTGATAAAAATTAGTATTGAATCTCCTATTTTCGGTTTCCACTAAATTGACTTCGTGTGTTTGAATAATATAAGTTGGCTTTTTTAAAATAAGGAATATGAAAGCTACCGCTTCCTCCCGGCACTGGCCGGAAGGACTTTTTTCTTTTTTATTGGACATAATGCATAGATATATTAACATGGAAACATTTAAAATAAATTTAAATAATACTACATGAAATTTATCACTTTTGTCTTCTATCGAAAAATATTAATGTTTTAAAAAAGTGAAGTATTTAAAATTCTTAGAAAAACTTTCATTTTTTGTACACTTGATTGCTTCTGTCTCAAATATACTTGGCAAATTTTACAAAGAATAATCATGCAATTTAAAATTATAAAGCACTGATTCAATAATACTAATTTTGAAAGAGCCAGAAAAAGTATAGACATTCAGACCCACATTAGAGCTTTTTCTTTCGAAACTATAATTTAGTCAACAAAAACATCTATAAAAGTATTGTTCAAAAGGTTTTACTACAGGGCAAGAACAGTGACAATATGACGGCACAGACTTCTTGACTCCAACATTTATTACTCAATTGTCAACAACTATTCATATTTCAACTCTCTTTATCAGCCGAAGCTTTGTTGAGTTACTGGGTGGTCATTTGTAGACCCCCAGTCTCAATTTCAAGGTAGGGTGAAAATAGCTTGAGATCGAAATCATTTTCCAAAACAAAAAGGTGCCAAATTATTAGGGTTCTATGGGAATTCGTAGGTGGTAACGCTTTCTGGTGTTTTTGTTTACGTTTACTAGGTAGAAACATTCAAAATTATTGTGTGGGAGGAGGGGGTCAGCCTATTCTGTGGCAGTAGTAGTTGTAACTGAATAATGATCACAATATCAGACCAAAGAAAGATCGATTGCCCAGCTATTTTCTATTCTTTTATTTTATCAACCCTTATGAATAGCATTTCGAAATTATATAATTTTCAAATTGGGTTAATAATTAGGGATTGACCGAATACCGAATAGTTGATTCGGTATTCAGTGGTTCGGCATGTAAACCGAATATTCAGCCGAATAATTGCAGATAAGTATTTTCTTAGAAGTAGAAGAATTATCTTTTACTTAGCAGTAGAATAGGCTAAACAATGAGTTTCAATATTTTGTGCATCAGTGTTGGGTATGAATGCGTTCATTGAACAGAAACTCACGAACTTAGTTCAATTTCTGTGAACTTTGATCTGAACTTAACTCAGTTTTTGATAAACGAACGTGAACTGAACGAAAGCTCAAAAAATCCTGTCCCAGTCTGACTCATGCAAAAATCTGTTTAATGAACAACTTACCTTGGGTCAACAATTTTTTCCGAAAAAATATATATTTTTCAATTACCATCATTCTACAATTAAAATTCTCTGTAAAGAATAGTAGTACATATACATTTCCAGGGGGGGGGGGGGGGGTGAGGAGGGCATGCAATACTGAAAACCCTGTTTTAAGAATCTGTGTATTACGAATTCTTGTTTTAAACGGAAAATTTTCTACATCGGTGGATCTGGATCTCAGTGTTGCCAGTGGGCTATTTTTTTAAATTCAGTTTTCTTGATTGCCTCCACTTTTTTGAAACGGTAAAATTACCTTTGTTTTCGCTTTAATTAATATGTCATTAAGTAAGGTGCATTTTAGCATATCAAAAAATTGGTGCCAATCAAGAATCCGAATTTTAAAAAAGTAGCCCATCTGGCAATACTGCTGGATCTTCCAAATGGATATAATAATCCGTTTGAAAATAAATAATACACTTGCAAGAGACGACTGACCTGATAAAAAAGGAACTTAAGTATAACGATTTTTTTCTCTCTTATGTGTTTCCATCTTAGAAGGTTTTAGAGATAGAATTTTCAGATTTTTAAGTATCCAAGACGTGTAAATGGATTAATGATATTGATAATAATTCAGATATTTACATACTAATAGAGATCCATTAAAAATTTAATAGAGCTTACAATAAGATATATAGAAAGAAATGTAGTAGAAACAGTATTTCGGAACGGAGGTCCCTGTACATGCAGCCTATGGTAGAGGTCTGCAAGGGGCCTAAATTTCTAGGCTCGGGCCCGTCCCGATCCATAAAAGAAAAATTTGGTCCAGCCGGTATAAACATTAAAAGTTCGGCCCGAACCCGGCCTGACCCATACAAAAAATATTGCCCCGGCCCGTAGAGAAAATATTATTGGCCCGACCTGGCCCTATATAATAGCTAAAAGTTCGGCCCGGAAAAAAGTCAAAATCTCTCGGCCCGAGCCCAGTCCGGCCCAAAATGAATGCTACAAAACATCCATCGATTTGGTTAAAAATTTGTCTCGTACGAAGAGTTCTAACAAAAATACTTATCTTTGATTCTTATTGTCAAGTTTCCAGTTTCATTTTTATAAAAGTTATTGCGATATTTATTTTTTATGAATCGCTATTTGTTGTACATAAATGTTTCAGTTATTTAAGTATTGCGCGGCAGCGCAATACTTAAATAACTGAAAAAGTCGGAGCCTGGCCCGGAAAGAGAAGTGACTAGGCCCGGCCCGACTGCCGTGAATGAAAATAGGACCAAGCCTGGGCCCGGACCGTGCCGAATCTGAAATGAAATTAAAGGAAATTATGTTTTAATGCAATTGTGAAAAGTAACCTACATTTATATCTCTACTACCAGTTTTATGCTTTTTAGGAAAAAAAAAAGACAAGTGTTTAATATTCGAATAGTCATAAAATTTATGTTTTAATATTAAAATATAGTAAAACCTCTGAATAGTAGGGACATCGTGATTATTGAATAGTCTTGCATCGGGTCAGGTTGTATATAAATTTCTGTTTCCATGTTTTAATGATTCTAATATTCTTTTTGCGGTTGGGTAGCCTAGAATAACCCTTGCCAGCCATAGTTAGATCTTTTGGAAGTCAGGTTGTTTGCATTTTCACAAAAAGTTTGAGCAAAACTGTGTTTCAGAAGAAAATAAATATGTTTTAGTGTATGAATATATTATAAAACATATATTAAATTACTGCATAAGAAATAAAATTTATAAAAAATGTGACCATAGATTATTCCTTCTTTACAGTACAGTTAAGAACAATTTTTCTTCTCTCGGAATATGAAAAATGTTGCCAACATTTAATTTTTGATACACAACAAAAAAGCATGTATGATACTTGTCAGGGCCGAAACTAGCCTTTTTTGCACTCGGGGTAAACATGGATTTTTCTTCCCCCCCCCCCCCCCCCCCACTCTACCGCAAAGTATATATACAAAGAGAATTTTACTAATTTTCTAATAGCTGACTTACTTTAAATTTTAAAATATGTCATAATAAAATATGTAATAGTGAGCTACGTAATCCACAATGGCGGATCCAAGGAAGAGGTCACGGGGATCATGACCCCCCCCCCCCCCAACCTCTAAACACCAACAAAAAGATTCTAAACATTATTTTAAAAATGAAATATACAGTAGAGTCCCGCTTAACCAAGTTATTTTCTTCTGATGGACTGGTGGCTTCCATTATTATGAAACAGCCATTATAAATGAAGTATATTAGGTGAAGATGAAAGAGAAAAAAAATTATGGCCATTTTTTTTTTCTTATTCGGACTAGAAAATCAGAGTTCTAACTTTTTACGTCTGCTCTTTCAACTTCACATAACACTTCTTTTATAATGGCTGTTTCATAATAATGGAAGCCACCAGTCCATCAGAAGAAAATGATCCATTCCAATGGTATAATCCTTCATTTGGCACCCCTTCGTTCTGGCCCCCTCTCCCCCCCCCCCCCCTAGTTTCGGCCCTGATACTTGTGATAGTTTATACACACATACACATGTTACATGTGTGTAGATTGGGAGATGCCCAAATTAGCGATATAAGCATATAAATATATAAGTACCATATTTTATGGAAGAAACGCCGCGCCGTTTACGAGTTCAAAAGTTAATTTTTTTCCCAGTGCAGCGTTAACGCCATGTGCAGCGTTTACGATTTTTTTTTAAATACCAACTGATTTTCATTAATTTAAAAATTCATAAAAATACTTAAAATCGGATTTAAATATTTTAAATAAAACTTCAGACATCTTAAGATATTAAAAACGAGGCATCCTATGCCGCTCAGAAAACTTTGATTAAAGTTAGGTCAATGTGACGCTGTCGACAAAAGTAGCGTTCTGACGGATGCGCCATTTACAACAGGTGCGGCGATTATAATATTTTTAAGCTTATTCAGGCCAATTTGAGGAGTGCGCCGTTTACGATGGGTGTGGCATTTCTGCCATAAAATACGGTATTAGGAATTGCAAAAGTGTTCGCTAACTAGATATGTGCTTTCGGGAGTATCCATTATTAAGATCTTATTGTATATAGATTTTTAATATAAAAAAATATTTTGGATATTCTTTTGAAAAATCTGGTCAACCCGAATCACAAGAGTTAAAATCCAATCCGAACCCGTAAAATCATAGTCAACTCGACCCAAAACTGACCCCGAATCCGACTCGCAACAAAAAAATATAATGCCCTGGGTCGAAAATATAAAAACCCAATAACTGCAAACACTTAGAATTAGGATCGAAATTTTCCCCAGGCCGCATAAACACCTCAATAAAATAGTATTACAGGGTTCGCACAGACTCCTTAGACTCCTTGGAAACTCCTTAGAAATGAAAACATTCCCAAGTAGTACTTAGAACTACTTAGATAAGCAAACCATTACTTAGAAACTCCTTATATTCTATTGCGGCTTCGGACGCAAATGATATTGCTGCCGAGGGAAAAAAATCGTGATTGAAAAACGCACGGTAAATCCTTTATGCACGTCATTCATCTGAAGTACAACATTGATTGGGTAGGGTAATTAATCTTAATAGCAGGGCTCCCACTAGGTCCGTTTTTCAATTTTAGGTCCGTAAAGTCCATTTTTCGACACATGTTAGCCGACCTTTATTTTAAATTTTATTGATGTTTGGTATTTAGCGAAGAATCTCGGAAGAATCGCGTTTTTCGCAAATATGTTCCAAAAAAGTACTGTCAAATTTCGTCAATCGATCGTGGAAAAAATTCGAAAAATTTGTCAAAGGATCGTGAAAAAATGCGAATTTTTCCAACAGATCGCTGGAAAACTCTGATTTCTTAAAAAGATGCGAATTTCTTAAAAGACAGTGAAAAAACGCGAATTTACTCAAAGGATCGCGAAAAAATGCGAATTTCATTAAAGATCGGGAAAAAAGCAGATTTCCTCAAAAGATCGCGAAAAACACACGGTTTCCATCAAAAGATCCATAAAAAAAAAAAAAAAAAAAAAAGTTAGTATCATCAAACGATCGAAATCAAATGCGAAATCCATCAGAAGATCGGAAAAAGATGCGAATTTCCCCAGAAGATAGCGAAAAACACGTGAGTTTCCTCAAAAGATCGCGAAAAACACGCAAATTTCGTCAAATGATTGCGAAAAACACGCAAATTTCGCCAGAAGATCGCGAAAAAAAAAACGTCAGATTCGTTCAACAATTGAAATAAAACGTGAATTCCATTAAAAGATCCGGGAAAAAGCGAATTTTCCCAGAAGGTCGCAGAAAAAAAACGCGAATTTATCCCACAGACATGTTACTATTCCGCGGAATTTCGCTTTTTCGGCAATGAATTTTACTATCTCTGGGATCGATGCAAATATGCATTAAAATTTGTTGACATTTTTAATGTGGGGGGGGGGGGGGGTTAGTGGGAGCGAATGACATGCAACGAAAACGTGAGTACGAACCGCGTCAAATTGAGCAAATTTCTTCAAAGGATCGCGGGAAAAACGCAGTTTTTTTCAAAGGGTCGCGGGAAAAAATGAGATTTTCGTCAAAGGATCGCAGGAAAAAATGCGACTTCCGTTAAAGGATCGCGGGAAAAATGCGACTTCCGTCAGAGGAGCGCTGGAAAAACGCGATTATCGCCAAAGGATCGTGCAAAATATGCGAATTTCGTCGAAAATCGTGCAAAATACGCGAATTTCGTCGAAAAATTGAGTAGTATGCGAATTTCTTTGAAAGGTTGTGGAAAAAACACGATTTTCATCGGAGGATCGCGAAAAAAGGAACGCGAATTTTGTCAAATGATCGCGAAAAAAAAACCGTGAATTTTGTTAAAAGATCGTGGAAAATGTGCCAATTTTGGCGAAAGATCGTGGTAAATGCGCGATTTTGGGCGAAAGATCGTGGAAAATGCGCGTTTTTGGGCAAAAGATCATGGAAAATGCGCGTTTTTGGGCGAAAGATCGTGGAAAATGCGCGATTTTTAGCGAAAGATCGTGGAAAATGCATGATTTTTCGCAAAAAAACGTGGAAAATGCTCAATTTTTGGCGAAAAATCGTGGAAAATGTGCGATTTTTGGCGAAAGATCGAGGGGAGAAACGCGATTTTTGGCGAAAGATCGAGGGGAGAAACGCGATTTTTGGCGGAAGATCATGGAAAAAGCGCGAATTTCATTAAAAGAACAGTGGAAAAAACACGAATTTCATTAAAGGAACAGTGGGAAACGCTAATTTCGTCAAAGAATTGCAGAAAAAGCGCAAATTTCATCTGAACGTTGCGGAAAAATGTGAATTTCGTCAAAAGTCCGTGAAGCCGTGAAAGTTCAGCTTTTTTCTTGTTGAGCCTGTACCATGTGTGCTCCCAGAAAATCACAAAAAAAATGCGAATTCGTCAAAATTTCACCTTCAAAAAGGTATCGCTGTTCTAAAAGAATAAATGCAAAACTTGTTATATTTTTTCTTGTATGTTGCATTTAGCATTTTTTTTTTTTTTTTGCCTTTTAAAATTTTCTTTAAGATGCATGTATATGATAACATAATAAGTGTTTGTGGTTTGACTAATCTCTATTTATGTGACCTAGGGGTGATTCTAGTCCGAATTTTTCGAAACGAAAATTTAAAAAAATCTCCAATTTTGTCCAAGGATCTTGGGGGAAAACGCAAATTTCGTCAGAGAATCGCGAAAAAACCCGCAAATTTCGTCAAATGATCGCGAAAAAAACTCTCAAATTTCGTCAAAAGATCGCGAAAAAATGGCAAATTTCGTCAAAAATTTCGAAAAAATGGCAAATTTCGTCAAAAGATTTCGAAAAAACGGCAAATTTCGTTAAAAGATTGCAAAAAAACCCCACAAACTTCGTGAAAAGATAGCTAAAAATTACCACAAATTTCGTCAAAAGCTCGCGAAAGCCCCCACAAATTTCGCCAAAGAGCCACGGAGAAAACGCATAGCTAGTGTCGTGAGTGGATTCCCCCCCCCCTCTCTGGTGTAACATTTCAGAAGATTTGCTGTGAATTTCAGAATTTTTTTTTTACTCAGAATCAACCCTATGACATGACCATTGGTCACTGCATAAAAAAGTATGTCAATTTTGTATTTAACCTTATGAAATCAATAAGCAATATATTGTGCAATTACAGCACTAACAATTAGATTCTAATAGAGTAAAATTTGTTTTTGAAATATTTTTCTCTCCAAATTGGACATTAAAAATTGGAGTGTGCATACCACATAATGATGCAGCACATAAAAACATCGACCCAAAAAAAAAAAAAAAAAAAAAAAAAAAAAAAAGGCAAATCCTTAAAATTTTTTAGACTCCTTGGATTTTTTGGGTACTCCTTGGATATTTTCTTCCCAACTCTGTATGAACCCTGGTATTATTTTTCTGTTAGAAATAGGAGAATTTGTGGAACAGATAGTATCTTTGTCCCGGGTCCCAGACTAGTATCAGAAAAGAATAGAGAAAGCATATAAAGGAAAAACTCCACACTAGGACAAAAAGTCATGTTCAGTTAGATACCCAATAGCAGAAAATTCTCCAAGTGCCTGCGACGGATCTTTCGGGGACTGAAAATAATCTGCAGGTAAAATGTTACAAATGAACCTTTAATTAACTAATCATTTACTTTTTATGTTTTTAAGCATTTTACTCATTTTTATTAATAATAATCTTAAGTTTTAATAATCAATAATAAAGAACTAAACATAATATAAAGTTGGAAAAAGATCCAATGGAAAAAAAATCTGCAAAAGGGAAAAGAAAATCTGCAACGCATGTCACCCGTCAGGAACTTTCTGCTACCGGGGTTAGATATATAAGCAATATCATTACAAGAGGAGGCGCCAGAGACCTTTTTTTGTGCTTTGTTGCACAGACTAAGTAATTGGTGAATTTCTTATTATATCCATTTTAAAAGGATGGGGAAAAAAGAAAACGAAAAAGCCTACGGCTTGTTTGAAGTATCATTTGAGATAAAACGTTCCTAGTCTTATCGTATATCCGTAAACTACTATGGTATGAATAAAACTTGGATTTCCTTGCATAAATGCGCATTAGGTTCCCTTAGAAAGACCCCCTACGGAGGGCACTCCCTCCCCTTCAGGACCATACCCCTTGTGTAGATAATTGGTCGTCATAAACAACAACTATTGATGAAAGTTGTTGAAAAAGACAGAAGACGGACGATTCTAGGAAACGAAAACAGTGGGTACGCTTTCAATCAATTTGTCAATTGTTGGAAAGCACCTTCCCTCTTCTTTCGAATCAGAAGCAGTAACCTTTTTCATGCAGATTTCCTTTAAGTTAGAGATTTTTTTTTTTCGGTAGAAAAATGCTATCAGCTTTAAATTTGGGGATGAATCACAAATCCTTAAATATACAATGATTTATTTATTTAATTATTTTTAATTATTTGACCTTTCTAGCATCAATGTGTTCTATGTATTTATTAGAATAAGAAACTATATGTAAATATAGTTTATACGTGTATTTTTTAATGTATAACGCGATGACAATTGATTAATGAAAGATTTTACTTCATAGGCATTCTCTATACGTGAAAAATTGTTATGAAAAATAGTAATTTGAAACGAAAGATGAAATCCACTTACTCAAATATAAAATTTGAACTAAACAAGCATTAATTTCTTTAGTTTCATCTGATAAAGTTCTTCTATTTAATAAAAGTGTTTTGTTTGCAAAACTTATTTTTTAAAGATTAACATAATAAATATCATTTATGAAATGTACGATTTCTATTGGCTGTTCTTAACTGCTCTGCTCAACAAGCGCAAAATGTTTTGACACATTTACAAATTCATTTTTTAACGGAAAGGTATAAAATTGGAAAGCCTGGCCATGGAAGCGATTTGGAATTGAACTGTTTTTTTTTTTTTTCATTTTTTGATGAATCAATTATCTATTGAGTTATAAGCAATTTTGATCACGTGACAAACACGTTTTTCGCCTGCTTTTGAGTGCTCTTTCTTCCTTCGCGTGGAAATTCGGTTCAAAATGCCCACTTTGACGCTATTTTCTGAAAGATCTATTGGGTTTTGCAAAAAAAAAATGGAAAAAGCAGCTCAATTACATAGTTTCTGAACAACACCAGCTCGTTTCATGCATTTTCGCACAAAAATAAATTAAAACTTATGTCAGAAAGTTGCCCTTTTGGATTTGAGAACACACTTAATGAAATGTATCATTAATGAAGTGTAGGATTTAAAAAAAGTGTTCCGAGCTGTGGTATTTATTTTTTAAATGCATCTGATTATATATAAATATCACTGTTACCATTAATATCCTTAATCCACATTCTATGGTTTGGATATTTGAAAATTTTAAAAATTCTATGCAATAAAATGTTTGGAATTGCATAGGAAAGAAGAAAAATCCGTTGTGGGCTGGTTTCCCTATGAGCAAGTTCGTCATCGGTTTAAAATGCATTACATTCTTTTCACAAGTACTGTTATGCTCATTTTACATAGATCAATTTTATTTTTTTTTGGGGGGGGGGCGCAGTGTTAAACACTGGATTGCATCATAGGCAGGTTCTTTTTTTCGGGTTTTACTGTAATTTAATTTTATTGCCAAGAAATGCATCTACCATCTACCCATCTTAAAGAATAATTTAAAATAAATATATATGAATTTTAATTGTGGAATAATAGCGATTTAAAAATGTGCGCATTTAAATTTTTAAAAAATTGGGCCGGTCCAAATTTTACTGATATTTTTACTAGATAGGCCAGAGTAGTGCTGTCCAGTAATTTTCAAATGAACTGAGTTGGAATGGGGACTAAAAATTTCTGCTAGTTCAGACCTCAAGAAGAATGCAGTCAAGCCCTGGCTTGGGTCGGAATATAAATCCAGTCCCGGTGCCGGCCCATCTTGTTCTGAACCTCTAGAAATAAGTAATCCACAAACCACGTTTGGAGTGAGTATTAGAAAGGAAAATTAGGCCGGGCCTATAAAGACCCTTACATCGAATAACCAAAAGATTTGTTCACAAAATTTTGTAAAGTTAAACAAAAAAATTCTAAAAAAAAAGAGTTTTTAGTGAACATCGCCCACTTTCATAGATGAGTTTGAGTTGAACGAGTTCGTTCCAAAAATTTTGAATTTGAACGTGAACTTGACTCATTTTTGAGAAACTGAGTTTGAGTTTGAATTAGTTCGTTTATTTTGTGAGCGTACCCAACAGTGATGTGCATGAGTTCAAAGTTCAGCTGCCTTACAAAAAACAAGTCAAAGGCCATTTTTTATTTTTAAAAAAAAACTTTCCTTTCTAAAATAGTCTACATAGGTGCAAAATCAAAACAACTGTGTACAACAGAGAAAAAAAAAAAGTAAGGAAGATGCACATCTTTCCCTTATCATTTAATTTTATTTACTTCTACATTAAATAAATTTAAATAAAAAAAATAACTAATCTGTATTTTCTTTAATATACACATCAAATAAGTATATCAGAGTTCATATCTGTATATCTAAGGTGTATATTGAAGAAAGTACATGCATCAAATAAGTATACCCTATGCCTATCCCATAGCTTTTATAACCATTATATCAAAATCGCTCAAATTTCTTATCTTCACCACCACAATGTTAAAATAATAATCAAAATATGAATATTCTATCAATAATTTGACAGAAAATAGTTAAATGTACAAATTGATATAATACCTTTTGTATTTTGGAATATTCCTATTCAATATGTTTATAATTAGACTTAGAGAATCAGTAAATCAGCTTAATGACAGCATTGTTTCTTATTATTTGAATGAACTTTTGTTTTTCTGACAATCCTTATCCTTAATAATACCCTGTATAGTTTAATACTTTCTAGGTTATTTTTGGGTATCGACTAGTGATAAAATAATAAAAAATAAGTGATGGGTTAATGAATTTGTGAGTGGAAAGAAGTCATTAAATTTTTCTGTGTAATTAGATTTTAGAATAAAAATGTAACTGAATTAAATTATTGAGAATTTAATTTCAGTTAAAGCTTATTAAAAAAGCTAATATATGCAAAAATGCATATTAAAAAGTTTCAAGTATTCGGTTGCCGAATACCGAAGCTTCGGTACACACTTCGACCGAGCTTCGGTATTCGGCAAAATTGCTGCTTCGGTCAATCCCTATTAATAATATTAAAAAAACAAACAAACAAAAAAAACACACATGAAGCTTTTTATGGTTTTGCGTACTTAATATAATTTAAATAGGATTAAATTAAAATATTTATAGCATTTTTTAAAAGTTATTTCAGAACTTGATTAATGCAATCTAAGTGTCATTTTAAACCAAATTTTACAGGGGTTTATCCAATTTCGGAGGCATATATGTAGGAGACAGTAGCACTGCTAGAAATCGTCTCAAAATTGTTGCTGGCTAGTGCAGTAGCTGTCAATTGTTAGAATAATGGATTGCCGAACCAGTCTTTTAAATAAATTAAATCATAATGCTACTTTTTTTCATATATTGGAACCAGCAACTAATGTTAATATGATTTATTTAACACTAGAACTGCGGCAATTTTACACAAGTTTTTAAATATATATATTGACACCAGAATTTTTATTCAGAACTATTTAACTTATCTGTTTAAATTACTTTTATGCAGCACATATTTAACTTATTTTATGAAGAAATTTCTTCTTCGAATCAACATCTATTCCTTTGTCACAGGTCAAAATGACCCTTCTCCACAGTTCTAGTGTTAGAGTTTACTATCTTCGAGTTTCAAAACCTGAATTGCACCAATAAAATAACAAAATTAATGTTACATTTATGGAAAAATCTCTTTCGAAACCAGCTCTGAGAGCGAAAGTCGATTGTGGAGACAATCTTAGCTATCTAATGCCTGCCCCTCCCCCTCCTAAAAAGAGGCATTTAAAGATTTCAAATGCAAATGTGATATTTTGAAAGAGCTGTCCTATAGGATTAACATTAGCAAGTGGGTATTTCCACATGAGTGAAATAGCCTCTTATGCACGTTAATCAGTGAGATCTCAAACCTCCATGCTAATGTTAAACCTATGGATGTGAGATGCATTCCTATTTTTAAAATATCGCATCAGAAAATTAACAATTATAACTTCTTGCAATATAGTCTTCTTAATGAATATCTCTTTTTTAAACTTTCCAACATAGCCTTAATGTGTTCATGAATTTGGTTTGTTTATCTGCATGCCGCCGGTCTGTGCCATAACTCTTGCAAATGTTCTCGTATTGTATGCAATTAATATGTGTTATTAAGGTTTTCTATGGCATGTTTGCAACTGAAAAGGGAGTGTGTAGAATTTTTGGTTCGTTTACGGGATCACTCAAAAGAATCCTGTTACATTATGGTCAATGGACGAAAATCGTTTGTGATGTAATTTAATGAGATACAATTTCAAACATAATAAAATTGTATGGATTTCTGAGGTGCACTAAAACATGCTTTCTATAGAATAAGGTGTGCAAAGCACCTAATATTCATTTAGAGTAATATTGTCTATGAGCTATAAATACTGGAAGTATGTTCTGAGTTTTGTATGCATTTTTAAATTTAAATAATTTGTTGCATACTACGTGGTGTACATAAATTGTGTAGACCATATAGAAGATTACACAAAAGAATTCGAATGCATGAACATGAATTGCTTAAGGGTGTTTTTTAATTGAGTTGCATATTTTCCAACTGAACTATATTTAATACAATAAGATATGTATGTAGATTATAAATAAACTCATATATTGGGCTATGGAAAGAAATGGATGCATTGCAGAGCATAGAATATTATTTCTGAAAGCACAAAAATACAAAGAAATTTTCAGGCCAATCGCGACCCGTAGACAGTTTTTCCTTTGGCCCGGTATAAAAGATCAAAGTTTGGCCAGAACTGCTCTGAGCACAACTCGGCCAGTTCAGAAAAATTATTGACCAAGTCCGGTATAAAAATTAAAACTTCGGCTCAATCTGCACGAAATATTAATTGGCAAAGTCTAGGCCCAACAAAGATCGACCTGGCTGAATATAGATTTTTTACGCCTATAAGGTTAAACGTGTCTTGTATGAGAACTAAAAATACGCATTTTACCTTTTTATATCATGATTAGTTATATTCTCCATTTTTAAAAAATGTTCCGAGATGTGGTATTTATTTTTTTTTTAATGCATCTGATTATATGTAAACATCGCAGTTACCATTAATATCGTTAATCCACATTCTATGGCTTGGAGATTTAAAAATTTTTAAAATTCTATACAATAAAATCTTCTAAGATGGAATTGCATAGGAAATAAGAAAAATCCATCATGGGCTAGTTCCCCTATGAGCAAGTTCATCGTTTTTAGGGTTCCGTACTTAAAAAGTAAAAACTGAACCATTATAAGATCACTCCTATGACTGTCTGTCTGTCACAGCCATTTGACCTGTAAACTGTCACGTGAAAAGCTCAAATTGGGGAAAGTAATAAAGACTATTGACCCACATATTTACAGATTATTAAACATTTACAAATATTTTTAGGAAAAATGTATAGTGGCTAATTAAGTTACTTGAAAAAAAAAATCTTTTCTTTGTATATTCTGTGGGGTATCGTGTGAAAACTTGCGTAATGCTGAACTCAAAAATACATTTCTTTTAATTTTAGGTATTATATTTTCAGAGATCTTCGAAAATGTAGTGCAAAAATATGTTCCCTCCATCTATTTCCGAATCTACTGAAACTAAAATTATGAAAAAATTAGATGTAATAGACGTTAATTTAAACCTTGCAGGAAAATTATAGCGATTACCCTAGGTCACATAGTTTTTGAGAAAAGTGCATTTTTCCGTTTCACAGAAATTTCGATTTGCGGGGCATTCAGTAAAGGTATAAGGAGCGCTGGAGGTACCTATCATAGCAGAAGTATAAAAGCATTGTTGATAATGATTTTTGAAAAACATCGTATGTAATTAGCTGAGATATTAACCTTTACAGACATAGACGGTTTGTACATACATAATGGCAGGGGCGGCGCACTCTATGTACTATCAGCTTTTAAAGCCTAGATAACAACTTTTAATGATACATTTGTGTAATACAATGTCCAGTAGTAGTATAAAAGCAATAAACGTCAAATTGCTAAAAACAGACTAATTTAATTAGAATTAATCACATAAATACTTTGGGATTCGCGAATAGTTTGCATTCAGTAGATCTCTCAATACGCCTCCCATGTCTTTAAAAGTTGATTAAAAACCTATCTGGAAAAACGCGGCACAGACCAAGGCGGCGTTGCTACTTCGCGACCTCCTTTCGAAGCGTGCTTAGCAAAATGTCAAGTTTAAACTTTGAACAAGGGTTTTGTTTCAGCTACACTGTAAAAAGAAACTATTATATGATGCTGAATATGGTTTTATGAAATGCCAAATGAAGTTTAAATGCTCGTATGTGCTACTTTTATTGTCAATGCTGAAATTAAGTGAATCTTAAACTGGTTAGAATAAGATTTAAGTAAGAGTTATACAAAATAGCAATATTTGATATTATTTAGGCTTCATATCTCTTTGAACTTTTACGGTGTACTCATTCATACTTATCTAGTATATATACAGCTATACCAAACCCTATGTTTTATAGTTTTTTACAAAGTCTTATTTCTCTTTTAGTAACGATTTTTAATAACACATTTAATAATTCATACATTTATTGTACAGAACCTTCTGGGCGCGAGTAATACTCGCACATGACCGTTTATTTGTAAATGCATTACATTCTTTTCACCATTACTGTTGTCCTCATTTTACATAGATCAACATTTTGTTTTGTTAAACACAAGATTCCGTAAGCAGGCAGATTTTTTTTTCTCAGATTTTACCATACTTTAATTTTATTGCCTAGAAGTACATCTACCCATCTTTTAAAAAAAAAAATCAATTTTAATTGTGGAATAATAGCAATTTAAAAATACGTGCATTTTTTGAAAAAAAAATTGGACCGGGCCAAATTTTACTGTTATTTTTACTGGACAGGTCAGAGCCGTGCAGGTCTAACAATTTTCATATGAGCTGTGACTGAAAATTTTTGCCTGTTCAGATCTCAAGAAGAATGCAGTCCAGCCCTGACGTGGTCCGGAAAAAAATCCAGACCCGGCACATCTGTGTCCGATCTTCTAGAAAAAAGTAATCCCAAACCAAATTCGGGCCAAGTGTCAGGAAAGAAAATTGGGCCGGGCCCATGAAGACCTTTACATCGAATAATCTAAAGATTATCGTCCAAATTTACAAAAATTTGTGAACTAAGTTCTAATATATTAAAAAAAAAAAAAAAAAAAAAAAAATGAGTTTTTAGTGAACTTCGTGCACTTTTATAGATGAGTTTGAGTTGAACGAGTTCTTTTGAAAATTTTCAAACTTGAACGTGAACTTGACTCATTTTTGAGCAATTGAACTTGAGTTCGAATCAGTTCGTTTATTTGTGAGTGTGCCCAACACTGATTTGAAATAGTATTAACTATTTATATTAAATGCAGTTATTAATAAATGTTAAATATCACTAGTCTTTAATCAAGTTTTACATAATTATTATAATATTAATGTAACATTATTGTATGATATTAACTAATGAAACTACTAATTCGCAGTTTTTATAATTTCTGTAATTATTATTAATTATAATTTTATTAAAGTGTAAAAACATAGATTATGTTAGCAATTAGGTTTTTAATTGTTTTGGAAACCTAAAACTCGTGGTAACTATTCAATATTTTGAACGCTGGGGAAAAAATAATAAAAATCCGATTTAAATTTTAAAAACAGATTTTTTTTAAATCATGATTTTTTTACCGTCTCTATATGTTACCCTACTCTGTATGTTATCGCACACATTTAGAGTGAGTGTTATGTGACCTAGGGAAAATGTATATTTTGCATCACTGTATTTTCTCAAATGAACATTGTGGTGCCTTCATACAGCTATAAAAACAGACTTGAAAATATGAAGCCTGCAGTGATTTTGGATTGCGTTGTTTATCTGCTTTGATGACTGAAGGAGAAACCAGTTTCCCCTTACTCTGCTATCGGTCTTGTACATCATCGATGTCTAGCTATGCACGCAATGTTTATTCACATCGGAGGCGAAACCAGTCTTCCCTGTACTCTCTCATTCATTTACGATCCTGGTGTGATGGATCGTATGTCTACGATGCATCACTAGTTCAAAAGATCAGGAAATCGGTTTGACGACTTAGGATTTAAATCAATATCTCACGATGTATCGATGCATCTCCCAGTACTACTCCATACTAGAGAGAGCTATACATTTTTGCTTAATGGAACTCCAGATAAGGTACTTCATCTATAAATATAACGTAGCCACTTACTGTTTTTCTATCAACAATATCCAAAGCCCTGCATAAATATTTAAATCACAGTTTGATACTCTGGATAACTTTTGCTAATTCCTTTGTATTTATGACATACTGCAAAACCTGATTTAAATATTTTCAATGAGTATAAGATGGATTACTTTAAAATTGGGCCAAAGCTATTACAGCAAACTGAATATCAGGATGAGATCTGAATGCAAGGAACAAGAATCCTATTAACTGTCGATAGGGAACATTTTCTGCTTTCTCATCAACACTAGCTGTATTCAGCATTACTCCCAGGGTTATGGGTAATTTACAATGTATTTTTGGTACTTTAAAGATTTGTGCAAGCTTTTCATTATAGTCTCTTTGATGCCTGAAATACTTACTATACATCTCTTCAAAATTTACCCCCCAAAAATATCTAATTGTTCCCAACATTTTAAATTTAAATTTAGACCTTATTACAGGGTTCCTACGGGTCAGGGAATTCGAAAATTTGGGACAAAAGTCAGGGAAATGTCAGGGAATTTTTGATTTACTACTTCCTTCGGGATTTCTATTATCATCGTAAATGAAGAAATTTTGAATTGATTATTCATCCAATCAAAAATTTTTATATGAAATATATACAAACTATATAACAATATGAAAAATAATTAAAAAATCGGCAATTCATACAGCACATACTTTTTTCTAGCATTTATCTAAATTAAAGTCGATTGTGGAGGATTTTACAATGATATATAAGCTGAATTTTTACTGAGAAAGGTCAGGGAAATTTTTTAATAAAGTCAAGGAAAACCTGGAAAAGTCAGGTAATTTTTTTACCAGAATTGTGTAGGAACCCTGTATTAATTTTATAACTTCCTCTAACATTCCCCTGGTTTCAGAAAAAATAGCAAAATCATCAACGTAAACCAATATTATTAGTTTTAACTTAAAGGTATAAATACAGTTACAATCTATTTTATTAAATCCTAGCTCAGTAAATGTGCTATCTAGCTCCAGAAGCCATTCTCTTCCTGCCTGATGATGCCCATAAAGAACTCTCTTTAATCTCTAAACAAAATGTTCTCTGCCTTTTACAATGAAGCTCCCAGGTTACTCAACATAAATTAGCTCAGTCAGTTTGATATATAAATATGCCCCTTGATATCCAGATGTTCACAAATCCAACCCTTAAAAACAAGAGTCACAAAGAAAAATCTCACCAATGAGAATGAAACTACTGGTGAAAAAGTGTCAAAATAGTTTATTCCTTCTACTTGTCTGAATCCTTTTGCTACATAGCGAGCTTTGAATTTTTTAATTTTCCCTAATGCATCCTTTTTAACAGTATAAACCCACTTTGTTCCTAAAACTTTATTCCTTTCAGGTCGTGGGACTAATTCATACACATTTCTATCATAAAGGGTTTGTACACTATGACGCAAAAGTTTAGACAATGAAGAAATTCTTACATACTTTGAAAAATATTTATTCAATTTTCAAATCACTGCTTGAAATTAATGTGCTGTACATATAAACAATATTTATAACAAAGAAAAGTGGAATTGTGCATATTGCAATAAATTAAATGGTAACAAAAATAAACTGCTGTCTCAAAAGTTTAGACACAAATTAAATAAAATAGAAATAAACAATTTTTAAAACTTGGTTGCACATCCATGCTTATGTATTACGTCATATACACGAGATTGCATGGAAGAAACTAAATCTTGCATAGTTTGTGGATCGATATCGTACCATGCATTCTCAATAGATGTCTTAAGTTCCTTTTCAGAAGAGTATTGTCTAGCGTTGCTATAAACTTTGCGACACATGATGCTCCAAAGGTTTTCTATAGGGTTAAGATCTGGGCTACATGCTGGCCAGTCGAGAACTCTTATATTATGGGAATTAAACCAAGATTTTGAATGTTTTGCAGTGTGAATTGAAGCATTGTCTTGCTGAAATTCCCACTGAGGACCCCCTAGAAGCTCAGCAAATGGCAGTAGGTTTTCTTCTAATGTCTGTGTATAATGCTGTGAAGTTTGACGACCACTGGTGAAGGTCAGAGATACTTGTCCATTATAGCAAAAGGCTGCCCAAACCATCACCGAGCCCCCTCCTTGTCTGCGACTAAAAAAACGTCGAGGTTCCTTCCGCAAATCATGCCAATACGATAAACAGCCATCTGGACCATCCAGATTCCACTTTTTTTCATCGCTAAATATGACTGACTGCCATTTCTCTCCATATGACATATGCTTTCGAGCCCACATAAGTCTTTGTAACTTATGATGTGGTTTCAGAGCTGGTTTCTTCTGCATTTTGCTATAAACGATTGTTCCTTTTTCCAAAATTCGTCTACGAATCGTATCCTTTGATACAGAGAGTCCCGATGAGCTTTGAACTCCACGTACGCTCATTTGTTGAGTACTCGCTAGTCTTTGTATCAGGCGATCCTCTCGTACATTTGTCACACGTGGCCTCCCAGACCGACATTTTGCTTTATATTCGGAACTACTCGATAAATAGATTTTTTTGACCTATTAATAATAGCAGAAATTTCAGAAACGCTCTTCCCTTCACCTTTCAACTGCCAAATCCTTGAAACCTCATTCACTTGAATTTCTTTAGCTCTCGGCATGTCGACTATGAAGCGCAATCGTTTGCAGAACTTAAGTACTCCAAATTTGTGACATCATCGATTCTAAATTTGCATATGCCAGCGAATATTCAAAGAAATTTAGAGTAGTGTCTAAACTTTTGCGACAAGCACATTTGAATTTTTATGAAAAAAATTAGTATTATAGCAAATAAAACGACTGTCTTTTGTACATAGCATTTTAAATCAGTTTTTGAATATATTTACAGGTTTTTGTAATTCTGACGTCATAATTCTACATTTTAAAGCTGAATGACGTCATTGTCTAAACTTTTGCGTCATAGTGTATTCAGTTTTCATTGCTTACCCATTTCCTCCTCTCTGGCATTTCCTGAGATTCTTTATAATTGATGGGAATTTTTACTTCTGTACAATGTGCCTGAACATCAGACCCCGAATTTTCATCATTACTCTCTAAATTATCAGTGGGCATTTGTGAATTTATATGGCTGCCTGACTGATTGGAGGAATTTGGCTTAAAATCAAAATTTTCAAGTGGAACACTAAACCTTTTTATTTTATAATAGGTCTCAATTTCCTTTTTACTTCTAATCCGAACACTATCCTCAGGATAATAATAAACATCTATTTTACCAGCTGATGTCCCTTTTAGTCTAACCTTTTCTACCCTTTTCCAATTTATTGAAGATGAGTCCTCAGAACCTGTTGCAATTTCACCCTCTTCATCCTCAACAACAGGATTCAATTTTAAAATGACATTTTTCTTCTCTTTAGTTTCAGCTTTGTTATAAAAACACCCCTCTACTATTTTTACATGTTTAGTCACTTGAACATTTGTAGCGCCAGGATACCATATTTTATAATCCTTTGTACTCGATGCATACCTAATTAATACAGGGTGTCTACAGAATCTGGTAATCAGGGTATCATGGAAAAGTCAGGGAATTTTGTAAAAATACATGAAAATCAGGAAAAAAATTAAAATATCAAACAAAAAAATATTTGCATTTTCACCTTGCCAACAAGACTGATTCGTCTATTTTATATACCATATTCTTTCACATGCTGATTAGTCTTTCCCAGTATTTTTAAAAAGATGCACATGGTATGAGTTATTTTATATTTAATGCAAATTAAGGTGTTCAGATGTCCTCATTTTCTGTAGATAGTCTTATATTGAAGGCAATTTACCAATTTTTAAAAATTTTAAATGATACATTAGCATAATCTGACCAGGTGGCCTGCTTATTCCAATTAGCTATCCCGTCAGATGTAGGTAAGTCTTAGAATTGAATATTTTCAAAAAATGAGGAAATTTTCTGGTCATCATATATCCATTGGCCACTATATGAAGTTATTGGGCTAAATTTTAAGTTTGGATTTATAAAACTGTCAACTAATACTTAATGAATATTAGGCAATTTTTATGTTTTTCTCCCAAATGGGATATTAGCAAGCTGGATAAGTGTATTATATGAGGAATCGGCATACATGAAAAAATACCAAATATATACTGTTAATAATGGAAATCAGGTAAGTCTGATAAAAATAGTCAGGGAAATCAGGGAACTTTTTTTTTACAATTTCTGTAGATACCCTGTAATATGTCCTTTCTTGACTTAGCCTCCTAGCTTATTGTACCTTTTAGATGTGTGCACAAATGCCACTTTCCCTATGACTCTTAAACGGAAAACCTTCTGCCTATCCAAACATTAACATTTAATGGGGACTTACCTCTCAATTTCGCATGAGGGGATCTGTTTCTCAGGTAGTTATGGGTTTCCACAAGTTCTGCCTATAAGCCAAGAGGAAGTTTTGCCTATATTAACATAGATCTTACACCTTCCATTAATGTACAATTGTATCATTCAGCGATGCCGTTTATTTGCAGAGAATACACATTCGTTTTCTCTTGTTTAATACCTTTCTCTACTAAATAAAACAATCTGAGAAAAATTCATCCCCATAGTCTGTTACTTGTCGTCTTTCCACATAGGCTTTGAAATCCTTAAAGTAATTAAAAACCTGACTCTTTCGTTTCAGGATATATAGAAGACATAACGGGAATGATCAACAATTATACTCAAAGTATCTAGCTCCACCCATGGAAGGTTCGGGAGAAAGACCTCATACATCGAGATGTAACAATTCTAAAATTTTTCCTGCAAGAAATTGCAAGTATCACAGGCTAGGGCTTCTTCCCTAAGTTTATCTAATCCCACTACAATATTGTTTTTTGAAAATTGAACCAAATCTTTAATGTTTAAATGCCTATACTGTTCATGCCACAATTTCAAGTTATTATTAGTTATCATGTTTACTTCATGTGAGGTTATACATTTTGCTTTCAATACATAAAATTTACTTATCAAAGGTACCTTCAAAAATTGCAAATTATTTAGGTATAAAGTTGCATAAGAATTATGAAAGACAATATTAAATTCATTTCTGTTAAACATCTCACTGATATTAATTTTCTAATCATTAAAGGTGCATAATAAACATTTGAAAGTGTCACCTGCTTTGTTGTACCACCATATTTTACCTCCAAGGAAATATCTCCCACACCTTTAATTTCAACCTGGCAATGCTGGCCTTACTACTATACCTAAAATTAGAAAACACACATTCATTACAAAAACAACCATTTGCTGCAGAGTTGAACGAAAATTCTGTACAGGCATCCTCTGTGACTAAGGCTGCTGCAAATGGGTGCCTCTAGGTTCAGTCTGGAAGGTCTTGGTTTTTTATGTACTTTTGGATGGCTGCCTCTACGGGAGAAGTTCTGAACACATCGTTTACAGTCTCTCATCAGATGATTTTGTAATTCACACTTAAAACACCTCCTTGGCTCGGGTGGAAATCCTCATGTCAACATGAGGATTTCCGCTTGAAGATACGCAGGCTTTACTTACCCAGTTTTTCAGATGATTTATTAACTTGTGTGAAGTCAGTACCAGTCAATTGATATAACTGCATGACTTAAACTTATAACTTTCGTAACTTGTTGGTAAATGTTCAATTATTTGGAAAGCAACTTCATCAATGAGCACCACCTTCCCAACTTGTTCTAAATCTTTCACAGCTTCAAGAACTCTGTTATTGTAAGAGCTCATGGTTTCAGCTGGATTAAATTTCACTTCCATAAACTTTCTTCTAAGTGAAGCTACTCTAGCTCTTGAAGATAATTTATAAGCAGCTTTAAGAAGTTTCCACGCCTCAAAAAGATCTTTAGCTTGATATACTGTGCTTTTAATTTCTCCATTCATACTCAAACAAATAAGTGCAAGCGCTTTCTGTGACCTTAATTTATTTTTGTCTTCATCTATAACCTTTCCATTTCCTTTAACTTTTTCTTCCTTTTATGTAAATTCATTTAAACCTTGGCTACACAGAAGCATGTTGACATTAAAGGTCAAAGCTTCAAAATTATCTTCACCCAACTTTGGGAAGGACGTTGATGGAGTATCAGCAGCCATTTTCAGCATTTATAACAACAGCACTCACTAGTTCCATGAAAGGATCTCGTTAATCTGTGAATTTCATCAAAAGGTCAAAAGAAAAAAACAGGAATTCCGTCAAAATAGCACTTAAAGACACCAATTCCGTGAAAAGATTGCATAAAAACGTGAATTCGTTAAAGAGTCGTGGGAAAAACTCGTTTCGTCAAAGGATCGCTGAAAAAAACCCAAATTTCGCCGAAGAATTGCAAGAGACGTGAATTTCGTCACAAACTACAGGAAAAAATGCTAATTCCGTCAAAAGATTGCCAAAAAAATGCTAGTTCCCTCAAAGGATCGTGGAAAAAAACCCAAGTTTCACCAAAGGATCGTGGGAAAGATGCAAATTTTGTTAAAAGATTGCAGAAAAAATGCGAATTCCATCAAAAGATTGCAGGAAAAAATTCGAGTTTTGTCAAAGGATCGCTGAAAAAAAAACAAATTTCGCCAAGGGATTACGTGAGAAACCCAAGTTTTGCCGAAAGATCACGGAAAAAACACAAATTTTGTCAAAAGATTGCAGAAAAAATGTGTGGATTGTGAAAAAATAAGTAAAATAAAAAATTTGCCGAAGAATCGCAGGAAAGACGTGAATTTCGTGAAAAAAACTACAGAAAAATCTTCCATCAAAAGACCACAGAAAAACGCGAATTCCATCTAAAGATTGGCGAAAAAATGCTAGTTTCCTCAAAGGATCATGGAAAAAACTCAAATTTCGCAAAAGGGTAGTGGGAAAGACAAAAAAAAAAAAAAAACATTATGCCGAAGGATTGTGTGAAAAACCCAAGTTTCACTGAAGGATCGTGGAAAAAACGTGAATTTCGTCAAGATTGCGGAAAAAACGTGAATTTCGTCAAGATTGCGGAAAGAAACGTGAATTTCGTCAAGATTGCGGGAAAAACGTGAATTTCGTCAAGATTGCGGGAAAAACGTGAATTTCGTCAAGATTGCGGGAAAAACGTGAATTTCATCAAGATTGCGGGAAAAACGTGAATTTCATCAAGATTGCGGGAAAAACGTGAATTTCGTCAAGATTGCGGGAAAAACGTGAATTTCGTCAAGATTGCGGGAAAAACGTGAATTTCGTCAAGATTGCGGGAAAAACGTGAATTTCGTCAAGATTGCGGGAAAAACGTGAATTTCGTCAAGATTGCGGGAAAAACGTGAATTTCGTCAAGATTGCGGGAAAAACGTGAATTTCGTCAAGATTGCGGGAAAAACGTGAATTTCGTCAAGATTGCGGGAAAAATGTGAATTTCGTCAAGATTGCGGGAAAAACGTGAATTTCGTCAAGATTGCGGGAAAAACGTGAATTTCGTCAAGATTGCGGGAAAAACGTGAATTTCGTCAAGATTGCGGGAAAAACGTGAATTTCGTCAAGATTGCGGGAAAAACGTGAATTTCGTCAAGATTGCGGGAAAAACGTGAATTTCGTCAAGATTGCGGGGGAAAAACGTGAATTTCGTCAAGATTGCGGGGAAAAACGTGAATTTCGTCAAGATTGCGGGGAAAAATGTGAATTTCGTCATAGAATTGCAGGAAAAAAAAAACCAAATTTCGCTGAAGGATGCAAATTTCGTCAAAAGATTGTGGAAAAAGGCATGAATTTCATCAAAAGATTGCATAAAAAATGCGAATTTTGCCAAAAGATTGTGGGGAAAAAATCCCGAATTCCGTCAAAAAAACGTGTAAAACATGAGAATTCCGTGGAAGGCTTGCAGAAAAAAATATATTAGTGTCGGAGGGGAATCTCCTGCTTTTCCCTCTGCTGTAACCTTTCAGAAAATTTACTATGAATTTCAGAATTTTTTTTTTAAACTCAGAATCGCCCCTTACAAGACGTCACGGTGCATGAGAGAAAAGAGCGAGAGAAAAATTAGTCAGTTTCCAGTGGCAGCAAAAGCTCATTTTGTACGATGTAAGCCTCGTGATTTGGATAGCAAATATGTCAATATTCATATTGTGTCAATTTTGAAAAATCTAGATATTATTACAGTTTTGCTTGCCTATGATGAAAAAAAAAATATTTTATTGGTTAAAATATTTAAAAAAAAAATAAATGTTAGGAGGCAGAAGTTTTAAGTATCTTTTAATGTAAAAGGTAGGAAATCTATGAATGTTCTAAAAAAATTTTTGTAATAATTTTTTAATATATCCAAGGTATTCTTTTTTTTTATCATGATATACATTGTATAATTGCAAATTAGTGAATATTTCATTTTGCTCGAGTTTCTCTTTGAAGTTTGTTCATTTATAAGACTCAGCTGTTTACTAAAAGTTTTATAACCCGGGTAGAAAAATCTTCTGAGTTTTGTTGAAATTTTGTTGGCAAATATGTTAGGGCAGTGAAAAAGTATTATCATCATCTTTTCAATCTTTTGTAGATAATTTTCCTTATATAGCATCATCGATGAAACTCAATTCTTAGGCTAAATGCCAGGCATGTTGTTTTGATCTCACAATGTGTCATGGTGGAAGAGGACATACAGTAAAACATTTTGGAACTCAAAAGTATATGGATAATGTATGACGCATTAAAAAAAAATGACAAAAGACATAGTGACAAATATGCAGCTGCAACTAATTGCTGCTAAAGCAAACTAAACATATTTTTTTTACGTGGTTGCTTAAACTGCTTGAGAATCTCTCAACCAGTTTCATTTAACTTTTAATACAAACATTGAGAATAGAATTATTGTTCTAGATGTCCCTCTCCTCCCTAGATTCTATATCGTATTCTGAAAAGCTTTCTGTCATATCTGTATATAAGCATATTTATGCTGTTTTTATGTCAATGTTGATGTTCTTTTTCTCAAATACCAATGGCTAGCATTTACAGACCTGCCAACCTTTGAAAATGAGAAATCGTAGCACACAAAATTTTAATTTATCTGGAGGTTGGTTGGTTGGTTTTTCGTGTTACACAGCCATCTTTTGACATTCGTAAAAGGAATAAGATTTGTCTTTCAACTCAATATAGTAAATTTTTTCTTTTGAAAATTTGTATACGATTTTTACAGTTTCTTTTCATTTCGCAGCATTTTTTTTTTCTTTTTTTTCTTTTTTACATTTGTTTTTTAGCCCAGTGCAGTAAATTTTGATGAAATTCGGAATTTTTTTTCCTGCAATCATTTCAGGATATTCACAATTTTTCCGCAATCATAATTCACATTTTTCTATCACGATTCTTTGTTGAAATCTGCACTTTTTACCATGAACTTTTGACAAAATTCGCTTTTTTTACCACGATCCTTTGTCAAATTTTGTTTTTTTCTGCAATCCTTTTGACGAAATTAGTGTTTTTCTTTCTGCGATCTTTCGGTGAAAATTTGCGTTTTCTTACTGATCTTTTGATGAAATATGCATTTTCCTTTTGGCAAAATTCGTGTTTTCTTTCCGCGATATTTTGACAAAATTCACACCTTGGGGGGGGGGGGGGCTGAAATCAACACTGCATTTTTACCACAATCCTTTGACAAAATTTATTTTCTTCTGCGACCAATTGACAAAATTGATTTTTTTTATACGGTCATTTGTCAAAACTCGCGGTAGTTTATCGCAAATCATGAGATTTTGCACACTATTTCAAACCTTGCCCCTCAAAGAACTCCCCCCCCCCCCCCTTTCCAGAAATTCTTAAAATGGCAGCTTGTTTCTAAAGAAGTGAATTCCTGTATAAATATTTGCAGAAACATGATTCACTCGAAGTTAATATACATAAAGAGAGTGTTTTATGTTAAGACGTTTGTTTTGCAGCCCAGATTTTTTTTGCATGAGCATTTTTTAATGCCCGGATTTTCGGACTAATGGCCAATTTTTTAAAACTTTTGGAAAACTTTGAAATTTTGGAAATTTCCCAACAGAATCACTCCTGAAAAATATGCTGTGTGGGATAAAAATCACAACTAGCAACAAAAAATGCGTTTGTGTTTTTTGCAAAAAATCGTAGTTTAAGGCCGATTTTTGTAGCATCGTAGTTTATAGGTTAAAATCATAGCAACTACCGATTTTTTCGTAGCAGCTGGCAGGTCTGCATTTAAGATTTTAATATGGAAAAAGTGTTAGGAGGTGGGGGGGGGGGGGGGATTTTTTTAAAACATGTTCCTGATTTTTGTCTTTTGGAGTTTAGCAACTTTGTGCAAGAAGAGAAAATGCAAAATGTTTTATGATATAATGAAGAGTTTTTTTTTTTTTTTTTTCAACTGGATAAATCATATTCACGGCTACAGTGGTAGTACAGTTGAAATTTATTCCAACATAGCTCTTCAACAACTTTTCATTATGACCTAATTACATGGTATACAGGAGTCACCATGTTATCACACACTTTCATCACACAAAATGTTCTAGTTATAGCTCAAAGGTAGCTATCATCCAGATAGCTTAATAGGTAAAAGCATTGGCACGGCAAGCCAAGGTAATCCAGGTTCGATCCCTGGTCTGGACATTTTTCGCTATGTTAGAATAAATCTCAACTGTGCTACTCCAGCCATGAATATGTATTCTGATATTTTTCTCCCATTTACTCAGTTTCAGGTTTTTAGTTGATAAATTTTGATCATTTAAGTTATTAAATTCTAATGTATTGTTTGTAAAATATTCTGTACTGCCATTTACTTCATGTGTTTTCATTAACTTATTTCGTTGTGGATTCATTTTTATGTGTTTTGCATTAACTAGTACATTTGAATTAAATGTTTCATGCTTCTTAATAAATTCCTTTCAGGGATGCATCTTGGGAGAGGGACGCAGATGCTTATAATGAGCTGCTGGTAAGACCAGAATGTGATGCACCCTTCTGCAAGTGTCCCCAAGGACGAAAACATCACCCTGCTAAAAAAAGGTACACATTTTATGTGTCTTACCATGAAGTCTGTCTTTATTAAAATTGCTGTGTTTAGGGTCAGCATTATTTTTTCTTTCGGAGATGTTTTGATGATGCACGTTATTTTGAATATATATATTTACTGTCTCAATGATTTCTGTTTGAAAATTAAATGTTTATTCAAGATCAGGAACATGGGTTTATTTTATTATAATTTTAATTTTTTTAATGCAAAGCGCTCATAACACTTGTAATTTTTATATATCTTTTACTTTATTATTCTCATACTAGAAGTTAGTCCATCAGAATAACGTGTTTGCATTTTCAAAAGATTGATATAAAATTGCATTATAAAAAGAATTATTAAGAAATAAATCTTATTTTATCTGACTAATAGCGTCAGGTGGGGTAAAATAGTTATAAAAAAAAAAGCCAATTTTTCATTGAAACCTAATTTGCAAGAAAATTATTAATTGGATAGGGGAAAATGACATAGAATATGCAAATGAACTTCACTCACAAAATTTGAAAAACTATTTCACAAAAAAAAAAAAAAAACATTCAAATTAGTACTAATCGTGTTATTTTAAAACACATTGTCAATTAACTTTCGTCTTCTTTCATTGCACTTAAAAAAAAAATCAATAACCTTCAATTTCTCATAAATCGGAAAAAAATAAAATGAGTCATTCACTGCTGTGAACAAAAAATTAAAACAGCCCTAATATAAAAATTCTAACAATATTGCATTTAATACACACCTTCGCTTGCCTTAAATTGGCATTTTTAACACATTAAGCACCACGTCAGCCACCGGTGACTGACACCGCACTTTTCGTTTAAACGTGTCATTCTACGATGACTGACGGTCTAAAATATGATATAAAACTAAAAATATATGTATTGTTTTAAGTAATTACTGAAAATTTATTTAAAATTTACTTACCTTTTATTTATTACAGAATTATGCTTTCTTAAAAATTACTGAAAACATTGTAAATTTTTCAGCTTCAGTGTCAGTCACTGGCACTCAACGTGTTTAAAATCTTTTACCTCACCCTAAATTGCTTCTCCTCCCCCACCCCTGTCTTTCCAAAGATAAAAGAAAGATTCTTTTAGATAAAAGAAACACTTAAAATTGTAAGAAAATACAAAATTTCTTTTAATTAAATACGTTGAACAATGGGATTTATAAAATGTAGTGATTTTTATAATTTGATTCATTTATGTGTAGTCCTTTTTCTTTTCTTTTAATAATTCAATTGCTTTAAAGTTAAGAATAATTACTATATATATTTATTTACTTATTGCCATATTGATGCATTGACATACATTTTAAATGCAGAACTTTCTTTTATTAGTAGAGACACCCTTAAAAGAAGAAAGAAACCCTTAAAATTGCAAAAAAATATATTTATTTAAATTGAATCCAATTTTTAACTTGGTCCTATCGAGTTCCGAACCAAAAACCTTTCATGTACAAGACCTGCGCTTTACAACTGAGCTACCGATGCATAAATGGGTTTTGCATTGGTTTCTATAGCATAATAAAAAAAATAGTTATTGTCGTCCGAATTCTCTGAAATTTGAATGGATTGTAAATATAACTATACCCAAACCTTTTTTTTTTTTTTTAATTTCAGGGGGAAATTATGCATATTTAATAGTGAAAACTTTTACCGAAGTCGAGAGAAACTGCTCTGAAATCCCTTGGTTTTTATTGTTTTTGTCAAAGTTTCACGCATTTTATTTTGTAAAAAATATTTCTACCCGTCCGAACATTTCAAAATTTTTGTAGGTGATGTAAATCTGGTCTATTGAGATGCTTTAAAAAGATTGTGTTAAAATATTGACGTTTACTTACTTTTAGCATAGAAAAGATATCATCTCCGTGAGGCACAAAGTGACCTGGGTCCGGCAGTGGATTAGAAAGGGTTAAAATTCATATTTTTTAAAACCGACAACGCCATCGATTAGAAGAGGGTTTCAGCTTTAAGAAAATATTTTTGGTTTGTCAGTACCTCTAAAGTTACACCCTAGAGAAATGTTAAAATAAGGGAAAGAACAAGCCTTTTTGAAACTTTTTTTCAAGGGTTTACTTGCAATAATTTTTTTAATTGATTGCAGCATTTGAGACGTAAGTGTACGATCTTTCAGAGTGTCTTCCGTTTTTAACTTTACTAAGTGGTTTTGGACGATGTAAGTTAATAAATAATGACAAAATACCCCAAAATTTTCTTTTTTCACTCTGCATTTTCAACCGATGCTTAATTAAGCTTTCAGCACATGTGCCACAACTTTCCCTTTCTCGCAACGACAGAGATGAGTTTTTAATGAGAATGAGTTGTAATTGTTAATTAATAACTGTTGGAATGTTATTCCATATGGAAGGCATGAATACGAAATTCCTTAATGGGTAAACAATAAAAAGTTAAAAGTTTTATCTTTATGTTTTGATGTATTTCAATAGAAATATATTCTTCTTAGGATGAACAAAAAACATTTATTTAAAGATTAAATACACTAGAATAATATATATGCTGGACACAATACTGATCACACTTCACAATAAAACAAAACAGATGAATAAGACTTTACAAACACAAAGAAATACTTTGAACTATGGTTTGTTGCAGTTTTTTTAACATATTATCATTCCTTTGGAATATTATCGTATTTTTAATCCACCAGCATTTTGCTGCCAACTGCTATAAGGGAAGGAGAAACACTAACTGTTCTGAGTGTCTGTCACAGTAGATCAAATAAAAAGGATTGTCTGATGCTGACATCTGGTGGAATTTTCTTGAAGCAAAAGAGCATTTTCTAACATCTCTCCCGTTTTGTGATAGAATCTGACACCAGGTGGATAAGGTTTCTACAAAGTTCAAACTTGGCCTTTGGCAGCGGCTTCGTCATTATATCTGCTATCATTTCATTTGTTGATAGATATTTGACACCTATAACATTTTTCGTTTTTAAATCTCGTATGTAATGATACTTTGTATCAATGTGCTTAGTGCGAGATTTAAATTTTTCACTTTCAACCAATTTAATTGTAGATTGGTTATCCTCAAAAATTCTAATAGGAAAATGTTGTTGTAAATTGAGATCTTTACATAATTTTAAGATCCATAGCACCTCTTGAGTTCCTTGTGACAGTGCCATATATTCAGCTTCTGCTGACGATAATGTCACACATGATTGTTTTCGTGAGAACCAAGAAATGTTGCTATTGCCTAAGATTACATTTCCTGAGGTGGATTTTCTGTCTGTAGCATCTTGTTCCCAGTCTGCATCTGCGTATGCAACTATATTAGGATATTCTTTTGAAGAAATGTGAAGATCAAGGTCTTTCGTGGTATATTATTACCCTCTTAACAGCATTCCAGTCCTTTTGTCTTGGATTATTGCATCTTCGACTTAGTATGTCTGTAGGAGCAGTAATATCAGGTCTTGTGCATGAGGAAATATATAAAAGACTTCCTATAGCTTGTCTATAATTATCATTTGATGATAAAAGATTTTCTTCTTTATCTAAACTATAATACTTAGTTTCCATTGGGGTATACATAGCTGCCAACTCTTCCTATTTTTTCAGAATTCTTCCGAAAAATCGGCATGTTTTCCGATTTTACGCGCCTAATGCGTTTTCTTCCGCTTATCGTCATTTTCTTCCGATTTTCGGCCTTTTCTTACGCTTTTTACGCGAGTTTCGTCAAAGAATCGCGGGAAAACTGGATATTTCGCCGAAGGTTCGCGGGAAAGATGCAAATTTTGTCAGAAGATCGTGTAAAAAACGCGAATTTCCCCAAAAGAGCGCGAATTCCGTGAAAAGATCGCCAAAAAATGCGAATTTCGTCAAAAGATCGGGTAAAAAAAGCGCCGTCAAAAGATCGCGTAAAAACACTATTTTCGGGAAAAGATCGCGTAAAAGCGCGAATTCCGTTAAAGGATCGCGGAAAAAACGCGCGTTTCGTGAAAAGATCGCGGAAAAAACCCAAATTTCACCGATGGATCACGGAAAAAACCCAAATTTCGTCGAACGATCGCGGGAAAGACCCGAATTTTGTCAAAAGATTGCGTAAACAACGCGTAGGGGTGATTTTGGTCCGAATTTTCCGAAAATATAAGGCATTTATTTCCGAAAATTTAAAAAAATCGGCCACCAATTCGAAAATTCGGACATAAAAAATATCGTGAATTTCCACATCTTAGCCGAAAAAAATTAATTTTGTCAATCGTTTGCAGAAAAATCACCAATTTCGTCAAAGGATCACGTGGAAAACGCTAATTTCGTCAAAAGATCGCGAAACAACGGCAAATTTCGTCAAAAGATCGCGAAAAAACAGAAATTCCGTCAAAAAATTGCGAAATAAACACAAATTTCGTCAAAAGATCGCGAAATAAACACAAATTTCGTCAAAAGATCGCGAAATAAACACAAATTTCGTCAAAAGATCGCGAAATAAACACAAATTTCGTCAAAAGATCGCGAAATAAACACAAATTTCGTCAAAAGATCGCGAAATAAACACAATTTTCGTCAAAAGATCGCGAAATAAACACAATTTTCGTCAAAAGATCGCGAAAAAAACACAATTTTCGTCAAAAGATTGCGAAAAAAACACAAATTTCGGCTAAAGATGGCGAATTTCGTCAAAGGACCGGGGAAAAAAACGCATAGCTAGTGTCGGAAGTGGATTTCTCCCCATCCCCCTGCTATATTTTTTCAGAAAATTTGCTGTGAATTTCAGAAATTTTTTTTTCTTTACTCAAAGAAAAGAAAAACAATTTTTAATATATTCAAATTATTCTTTTTTGTCATAATATGTATTGTGTAATTGCAAATTATTGAATATTTTATTTGAGTTTCTCTTTGAAATTTGTTTATTTATAAGGATTCATCTGTTTTTTAATCCTTACTGAAAGTGTTATAAAACTTAAAAAATCTTCTGATTTTTCGCCAAAATCTTCTGATTTCTTCTGATTTTTTGTCCAAAATCTTCTGAGTTTTACTGAAATTTAGTTGGCAAGTATGGGTATAAGTTGGTTTGGTTTCTTCAAGCAAAAAATCCTTAACTAATTGATTTATTTTACTACTTTGTGAAAGTAAATAACTTCCATCTTCTTTTCTGTAAATTTCTATACCTAAGAAGTATTTTGCTTCTCCTAGTGATGTTATGGGATAAGATTTCTTTAAATAATTTATTACTTCATTAACTTCATCTTCTGAGCTGATCAGCATATCATCTACATACAGTATGAGATGAATTGTCTTCTTTGATTTTTCTTTTATGAACAAACATGGATCAGCTTCACTTTGTTTAAATCCATATGCCTTTAGAGTATTCTCTTTCTTCATTCCAGCACTTGGCGGCTTGTTTAAGACCATATATAGCCTTTTTTAATTTATAGACTTTGTCTTTATTTTCTTCGTCATGAAAGCCTTCTGGTTGATGCATGTATAATTCTTCATTATCTAGTTTACCATGTAGAAAGGCTGTTTTAACATCTACTTGAAATACTCTGGCTTTATGATAAGCTGCCCAGGTCAGAAAAGCTCTAATAGTTGTATGTTTGATGACAGGAGAGAAGGTTTCATCATAATCAGTGCCTAATTTTTGAGCGAAACCTTTGGCAACTAATCATGCTTTGCATTTTATTTCTTCTCCATTTTCATTATGTTTTGTTTTGTAAACCCATTTACAGCCAATGGCGTGCTTGCCTTTGGGTAAAGTAACAAGCTCAAATACTTCATTTTCCTTTAAAGAGTTAAATTCTTCCTTCATAGCTTGAAACCATTTCTGTTGATCTTTTGCTGGTAATTGTAAAACATCTTTAAAGTTTCAGGATCTTGATTTTTGGAACAACTGTCTTCAGTTTTGTAAGAATATCTTTCTGGTGGAATTCCTTTAGTCTCTCTGTTAGATATTCTTCTCTGGAAATTATCTTCACTTTCTTCAGTTGTTAGGCTATCTACTGATTTTTCATCCATTTTTATTTCTTCTACAGTATTTTCTATTCAGATAGCTTCACTATCATTTTCAAGATTTTCTTCTAAAAAATTGAAATGCATTAAATCTGAGATTCGCTCTTCAGGATTTTCTTTAAAGACATTTTCACAGTTCATATTTTCAAAAAACTTCAGTGTTCTGCTTATCACTATTTTTCTACTGCCTATATAAATTCGGTATCCTTTGCTTCTTAAATCGTAACCAACAAAGACTCCTTCAGTGGCTTTTTCGTCAAATTTTTGTCTACTGTTTATGAACATACACATATGCTTTGCATATAAATACTTTAAGGTGATTCAAATTTGGCTTATGCCCATTCCACAGTTCATATGGTGTCTTTTCAGTTGATTTTGTAGGTAATCTATTTTGTAAGTAGGCTGCTGTAGCTATGGCTTCTGCCCAGAATGTTTTTGGCAATTTAGCATTTATAAGCATGGCTTTACTCATTTCAATAAGCGAGCGATTCTTTCTTTCTGAGACTCCATTTTGGGACGGTGAATATGGCATTGTTGTTTCATGATTTATTCCTAAGTTCTTAAGGTAGTCTTTGACAGATTCGTTGCAATATTCTGTTCCATTGTTACTATGTAAGGATTTAATCTTCAATCTAAATTTATTTGTTGTTGATGCAACATACTCTTTTAATTTATCAAATACTTCATCTTTAGAAGAAATAAAATATACTTGTGTATAACGAGAGTAATCATCAATAAATGTAACGAAATATCTTTTCGATCCCATACTTTTTTTTTTTCCGCAGGACCGCATACATCGCTGTATATCAAATCAAGTGGTTTTTTACTTCTGTATTGCGTTTCTTTTGGAAATGATTTTTCTGTTAGCTTAGCTTTTATGCAACTTGAACATTCAGTATTATGAGAACAATTATTCACAGTAATACCTAAAGCTAAATCATCCTTTTGAATTTTCTTGATGGATTCCAAATTTCTATGGCCCAGCCTTTGGTGCCATTTTAGAATGCAGTTGACATTAGAACAAACGGGTAATATTTCTGAAGCACTATATACCTTTTCATTGTAGGTATTATTTTTAATCTGTATAACCCCTCATCAGTTTTGCATCTGTAACTAAGATGTTGCCCTTTTTAATTAAACATATATCATCTTTAAATGTCAAACAAAACATTTCTCAGTACAAGACTGGACAGATAATAAATTACTATCCAACTCGGGAACATAAAGCACATGATCTAATGTAACTCTATTTGTTTGACCATTAAGTGTTCCAATATTAAAAGTACATTTACCCTTTCCCTTTGCAGTTAATTTAGTTCCATTAGCAATTGTAATTGTATCTTTATTCGAACTTTTTAATTCTGAGAACAGTTCCAAAGAATTAGCTAAATGAACAGACTCACCTGAATCAATAACAAAAGACAAATTTTTGTTTTTATTTCCATTTTGTTGAGATTTCATAACAAAACTCGAAGAATTTGATTCTTCCATTAATTCACGATAGTTTTGAGAATGTGATAGATTTTCATTTTGACTAGCAGTTGAAGCAGAGAAATTGTTTGTTTTTTTAAACTGCTGACGTCTATCTTGAGTAAAATTTGGTGTTTTGTTAGTATTATTAGCCTTTAAGTGAAAACAATCTTCACGGTTGTGATTATTCTTTTTGCAGTGAGAACAAAATTTTTGCTTATTCAAATGCTTTGGTTTATCCCTATTACCCTTAAAAGCAATAGATTCAAATTTTGTTGAAATTTATTTAGTTTCAACTCTTCTAAGATACTCATCAATTAATTTTTTTAAACATATTTTAATGATAAATCTGTTTCATATTTACTTTCAATAGCAGTTATAAAGGTACTATATGGATTTGGTAAGGAACAGAGCAAAATAGCTATTAAATTATCATCTTGTATTACTTCACCTATACTTCTTAATTTTTCTGCTAATTCTAAGACAGAATTAATATGTTCCTGCATTTTTACACTTTCATTATATTTAATGGAATACAGCTTCCTAAGAAGATAAAGTTTATTTGTTAAATTTACTCTTTCATGAACAGATTTCAATTGATCATATGTTTCTTTAGCACTTTTAGCATGTCTAACATGAACAATTTGTGAATCTGAGATATTTAAACAAATTAATGCCCTAGCATTTCTATCATTTTTTACCCAATTATCATCATTTTCCTTTTTAGGTTCAAATACAACATCATACAGACCTTCTTTGATTAACAATTGTTCTATTTTGAACTTCCAAACTGAATAGTTGTTGTCATCAGTTAATTTATCAACATAATGAGATTCTTTAATACTAGACATTATGATATAATAATATTTGCTTATTTCACAGAAAATAAAACTTTTTATCTTATTAATACATCAAAACAACAATTATAAACTCAAATATAATGCTAATGATGAAATAATAACAAAATAAAATTCTTGAGAACAATTTTGAAGTTACTTTTGATTTTGATTTCAGAAAAACTGTTCTTAAATGTTCAATTGTTTGTTTAAAACATAAATTTACATTTGCAACTTGTATAATAAAATTTCAATAAGAAATTTGCAAAATAAAATTCAAAATAATTTCTTTTCTTATCAATACACAATACTTTTGATTTCAAAATAAGAACAATTCTTTGAACTTTCTTTTATCATTCACTTGTGAAAAATACAACATTCAGGAAATAATTATTTCTTTGAATTTATATTATAATTTCTTCTTTCATATTACTATATTTAATATTGAGAACTTCAGTCTCATAATCGACTGTTAGAATGTTATTCCATATGGAAGGCATGAATAGGAAATTCCTCAATAGGTAAACAATAAAAAGTTAAAAGTTTTATGTTTTGATGTATTTCAATAATAATATATTCTTCATCTGCATCATCTTCATCTGAAATCATCTGCATCATTCGTGTCATTATATTTAAAAAAAAAAAAAAAAAAAAAAAAAAAGAGCTGGCACATGGGACCTCGTATGTTTTGGATTGGGTTTGCACGCACGATTGTGTTTAAGATTAATCGAGCTGTTGCCAAAAGTGAGTATGCATATCTTTTTAATGCTGAAACATAGAGTAAAATAGTTTTCCTGTAGCTTTATCAGGGCTGGCGAAGAATGGATGAGGGAGAAAGTGGGAGGAGTTATTGCTTATATGGCATGCAAGATGCCAGGCGAACTTGAGGAGAATCATTGTGATTGGATGCTATGCCCGGACAAAGTGCAATTTTTTGCTCATGAAAATTGGATTGTTTGTAAACAGGTTGATACCCTTCTGCCGTGTGAGACATTGTTTTTTCTTTTCAGATGTACAACATAAGATCATGGTTCACCAATTCTGTGCCATTGTCCATTCTGATAGCCACCACTTTCTTCCATAAGAACCTTTCTCTCTCTTTTGAAACCTTAAGAAGCTGTCAAATGCTCTTGTGTTGCATGGGATCAGTAGGGGTTACCTTCTTAGAATAATTTATAATTGTTAGGTAGTATTCAGCTTCTTAAAATGATTATGTGGGCATTGGTCCACAGATGTCCATAACTGTAATGATGGTAACTATAACTGTAATGTGTCCTTCTGTGTTGGATTGAAAGGATAATCTCCTTGTTTTTACTATCTTATAAGCTTCACAACTTAGCTTCTAATACTTCATTTTTGGCAGGCCTTTTTATTTTCTCATTTTGAAATGTATTTACAATATACTACTTGTTAATGCGGCAATACCATTGATGCCATTTTGTCAGCTTGAATTCATTTAAAGAAACTGCATTACTCTCAATATATCTCATTGACTCTGAGTATGTAATCTTTATGCTGTACGAACTGTTCTTTCTCTAAGCTGAGAACACTTCTTCCCCTCTTTCATTATATAGGGTTATTTTGCCCTTTTTTGCCAACGAATTTAGATCCTTTCTTTTTGCACATTGCTCCTGAAATAAGGTTCCTCCTCAGATTGGAGAATACATTATGTCATTTAGTCCGACTTCTTTAATTTTCCCATTTATTTTAAAGTTTGTTTACACTTCCCATGCCCTCTATCTGACCAGCAGCCAAAGTCATTTTGGTATCACTAACTGGTTTGCATGTTATGAATTAATGTTTATCATTGCAAAATTTTCTCATGCCTTCTCGAAAACTCAATTTATCTTGGAAATGGTCATTCTGCCCAAAATTGCTTTTGTTACATACCTTTTTCCTTTTTTTCATTTTTCAGGCTACTTCTGCAATTAAGGCTGTATGTCGAAGAACTCTCTTCTCAATAGATGGCGCTGAATGTTGCAAGGTCATTAGCGGGAAATTCAAATGATGGGAGGGGATTTTTTGAAATAGGAGGAGCACGAATCAATCATTCAATGTGACTGACCAATACTTATTTAGTTCTTACATTCCTTTGACTTCATTTCTGACCAATGGATAAATCTATTCCAGAAATCTTATAAAATGCCTATATCCCAAAACAAAAACAACAAAAAAGTGTTAATTTCGAAGCGCTTTTCGAAGTCCGATCGCGAATTTCTGAAAATCAGGAAAACTAAGGATCCGGTTGATTTTAAAATTTCAGATATTTTATAAAAACAACGCTTACAAATTTTAAAACCGTAGCGTTTCATACGGTAAATTTAGTTTCAGATACGGTTTTTTGATGGATACCTCGGTTAAATATTTTATATATATATATATATAATAATTTCAAAGAGAGGCGGAGGGGTTGGGTGAATTTCGGGTCTATTCAGGGGACGCGAGAGAGGACCCACAGAAGGGGCCATTTTTTCTGATTGGAGGGTCTCAGCCAAGGAGCCAGGATGGAAGGGATTGCAGCCAAGGGGTGGGTCGCCTCCCCCTGCCATCACCCACGCTTCCTGAACGAACCAATTTTCAGAAACTTGGATACAAGACAGTAAAAACTGCTAAGACGGAATTGCAAAAGACCGGTAAAAACTCCGTCTTTGACAGGTTTTTTTTCTTAACAAGTATAATTTCAAAGTAAGAATTTTCAGCTTCCGTTGGGACTGTGAGATATTTTCGTATAAGATAGAAATTCATTATAGATTTGTACAATCAGGCCTGTACAGAGGGAAGGGGGGGGGGGGGGGGGTAGAGCCGGTGCAAATTAACGGGCCGGCCTCCCTCAGTGGCTCCGGCTCCGGTTTTTGTTTTTAAAATAAAATAGCAAAACAGTACAATCTCACTTTTTTACGTAAAAGTTTTAGTAAACTAGTTGGATGTGCCAATCCTAAAACTTTCATCTATCTCATACATCTTAATATTTCAAAAAGTTCAGATGTTAATACTGCAATATTATTAGTTCCAGTGGTGTACCCAGGATTTTAATTCGGGGGGGGGGGGGGGGGGGGGCTGGCTGACTTAAATTTCCATAATGTTCTAAATCTTATGAAACACGTTGAATTGTGTTGTAAACAGAAATCATTTTTGTCAAAAAGGGCGTAGCCAGAGAGGGGAAAGGGGTGACTTTGTTCCGAATTTTTCGAAAATTTGAAAAATTCTGTCATCAGCCCGAAAATTCGGACTTAAAAAAATACCGCGATTTTTCACGAATGGTCGTCGAAAAAAATCAATTTCGTCAATCGTTCAGAAAAAAAAAAAATCTCCAATTTCTTTAAAGGATCAAGGAAAAAAACAGAATTTTGTCATAGGGCCGTAAATAAAAAGCAAAGTTTGTCAAAGGATCGCGGAGAAAAAAGTCAAATTTCGTCAAATGATTGCGGAAAAAACGCGAATTACGTCAAATGATCCCCGAGGAAACGCTAATTTCGTCAAATGAACACAGAAAAAAATCCTAATTCCGTCATAAGGTCGCAGAAAAAACGCGAAATTCATCAAAAGGTTGCGGAAAAAACGCAAATTTTGAAAAAAGATCACTAAAAACACGCATTCCGCCAAAGAGCTGCGAGAAAAAAGCTAATTTCGTAAAGGATTGCAAAAAAACGCGAATTTCGTCAAGGGTACACGGAAAAGCGTGAAAAAATTGGTTCAATTCCATGGATAACTTCATACACTTTTCGATGATACAACATTCAATCGCACAAAAATCGCTATTACAGCGCCCCCTTTCGGCAGATTTGTTCCAAATTAAGGGAGGACCTGATTGCTATAGCCAAAAACTTAAAAAATAAAATTGGTTTAATTCTGTGCATAACTTCATACACTTTTTGATGGTACAATAACGACGGGCACAAACATTTCCTATAAACATGTTTTTCGGGATCTCTGACCCCTAAAACGTGTAAATCCGTCGAAAACCGGAAGTCGAAAAAAATTTCGATTACAATTTGAAGATAGAAGAAAGTAAGAAGTTAGAAGCTCCTGGTTGTTTGCGTTTCGTCTTAGCAGGTTTTATTGTGTTATACTTGTGATGTGAGTGGAGGGTGCCGGATTTGAATTACCACCGTAGCACCGCTGTCTTTCTGTACAGCTCTGGGTACAGTTTACTCAGGTTAAATTATTTATATGTAATAAAATCTCTGAAAAGCAATCGCAACAAAACGAAACAATATTTCTCTTTAGATAGATTTTTATTTTCATAGGTGTAATTCTACGCTAATCCTTCCGGCGGGAGCATGAAAAGTTTCCATTTAAGACAGAATTCTGTTATAAACAGGTTCCGTTACGATTAGGTTTTATTTTATATATAACATAAATATGTGTATATATATATATATATATGCATATATTAATTTCATCTTCTAAGGCGGCAACCTGTCTAAAACGAAAATTTTAATCTGTGCTTTGAAATTTCGTTCAAAACAGTTTTTACTCTTTAGATATTACCGTATTTTATGGAACAAACGCAGCACCCGTCGTAAACGCTGCACTCCTCAAATTGTCCTGAATAAGCTTAAAAATATCGTAATCCTATCGTAAATATTGTAAACGCCGCATCCATCGGAATGCTACTTAAAGTTTTCTGAGCAATGTAGGATGTCTCGTTTTTAATATCTTAAGATGTTTGAACTTTTATTTAAAATATTTAAATCAGATTTTAAATATTTTTATGAATTTTTAAATTAAGGAAACTCAGTTTGTATTTAAAAAAAAAAAAAAAATCGTAAACGCTGCGGCGTTTCTTCCATAAAATACGAATATAATTGAAGAAAAATTCTGTACCCACCCATACCAAAAAGAAATATTGGCTACGCCACTGATCTCTATTATTCTTTTATATGTGTGCACGCGTTTTTCAGTGTGGAATATAAAGATCTATTATTAAATATTGTTTCTAAACAGTGTTTTATTGTGTAACCTCTAAATTTCTGAAATCCCCCCCCCCCCCCCCACACACACACACACGCACACCAACCTACAAAATTTTCTAGATCTGCCCTGAACTTTTATTTCTAATCAAAAGTTCCTCAGAAAACCTGAATCATAATAAGTCTGAGTTCAAAACTAACCAGACACTCAGACAGAGGAGAAATTGATTATATTAGAAGTCTATGCGACATCCTATTTCTTATCTATTCAGTCGTCAATCCCTCCCAAAATTGCCCGGAGGCATCGACAATGGACTACATAGGGAAACATACAGAGCTGATTCACATCTACAGGTTTTCTTGCGGGATACTTGAGAAGATGGGATGAGAATGGTTTTCACACCCTGGAATTCCTGGAAATTGACCAAATGTTCAAATGAAAATAGGTTCAAATGAAAATAGGTTCAAATGAAAATATAATGATCAACTTTCAGTCAACTTTCTTTTTTCAGCATTACTCTAGATTTGACTGAGTACGATCGCTTCGCTAGTATTTCTTTCTGAAAATTCGAGCGAATATAAGTTTTTTACTTATAACTCTTGAATTAAATAATCTAATTATTTATTAAATTTTTCAGTATAAGTCCCGTCAAAATCCACGCAGTAGAACACGAAATATAGAGGTTTGGAACGACATTTCCGTTTGGATTTTATATATATAAGTAGATTTATTATTTAAAAAATGGAATGCAAACAATTATTTTTTTCAAATAGCTTTTATAAATCTCTTTTTCACTGGTAAAAATTGTCAATGTGTATGGGGCAAATGTGTTTCTTATTGCATTATTTAACCAACACTATGTATTTTTATTCATACTGGAAATCTTCTGCTGTACAGATTTTTTTAAACTGAATTCTTTTTGCCTATTTTAAAGATTTAAAAAAAAAAAAAAAAAAATTCGAGAATTTTCCATTTTATTGTGGTTTTATCGCAGACAAGAACAAAACCATTAGAAAAAAGCTCTATAAATAAGCAAATATGTATACAGTAAAACTACCATAACGGACACTCTTGAATAGCGGAAACCTCTATTTAACAGACAGTTTTCCAATCCCTACTCCCAAAACCTAAATTTTTGTATGTTTAACCTCTGAATAACGGACATTCCGAATAGCGGGCAGTAATTTTGGTGATAAAGGATAAAAAATTATTTTTTAACTAGAAAAAAAAATTTTTTTTTTAAAGTAAAAAGCCTCTAAATTTATCAGGGCAATGTGTCACAAATTTTGTGATCACAGATAAATATAGGGGGCGGACTGGGGAACCCCCCCTCCCCCCCATCCACATCCAGTGTTGAATTCAGGGGGTGGCAAGGGAGGGACATCCCCCGGAGCATTGACATGCCCATCCCTCCTCTGAAGGTAAAACAAAAAATTCATTTTAGTAGGGCTCGTTCGTAAAATTGAAAAAGTAACTAACTGGATTGCATCATTGCATAACATGGAACAGAGAAGTAGAGATGTCACATAGCGTCATATAATTTGAGCAAAAGAAAAATAATCGCTGAAAACCTAACATACGATTTTATTTATTTATTTTTACTCTTTTATAAAACACAGAAAAGAGTTGTATTAATACTGATGATGAGTTACCTACTGAAGAAAAATCAGTTGAGATGTATGCGATTAATACTCATTCAGAATTTTCGACAAAAGCTGACTCTATTAGTGATGATGAAACAGATATTGAAGTTGAAGATGCTTTTCCTGGAATATCGAGAATTTCCAAGAAGCTGCAAAATACAGTGTGTAGTTACACATTTTTTTTTCTTTGTAAAAAAAAAAATGACGCAGAAGGATTAAAACTACTAAAAGAGCTAAAATTTCACATTGCAAAACAAATTACATGTAATCGCAAGCAAAAGCAAACTTTTGTAACAGATTTTTTTTGTAAGAATGTTATAAACAGTGGATAAATGTATGTACAATTTTATTGCAGTTTTATTGCTTAAAAAATAATTTTAATTTCTGATTAATCATATAATAGAGGTTTTAGGACATATAAAAGTCAATTAATGAAACATTAAGCATTTCTTAGCGATTTTTGAAACTCTGAGGTTTTCCCAATAGCGGACAGTTTCCGCGCTCCCGAGGTGTCCGTTATTTAGAGGTTTTACTGTATATATAATATATATATATATATATACAGTCCTCCCCCTTAATCGGGTCACGGATAATCGAATAACCCGGTTATTCGAATAGAATCCCCGGAACCGAATTTATTCCTGTTGGTTCTATGTTATTTTTCGCCGCTTAAACCAAATACCTTTTACGAACGCCCCCGCTTAATCGAATATCAATTGTGTGACCGATGTTTGAAAATAGGCGTGGAAAGCAGTTTTCAGCTGGAATTTCCTTCCACCTTTTGTCATTTTCGGTTCCTTTACGCTGAAAACAAATTTTCAGCTCTTCCTGCAATGCTATCGGCGGTAAGAGTTATCAGATTTTTATATATTTAGAGTTATCATTAAATTACACATTAAAATGTGTATTTTGAAATTTACATACTAAACATGTATTCCGACAATTTACATACCACTTCACAAATTTAGAAAAGATGTTTGTATCATCGCTTGTGTTTTCGTGTGTGAATTTACACATTTTTTAGAAGAGGAGCTTTCCGGCCTCTAAGAAACAAAAAAGATACCAGGTCCAAATAACTCGGCGGTTGTGTGTGTGTGTGGAGGATTTGTAAAGGGAGGGTTTTATAATTTGTTACAAATGACCAAACCAGAAGTGTTTTTAGAAGTAAAGAATATAAAGGAAAAAAACTTTTGGTCAGGCAATAAATCTGAAAGCTCTATTTTTCATTTAAAAATACTTAATATTTAAGTTTAAAAATATATAACCATTCAACACTGATTTTAAGTGTATTTAAAGTTAGTATCACTGGTCCGTATAAAGCCAGGCGGGTCAATTAATAAGCCATATAGATTTTTTTTTCCAAAATAGCTGATAAATATTTAATTCATTCGTAAATTGTGATTTGATCAAAAATTAATAATATATTGGCTGTATATTTACATTTTAAAGGGATTTATTGTTAATTATTATGAAATGGTCATATGTGAGTGTTGTGTGTACTGTTATTTAAAAAAAAATTGATAAACTACTCTAAAATGCATTATAGTCTAGTAAAATAATGTTCATGAAATTTAAATAGCCTAGTAAAGTTCTTATTGCCCAATGCGCATTGAATATATAATTGGATAATTACTAAACATACTAAACGCTTTATTTTGATTACCCAAATAAATAAATATCTGCATAATATCTGCATTAGTGATAAATGTCCAGAGTAGAGAATTTTCTATTTCTATGCAATCCATCAGAACGATTCTTTTCCATGAAAATAATTATAGAAAATTTTTAATCAAATTAAATTAATATTTGAGGAGCTACTTCACTGCCGTGAAGACACAAACTCGTTAATGTTAATCCAATGGGGCAATTTAAAAAAAAAAAAAAAAAAAAAAAAAAAAAACTCTTTAAATAATTTTGCATTGGTTACCTGAAGTCGATCTTTACAAAGACCCTTTTTTATTTTTTCGATTTTGTTTGTAGGTTTCTTTTAAGAGGACATCTTCACTTTACGGCTTCTAAATTGAAAATGACCTTTTAAAAAACCTCCAACTACAATAGAAAAAAGGTGAAAAGAGGGTTTTTGCATTGTTCTACCTCAGAAAATCAGTGATTGTTCTTGAGATAGAGCTATTGTTAAAATGGAGAAAATAACTAGCTTAACAGCGCCATCTGTAGGGCGATGTACACCAAAAAATAATCAGCACCAGTTTTTATCAAAGTCTAATTGAATCTAACGTTTTGTGAAATTACGTGAATTAGTTTTTGAGATAGAGCGTTGCCCCACCAGTGACTGAGAGGTTCTGCTCTCGAAGCTGGTAGACGGGAGGTGTTGGGTTCGAACAAAATCGTGCCTGTCGGCCTAACCGTTTCGGAGTTTTTCGTGGTTTTCTTTGAAACCTTGGATTTCCATTCGTAAATACGGCTTAGGTTCCTTTAGAAAGACCCCCACGAAGGGCACTCTCTCCCACCCACCCCCCCACCCCCCACCCCCCGCTTAAGGCCTATATCCCTAGTGTTGATAATTGGCCGTCATAAACACAACCAACCAACCAACTTGAGAGAGTGCCGCCCACACAATTTTTGTCACATACATACAGACAGAGTGATAGACAGACATTTTCTAAAATCTATAAATTATAAACAAAGCTGCACAAAAGAATTGTATATTTGGGATTGTTGAAAAGTATTTCATATGCTATACTTGACGCATGAATTTTTTTCTTCTTCTTTATTTTTTCTGTTTAACCGAGATAAAGTGCCAGAGCTGGTACGGGTAAAAATTTGCATGCTCGAGCGCGACTTATAAGAACAAAAATGTTGGCCGTATCGATATAAATCTTAAAAAGTTCGTGCAAAATAATTATATTCTTTTCGTATGTATTATATTCATGTTGCATGGATCAACCTTCCTGTATTTTTTGAATTTACTACATCTTTTTTTCGTTTCCATTCTCCTTGTAGCAATAGCATAATAAGGCATTTTTGAATTGGCTTACACACTTTTATATAAAAAATACATGTAACTTTAAGTAGAATTTTAAATAGAAAATAAAATCGAGACATATTTGATTCTTTAGTTTGCCTATAGAGTCCCACATAAGAAAAGATCTATCTGTTCTTCCGAATATTTCTTTTATTAGCATAGATGTCGTAGGCTAATTGAGAAATCAGGCTCTTTGCAAAGAGCGGGGCTAATTGGAGAATAATCTTTTTTTCCAAATAGCCTGATATTTCTCAGGCTTATTACAAAAAGCCTAGACACCGTTAGTCTAATTGAAAAATGACCACTTATATTCCAATCACAATGATTTTTTAGGCTTATTAACCCCTATCCCGATCCGAGCCATAAAAATAAATTACAACAGACAGTACCTCGATCCGAGCAAGACAAAATAATTTCAGTCTACACGCAACCCGACCCGAATCTAAAAATTCCATTTCAAAAATACCCGGAATCTGAACCAAACCAAATCTGAACCAGACAAAAATATTCCAATGAACCATAACCGATCGGAGCAAGACAAAATAATTTCTGGGGACATGTAACCCAACCAGAACCTAAAAATTCAATTTGAAAAAAAACCCGAAATCTCATGCGAAACAAATCTGAAACCCACAAAATTATTCCAAATAACCATAACCAGATCCGAGCAAGGCAAAATAATTTCGGTGGGTATGCAACCCGACTCGAACCTAAAAATTCAATTTGAACCCCCCCACCCGAAAAAAAAATCTGACTCGAACCAAATCTGAACCCGACAAAAATATTCCAATGAACCATAACCGATTCGATCAAAACAAAATAATTTCTGAGGACATTTAACCCAACCAGAACCTAAAAATTCAATTTCAGAAAACCCCCGAAATCTCACGTGAACCAAATCTGAACCCCACAAAATTATTCCAAATAACCATTACTGGCTCCGAGCATAGCAAAATAATTTCTGTGGACATGCAACCCGACTAGAATCTAAAAATTCAATTTGAAAAAAAAAAAAAAAAAAAAAAAAAAAAAAAAAAAAAAAACCCGAAATCTGACACGAACGAAATGTGAACCCGACAAAATTATTCCAAATAACCATAACCGGATCCGAGCAAGGCAAAATAATTTCGGTGGACACGCAACCCGACTAGAACCTAAATTTTCAATTTGAAAAAACCCCCGAAATCTAACTCGAGCCAAATCTGAACCCGACAAAATTATTCCAAAGAACCGTAACCGGATCCAAGCAAGGCGAAATAATTTCCGTGGACACGCAAACCGACTCGAACCTAAAAATTCAATTATAAAAAAACCCACGAAATCTGATGCGAACCAAATCTGAACCGGACAAAATTATTCCAAAGAACCATAACCGGAACCGAGCGAGGCAATATAATTTCTGTGGACATGCAACCCGACTCGAACCTAAAATTTCAATTTGAAAAAAAACCCGAAATCTAACTCGAGCCAAATCTGAATCCGACAAAATTATTCCAAAGAACCGTAACCGGATCCGAGCAAGGCGAAATAATTTCCGTGGACACGCAAACGGACTCGAACCTAAAAATTCAATTTGAAAAGAAAACCCGAAATCTGACATAAACCAAATCTGAACCCGACAAAATTATTCCAAAGAACCGGAACCGAGCGAGGCAAAATAATTTCTGTGGACACGCAACCCGACTCGAACCTAAAATTTCAATTATAAAAAAACATGAAATCTGACACGAACCAAATCTGAACCCGACAAAATTATTCCAAAGAAACATAACCCGATCTGAGCAAGACAAAATAATTTCCCTCGACATGCAACCGGATTCGAACCTAAAAGTTGCATTTGAAGTCAACCTGAAAACCTTCCATAACCTGCGTTCAGGTCGAGTTTCTGATTGAGTTCAATTAGAACTTTCGGGTTCAGATCGGGTTGCCAGTCGACGGAAATTAATTTGTTTTGCTCGGATCGGGTTATGGTTCTTTGGAACATTTTTGTAGGGTTAAAATTTGGTTCGGGCCAGGTTGTAGGTTGGCTTCAAATGTAATTTTTAGGTTCTGGTCGTGTTGCGTGTCCACGGAAATTAATTTGTCTTGCTCCGATCTGGTTATGGTTCTTAGGAATATTTTTGTCGGTTTCAGGTTGGGGTCGGTTTCATGTTCACGAAAATTACTTTGTCTTGCTTGTATCGGATTATCGATCTTTGGAATAATTTGTCAGGTTCAAACGTCATTTGTTTTAAAATGAAATTTTCGGTTCGCTTTGGGGTGCGTGTCCACGGAAATTATTTTGTCTTGCTCTGATCGGGTTATGGTTCCATGGAATATTTTTGGCGGTTTCAGATTAGGTTCGGGTCAGATTTCGGGTTTTTTTCAAATGGAATTTTTAGGTTCGTGTCGGGTAACATGTACACGGAAATTATTTTGTGTTGCTCGGACCCGTTTATGGTTCTTTGGAATAATTTTGCTGGGTTCAGATTTGGTTCGCGTCAGATTTCAGGGGTTTTTTTTCAAATTGAATTTTTAGGTTCTGGTTGGGTTGCATGCACTCAGAAATTATTTTGTCTTGCCCTGGATTGAGTTATGATTCAATATAATATTTTTGGCGGGTTCAGATTTGGTTTGGGTCAGATTTCGGGTTTTTATCAAATGGAATTTTTAGGTTCGTGTCAGGTAACATGTCCACGGAAATTATTTTGTGTTGTTCGGATCCGTTTATGGTTCTTTGGAATAATTTTGTCCGGTTCAGATTAGGTTCTCGCCAGTTTTCGGGTTTTTCTTCAAATTGAATTTTTAGGTTCTGGTTGGGTTGCGTATCGACGGAAATTATTTTGCCTTGCTCGGGTCCAGTTATGGTTCTTTGTAATAATTTTGTCGGGTTCAAATTTGGTTCGAGTCAGATTTCGGGTTTTTTTTTTTTTTCAAATTGAGTTTTTAAGGGTCTGGTTGGGTTACATGTCCTCAGAAATTATTTTGTCTTGCTCGGATCGGTTATGGTTCATTAGAATATTTTTGTCTTGTTCAGATTTGGTTCGGTTCAGATTCCGGGTTTTGTTAAAAAAATGTAATTTTTAGGTTCGAGTCAGGTTGCATGTAGACTGAAATTATTTTGTCTTGCTACGATCGGCGTACGGTCTATTGTAATTTATTTTTCGGGTTCAGATTTGGTTCGAGTCAGATTTCGGGTTTTTTTTTCAAATTGAATTTTATGTTCGAGTTGGGTTACGTGTCCACCGAAATTATTTTGCCTTGCTCGAATCCGGTTATGGTACTTTGGAATATTTTGTCGGGTTCAGATTTGGTTCGTGTGAGATTTCGGGTGTTTTCTCAAATTGAATTTTTAGGTTCTGGTTTGGTTACATGTCCTCAGAAACTATTTTGTCTTGCTTGTATCGGATTATCGATCTTTGGAATAATTTGTCAGGTTCAAACGTCATTTGTTTTAAAATGAAATTTTCGGTTCGCTTTGGGGTGCGTGTCCACGGAAATTATTTTGTCTTGCTCTGATCGGGTTATGGTTCCATGGAATATTTTTGGCGGTTTCAGATTAGGTTCGGGTCAGATTCCGGGTTTTTTTCAAATGGAATTTTTAGGTTCGTGTCGGGTAACATGTACACGGAAATTATTTTGTGTTGCTTGGACCCGTTTATGGTTCTTTGGAATAATTTTGCTGGGTTCAGATTTGGTTTGCGTCAGATTTCAGGGTTTTTTTTTCAAATTGAATTTTTAGGTTCTGGTTGGGTTGCATGCACTCAGAAATTATTTTGTCTTGCCCTGGATTGAGTTATGATTCAATATAATATTTTTGGCAGGTTCAGATTTGGTTTGGGTCAGATTTCGGGTTTTTATCAAATGGAATTTTTAGGTTCGTGTCAGGTAACATGTCCACGGAAATTATTTTGTGTTGTTCGGATCCGTTTATGGTTCTTTGGAATAATTTTGTCCGGTTCAGATTAGGTTCTCGCCAGTTTTCGGGTTTTTTTTCAAATTGAATTTTTAGGTTCTGGTTGGGTTGCGTATCGACGGAAATTATTTTGCCTTGCTCGGGTCCAGTTATGGTTCTTTGTAATAATTTTGTCGGGTTCAAATTTGGTTCGAGTCAGATTTCGGGTTTTTTTTTTTTTCAAATTGAGTTTTTAAGGGTCTGGTTGGGTTACATGTCCTCAGAAATTATTTTGTCTTGCTCGGATCGGTTATGGTTCATTAGAATATTTTTGTCTTGTTCAGATTTGGTTCGGTTCAGATTCCGGGTTTTGTTAAAAAAATGTAATTTTTAGGTTCGAGTCAGGTTGCATGTAGACTGAAATTATTTTGTCTTGCTACGATCGGCGTACGGTCTATTGTAATTTATTTTTCGGGTTCAGATTTGGTTCGAGTCAGATTTCGGGGTTTTTTTTTCAAATTGAATTTTATGTTCGAGTTGGGTTATGTGTCCACCGAAATTATTTTGCCTTGCTCGAATCCGGTTATGGTACTTTGGAATATTTTGTCGGGTTCAGATTTGGTTCGCGTGAGATTTCGGGTGTTTTCTCAAATTGAATATTTAGGTTCTGGTTTGGTTACATGTCCTCAGAAACTATTTTGTCTTGCTTGGATCGGTTATGGTTCATTGGAATATTTTTGTCTGGTTCAGATTTGGTTCAGTTCAGATTCCGGGTTTAATGGAATTTTTAGGTTCGCGTCAGGTTGCGGGTAGACTGAAATTATTTTGTCTTGCTACGATCGGGATAAGGTCTGTTGTAATTTATTTTTCGGGTTCTGGTCGGGTTATGGGTTAATAAGCCTTAAAAAATCATTCTGATTGGGAAATATGTGGTCACTTTTCAATTAGCCTAACTGTGTCTAGGCTCTTTGCAATAAGCCTGAAAAATATCAGGCTAACTGGAAAAAGAGAGATGATTCTCCAATTAGCCCGGCTGTTTCCAAAGACCCTTATTTCTCAATTAGCCTCCGACATAGATATCGGAAAAAAACAGAAACATACAGGTTCAAACTACAAATTATAAATTTCGGAATTCCTGCTTCGCGCCTTTCTTCAAAAGCAACCAATTGAATGTGGGATATTCCCAAATTGACCAATAGAGTCTTGACTTAGGAATGCAAACATGCCTGTTCTCAAATAACGTTTAAACTTCAAAAAAGCTATTTTTGTGCCATCTGTTATCGTACAGATAAACTAATCAGTTTAAGTGATTTTCATTCTCGCCCCAAAATTCAATCTTCGCCAGCACAATTTAACTCAAAAAATACATTTAATGAATTTCAATTTTTAAAAAATCTTACACGGCACTTCTTCAAGATCAATTTGCATATCATACTCCATTTTCGAATATTTTTATGGGTAATTTCTAGAGAAAATTAATCGGACGTAATTTTCATAAAACAGCCAAAAACCAAATTTAATAAATTTAAAATTTAAAATAATCATTCACGGCACTTTCATGAAGTGCATTTATATATCATACTCTAATTTTAAATATTTATCTGGGTTATTTTCGGAGAAAATGTATCATAAATAATGTCCAGTTTAAAGGCTTTTCCGAAATACACCCTTAAGTGCCCAGTGTCCAGATTTCCACACCTGTAACAGTTTTGATTTTCATTTGGAGCTTTCTCTCTTTTCTGATTTTCTTTGACTCTTCCTCATTTCATCTCTAGTGCCTATTTTTCTTCTTTAAGCAGATCACTTCAATGTTGCTGTAATCAGTCTTCTTCTAAAATTAGCTCATCTAATACCTTGTCAGAGGTAGTCTTTTTTTCAGCCATCTATGAACGGCTTGCCTATAGATAATGCAATAATCAATAAAATCAAACTTTGTAAATATGTTATACATATACAGGGTGTGGAGGGTATTTGAGAGCAAATTAATGCCTATTTTCAAACCTGAACAGACACTAAAGATGGAGAATTTTTACATTTTAACGTTCTATACAGGTGACCACATACACAATTGATGACATCAGTCACTCAAATCAAAGTCAGACTCAATAATAGCCTCTAGATACTGTCGAAAACAACTGCAGGCAATAATCAGATGTGTGTTTGGGAACGTGTGCCATTTAATACAAACGGCTGCCCTGAGAGCCGCAACCGTGTTGTTTGGAAGAAGCAGGACGTTTCGGTCCCAAGACATTTTGATCCCGAGACAATTCAGTCCCAAGACATTTTGATCCCGAGACAATTCAGTCCCAAGACATTTTGATCCCGAGACAATTCAGTCCCAAGACATTTCGATCCCGAGACAATTCAGTCCCAAGACATTTCGATCCCGAGACAATTCAGTCCCAAGACATTTCGATTCCGAGACAATTCAGTCCCAAGGCATTTCGGTCCCTTCTCCAGCAAGCTGAAATTTTGTGCACTTGAAATAGGTAACAATTTTATAGGGGACATTGTAGAGTATCTTAAGTATAAGGTCCTGATAAATTAAAACATTTATAACTCTCTCTGTAATTATCGTAATCACACTCATATTTTGTACGGTAAACGTAATCTTTAGAAAAGGAGGTACATTATAAGATTTTTTAACTGAACCCTTGAAATTTTAGTATAACCGAATATAAGGGCCCGAAAACCGCAAACACTTATAACTTGCAATCAAATTGTAGCACCCCATGCAAATTTTATATGGTAGAAGTAATCGTTTTCAGGAGCGGGGGAAGAGAGAGTTCTGTGGATTCTTTATAGAAGCTCCTCATATTTTAGTCTATCATAAATATAAAGTCCAGACAATTTAAAAATATTTAAGTCGAGCTTTAATTTTCATATGCAAATGCCCATGCCAAAATGCACATATTCAATTGTATATAATTTGCACACTATGTGATTAATAATGAAAAAATCTGCAAATATTTTTACAAATCTTTATTTTATCCTATTATTTAACGGCGCATCAATTTTAAATGTATTGCCCTTTACATATTTTTTAAAAAGGGGGTTCTTAACATGGAGTTGTGATAAAGACACATTATTTTTTAAATTCTGCACCGGAACAGACTAGAACTTTCTATTTTGTTTTAAAAATTATTTTAATTTACTATTTTTTGAAAAACTATTTAAAAGTTTGCATTAATCTTTTTACATGTAACAATAATATTACCGCTATTTCTACCGGTGTCGAATGACAAGTTTAAAAATATTTTTAATTTTGAACCACTTCACCGTTTGCCCCGAGATAACTCGGGGATAAATGCACTTTTTCCCCATACCTGTCGACGGTGAAGTGGTTTGCAACAATTACAAATCCTTTTTAATATATTTAAGACTTTTATAGGCTTATTACATTCAAAAACTACAAGCACAATAAACATAAATCAAAATTTTAAAATTTCTATTGTCATAAAATATTCTTTTCGTATTTAAAACTAATTCTGTATTTCAAATATTTCTTTGTTATTTATTTGACTTATATACTTAGAATTAAAGCAGCCTACATGTTTTAATATGACAAATAAAAAATAAAAATGAAAATACAGAAAAATAACATACAATCTCAAAATAGTAATGTATAGTGAATCACTTTTACGTAAAATTTCATTTTAAATTAAGAAATGTTATAAATATATCACAATGAAGAAATTTGGAAATTTAGAAAACATATTTGGCTTTTCTTGATATCTATATGTTATTCCTTCAAAAGAATATTATACATGTATATATATATGTCAAGTGTAGATGTCCTGGCTTCCCCCATTTGATTATGCTAAATAAAGATCCAGATAGAAGAATTATTCTACTCGCGCTCCCTTTGTTCTAATCAGCCGGCGCTTTTTTGTGGCCACACGGCATTTTTCATCTTTAATGACTTAAAAAAAACCGGGACGACATGCAGTGGCGTAGCCAGGATTTCGTTTCGGGGGGGGGGGGGGGGTCCATAATTTTCCCTTCATGTTATATATATATATATAGTAAAACCTGTCAAGATGAAATTGTAAATATTGGTGAAAAATTCCGTTTTACACAGGTTTCCGTGTTATTTGGTGTATTTGTATAGTATTCTTTTCCGTAGCACTATGGAACATTTATGTTTAAGACAGAACTCCATTATAGGCAGGTTCCATTTTTAAAAGTTTTGTGTATTTATATAAATATACTTATTTATATCATATGAATAGAATAAAACTTGTCAAAATAGTAATTGTCTATAACAGAATCCTGTCTTTAACGTAAGCGTTACATGGTCTTAATATGAATTACGATGCAATTAAATTTGCTGAAAACCTGTCTGAAAAGGGGACTTTCACCCTTCTTTAGTGAAGCATAGTGAAACCTGTGAAAGCGGAATCTTTCTATAACGGAATCCTGTCTCAAACGGAAGAGTTTCAGAATCCCTGCGAAACGAACAATAGATCTTATTGAGGTAGTGTATCTTAGAAGTATAATTAATTATACTTCTTTACATGGAAGCCTGTCTAAAATGGAGCTTTTTACCAGTGCTTGGAATCTTATCTTGACTGTGTATATATGATAGAAGTATTTTGAGTAACTTTAAGAATTTAGGTATATCCTTATTTAATTTCTTAATTAAAAAAAAAAGCATGGATAAAAAATATAAGGCCAATCTCTATAACTGCAACTAATAATACATTCAAGTTGCATTAATATTTACCAGTGAAAAAGATTCACTTATGATGTAAAAAGCTGAGCGCATACTGAAGAGTTAAATTTAATTAACGCATTCGCTGTCATTCACGAGTATACTCGTGGCTTTAATTTATTGATTACTTTGCCACCACTATTTTAGAATTAAAAAAAAAAACTCATTTATTGGCAGAAATTTCGCTGTATTAGTAAAGCGAAATTTATCTTTCTGAATTTGTGCTGGCAAACGACCTTCAACAAAAAATTTGAAAATTGTTAGCTTTGGCAGCGAATGGGTTAAATCAAGTTTCATATTACATAACATTTGCCTACAATAAAGTTAGGGCCAAGTGGTTAAGTGTAAAACAGCAATTTTCATGTTTAATTTCTTGCCATTGAATTAAGAATTTGTGCTGTAATAGATATTGGATAATGATTTCACATAAGTGTCAATCGCATGAGCCGTTCATGTGATCCGCCGCGATCCCCATGGAAATTTTTGAGGTAACCCAGATAGCATGAACATTAGCAGAAAGTTTGATTTTTTCTGATATTATCTTGCCGTGACAAATTTGAATTGAGAAATTCGCAGCAAATCTCCCGCAAGGTATACCATCACCCACTTGCATGTGTAGTTTGTTGTGAAACTGATGACAAGACTGTCTTTAATTCACGAAAGTGACGAAAGCAAAAAATCTCTCTGTTGAGAGACTCAACAACAATGAGAATCAGCACATATGCAGAAATTGCAGAAATTTTATTCGGTAGGCACCGTTTTTTCTAAACGCTATACTAATTAAATACCAAAAAATGCTTGAAATGAAAAGTACAAATATTACCTAAACTTGTTTATGGTGATAAAACCTATGCATGCGCCTTCTGACGGCGCTTTCGCATCAATAGACCTGATCAGGTCTATTGACCCCTTCGAAGGGGTTAAACTTATAGTGTGATATGGAAAGATTACTACTTTGCAGTAAGTTTGCAGTATTTTTGATTACTTGTTTGCCATTAGTTTGCAATAAATTTGATACAGCATGAATTTAACTTGCACGACAAGTTGAAAACACTCATAGTTATATTGTTAAGTAAAAAAAAAAAAAATTCAAAAATTAAATTGTTTTTATTAAACGTATTTATCAATTCAAAATTATTTTAATTATTAATTGTTTAGATAACTAATTTATCAATTGCTTGTTTAAAAACTATTACATGAACTATATAATAGTTTTTATAGGGTAAATGCAAATATATATTTTTTTAATTTTCGATTATTATAACGTTATTAACTTCATTAGGATGTATAAAAGTGATAAGGGTTCTGAAGATAAACATGTTGTTTATTCATTTATTAGTTAGCTTATAATATTATTTTTGCTCTTTAATTATAATTAATTAATAATTTCTTACTTTTTGCGAATTGTAAATTATAACTGTACTTAAAAAATTAAAATCTGCATAATATAACCTAACACTGTTAAGAGGTATTTTTACGTATTTGTACAATGTTGCATTATTATTATTATTATGTTTAATTAATTATTACTTAGACTTTATGTTTTTGGCTGATTTTTCAAAAAATTACTATATTATTTTTTGGAAATTATAAATTAAATCTTTTGAATAAAAACTTTAACTGCTATTAATAATTGCTACTAATAATTGCTATTAATTAATTCTAAAAAAAGTTAGGAATTTTAGTATAAAAATTAAATTAATATTTTATTAAATATATTTTTTATTTAATGTATCCTTAATTTATTAAATTAATAACATTATTAATATACATTAAATTTTTTTACTTTAAAATAAACTCAATACATAATACATTTTATATTCAATTTATCATATAGTAGTTATAAACTGAAATTTATCTTTTACATGTTTTTTATTTTATATTTAAAGTCACCGAAATTTAAAACTATTAATATAATTAATAATAAAACTAAAATAAAAATATTAATTTTTTTTCTGGGAAAGTGGGAGGAAAAGGGTAATATTAAAAATCAATAAATAAACGACAAATACAAACAAGTTGGAAATTGCTCGTCAAACGTGGCAAATGAGGTGCGTTCGTACTATAACTAGTTTTATAATTATTTTTTGCACCCCATATTGTACTGAATGTATATATTTTTTGCACTTCATGAGTGCATAGCCTGTGACATCATTAAAATGCACTTGCAATAATTTTTTCCCATTGGCCGTAATGTAACGGAAATTTTTTTACTGTCCCTGTAATTAAATTATACATCCGATTTTCATAAAATTTGAAATGGCTCGACAAAATTTTGCAACAATTATATATTTAAAATTTCAGACCATTCGGAAGGCTGTAACATCATTAAAATGCACTTGCAATAATTTTTCTCATTGGCCGCAATGTAAAGAAAAACTTTTGACAGTCCCTGTAATTAAACTATGCATCCGATATCCATAAAATTTGAAATGGCTCGACAAAATTATGCAACAATCATATATTTAAAATTTCAGACCATTCGGTTGGGTTGTTTTTGCTCTGTTATATGCGGACAGACAGATGGGCAGACGGACGGACTGAACGACGACTATAGGTGCTACGTATTTATATAATTATGAACGCACCTAAAAATCTTAGTTTTGTCAGTTAAAAATTAAAAATAAAATTAATTAAAATAATACTTACACTATTACATAAAATAAAAAATAATCATCTTATTACAAAGAAATAGGCAAAGTTTCAATAAAATTAGTTTACAAAAATCGTCTGCAATGGGTGAGAAGACTGTTAAAAATGCAACCAATAATTTAAAAAAATGAAGCGGTGGGTGGAGTTTTCTGACAACAAAATATTTTTCCTGGCACGCCTAATTACCAAATCACTATTGTTTTCCCAATGTTTATAATGGTGAAGTAACTTATGAAAACAAAATTATAACTTTGTATTATAAAAGTAATAAGAAAAATTAAATATTTTTGCTTCAATAAATATATCTCATTTCTGAATTATTAAAGGAAAGGATGTAGAAGAATGATTTGAGGAAATATTTGCCTACAATAGCTTATAAGGTAATACATGGTCATGAAAGTTTTCAGCCATCCATTATTGGGTTGTATGGGATGTTGCAGAGTCTTGTTGAAAAACGTACGTCTCCTACGTGTTACAGAAGTAATCCAGAACTTTTACACCTTCATATAAACAACACCGTTGGCTCTGGCACCTTGAAGAAGGAAATGTGGAGACATCAGGATGTTTTTGCTCCTCATGACTTCTCAGAATCATCAGCGAGGCTGGAAATTTTCTTTGCATCACAGTCAGAACCTCTTCGGGCATTTTACAAAGTCACATATCTTTTTGCGGTTCACTTTCTGGACCTGGACAAAGCTTGTCTCATCTGAGGCAAACAGTAGCATTCCTGGCTACTCTTCATGTTTCATCTTAAGGAGGCATTTGGCTTTGGTCTGGCAGTTATACCTTGCTCTCTCTGACAAGAACAGTCTTCTTCTCTTCATGCACAAACTGTAACAAAGGTCCTCATGAATCTCACATCGGATGGTGGCCTCATCAACCTGCAAGTCCCTATCGAGTGTCCTCATGACTTCCTAGGACTTTCATTGATACTAATGATGAATTCTGGTGTCTTGACATCGTCATATCGCCGACAACGTCGTTTCCTGTATGAAACAGTTGCCACATCAAAACTGGTAGCCTTCAATTCGCTCCTTACTTTAAAGACGATTGACACAGCGAGTTTCAAGAATACAGCAGTCTCTAAATCAGAATGTTCTTCAGCCAATGAGACAATGACAGCATGCCTCTTCATTTCCTCAGTTATACTCCTTTTCACTGACAGAGGCGCATGCCTTTCATTGACATTTACAAGTTGAGACTGTGTTTCTGCAATATCGCAGAGTAGATTTTCCAGTTCAACTTTTTTCACACTGCAGTTGACTCTCTCTCTCTCTCTCTCTCTCTCTCTCTCTGTATATATATATATATATATATATAATATGACAGTACAAGTGAAGGTTGTATAAATCAAAATTATATCTATCTATTAATTTCATATCTCCATTATTACATGTTGTATGTATTAAGATCCACAATTCTTACTAATATATATTAAATATTAAATAAAAGTTATAAAAAAAAAAATTATCTATCCTAAAAAAGTAACTAATGCTGCTGTCGCTGCAATATTTGAATTTATTGTGAGCGGAGCCCCAGTTTATATTAAGTAAAACTATTTCATATAAAACTAAAAAATGATAGTTTTATTGACAAATGTATAATAAACACAGTGAAGCACACTGTTTTTAAAGTAAAGATTCATTTTATGCTCTATTTAATATTAAAATTGATCAAAATAGTTTAGTTAAAGTTTTATAGGGGAAAAAAAATGCATAGCAATTTAATCATCTTTTGCAGACATGTGTGATGTGCTTGAAAAGATTATGATGTGCAGTGTCCGATCATTTTTAAAATTTGTCAACTTTTTTAGACTTTTTTCAGTGTTTTTATTCTTCTCAATTAATTCATTCAGTTTGAAAAAACTCCATATAAATAGAAATTTATTTCATATTTCGAAAAAGTCCATTTTCAAAAGCCCGAAAGTTATATTTCCAAAAACTTATCAATTGAAAAAAATATTTATGCTCAAATATTAAAAGATTAAGAAAATTTTACAACAATTAAATCAATGGTGTATATCTAGACTTATCATTTAGGAGTGGGCTGAGATATAGTTTAATTCCACTTTTAAAAAATATCATTCATGATCTAACAAATACAGTTCTTAAACTGCTGAATGTTGTTAGACAACACAAAGAAAAATATAAAGGATATGAATTAGATTTTATAGCCAACGAAATGGGACATGAAGTGGTGAGATTACTGCCCTATCACTGCCAATATAATCCGATAGAATTGATTTGAGCGCAAGTAAAACACGAAGTAACCTCACGAAACAATACATTAAAAATAAATGTCAGAAGTCTTCTTCTTGAAGCTCTCGAACGAGTGACTGTTGAGGACTGGAGAAAATGCGTAAAGTATTCTCAAACATTACAAGAAGACGATTTCGTCAAAGAAGGTTTAACCCTATCACTATGTCCTGGAGTCCATATGGACCCCAAGCACTTTCAACAAGCTGTCAAGAATATGTTAAAATTAATGTAAATTTAATATTTTTGGATATAAATAATAAAATTTATTATGAAAACATTAGAATAAGCATTAATTATTTTTAACCTATCTAAATAAAGGAAAAAAGTTATTTATAAGATATTTAAACCATATTAAACATGTGTATTATAGTATGGGGTCCAAGAGGACCCCAGGTCACAACAGGGCATGTTTCGATAGGACATAGTGATAGGGTTAAGGGATGAAAAGATCCAGTCAATCATAATTAATTTGCAGGATGATAGTGATTGCAGAAGTGAAAGTGAAAATGAGGAAGAAATAATTTAAATTTATTTTCCCGTTTTCATGACTTAAAATATTTTTTGTTGAGGTCTAAGCTCTCTAATCCCGGCCGTAAAACACAAAAAATTATTACACTCCACATATTCTTTATTTTTCTAAGTTATTTATTTTAACATTTCTGTATAATCCTCCAACATTAATCTCTTAGATAATTATTATCTTTGACCCTCTATTTCTTTCAGTTTCTTTAAAATAATCGCAAGAATTTACCATCATGTTGCCTAAAATAGATGTAACAACACTACTCAATGACACAACAACTATTATCAAATTCAAAACTGCCTAATTTCTAGGGATGCACCGGATATTGATTTTGCCGGATATCGGATACCGGATATCCGAAGCTCCTTTGCCTGCCGGATTCGGATATGAGGCCGGATATCCGATCAGATATCCGGCACTAGATATGTTTTTAGTTATATGGTGAATTATTTCCTTATATAACGCCATCTCAGAACAATAAATTACAAGCATGTTTCACACATTATTAAAACATTTTAAATGTATTGAAATATAATTTACAAAAACTATATCTCTTTGAATATCAGGGCTTGAAATTCAAATTTTCCCCTGGAGGGGAGTTTCCCACCCAACATTTAAAAATGCTGGGGAGTTGAACTGTTAGAAAGGGAAAAAAAAATCTTTAAACCCCGTTATGTTTTATGTGCCACTTAAAGAATTACATTTATACAGACATGACAAAATACCATTCAAATAATTTAAATTAACAACTCAAGATAATTATCCAAAATGTTTATTTTTATTAAAACAAAGGAACAGAATCAAGTTTTATATATATACCATGTCTATCTTTCAACTTTCACCTAATGTTATGGGCAATTAACAATTGGGTTCCTAAATGAATTTCTTAATTTAGATTTTATTCCATTTTGCGTGATTTAGCCTCTTTCACAAGTTACACTTTTGACAAACAGCACAGACCAACTTTTATAACTTTAGAAATTATCGGAAACGCATGGTTATGCTCTGTTAAAAAATTTTAGAAAACTTTGCAAAATCTGATATGCATTAATTTTTAACAGTAAGTTAAAAATGCATGAATAATGCATATCGGTGATTCTATTGTCAATATCCTACGGGGATTGTATGTCACTTCTGAACAAACTTGTTTTATACTGAATGGAATTATAGTCAATGGAATAACTCCTTAATGGAATTATAGTCAAAACTGTAGTCCCTAGTATTTTTGTTAATTGAACTTATGTTCTATGCATTGGAATTTTAAATCCATATCCAAAGTTTGAAAAGGAAATAGTCATTGATTTTTTCTATTACACGATAAAAGGTTGATTTCAAAAAGTCATGTCCTAATCTATGAATTGCAAGAATCAACTAGTTTGTTATTTCTAAACATGTTTTTTTAAGTTCAACCAATTTTTTTTTTCTTCATGTGCACCACAAGTGTAATCTCATTTTGTAGAGTGCTGACTATTGGCCAATTTGGTAGGGATTGGTCTCCGGTGGCCATTACTGCCCTTTTAGTTATTTGCTATTTTGGCCATAGGGAAAAAACATCACAAAATACATAAATCGGTCATTAAAAAAAAATATCGCCGATTTCGTCAATCATGGTGAAAATAAATAAAAAAATTTGTCAACCGGTCGCAAGAAGAAAACTGAAGTGCAGGGGAAATTGGCAGCGGGAAAATATCACAAAATTCGTCAATCGATCTGTCATGAGCAAATATCGTGAAATTTTTCAGCCGGTCACAGAGAACAAACGCAAAAATTTTCAATCGGATGCAGAAAAACAATCGTTACTTTCACCAGTATGTCGCAAGAACAAACAGGGAAATTTGCCAATCGGTCATAGAATAAAATTGCTATATTTATCAATTGATCTCGAGGAAAAAAAAAAAAAATCATGAAATTCATCGATCGGTCTCTAGAAAAAATTGTGAAATTCGTCAGTCGGTCGTGGATAAAAAGCGCAAAATTTTTCAGTCAGATGCAGAAAAACAACCATGAATTTTGTCAATCTGTCGTAAGGAGAAACTGTGAAATCTGCCCATCGATAGTAGAAAATATCACGAAATTTGTCAGTCAGTGCTAAAACTTGCTCGTCGTTTTACAAAGAAACTTTTTCGGAAAATGATTTTTTGGAAACAGGAGCCGCCCACTCACAATAGGGCATAATAAATAGGGCACAAATCCTGCCATCCCGCTTTGAAATTCAAGCCCTGTAATGTATATTAATAATATTGCATAAAAATGTAATTTAAACATTAAAGTATTCTGTTTATTTGTACAATGCAATGCTGATAATTGCGACTGGATTTGAATATAGGATTGCCTATATCGATAATTGCTAATAATTAATTTGTACAATGAAATGCTGATAATTTGTACAACAAATTTTAACCAATTAATATGTGTATAATTGTAGAGTATTTTCACAAAGAAATACTACATACTTTCTTTTTATAATTTAAACATAAAATATCTACTAATATACCCATGATTAAAGAGTTATTTTCTCCAAACATAGGTTTAGTTGATGCCCCTTTTCTGTTTTAATTATTTAATATTGTTTTTGCTCTAAGTCACGTTTAGTTTTATTTTAAGTTAAATTATTTTTATATTTAAAAGTAAAAAGAAAATTACTTTTAATTTTAAATATTTATAATGAAGTTACAAAAACAACTAGTTGGATTTGCCAATCACAAAACTTTCATCTATCTCATACATCTTAATATTTCAAAAAGTAGTTCCAAATATTAATACTTCAATATTATTAGTTCAATATTATACCAACTTTGATTTTGGTCTAAAATTTCTGCTTCAGTCAATTAATCAGAATAAGAATATGTTAATCTCGATCATATTTATTAAAATCAAAAATTTTTTTTGTTATTCTGTTGTACATCAGCTGTTTGTGAATAGCCAGCTTAGCAGGATGCAAAGTTCCCTTCGCTTCATGAGCCGCCAATATACAATACAAAAAAAACTGCGAAAAATCGAGAAAATTTTACCAAAATCTCTGTTGCAGTGCCACATTCTGGCGGAATATTTCCATATTCAAGGAGAAACTGCTGGCCATAGTCAAAAATATACACCACAAAATTGGTTCAATTCTATGCTTAACTTCATACACTTTTCAATGATAAAATAATGAAAATAACACAAAAATCCGTATTATAGCGCCCCCTTCCAGCAGAATATTTTCAAATTGAAGAAGGACCTGCTGGCCATAGCCAAAAACATACCCCCGAAAAATTTGTTCAATTCTATACATAACTTCATACACTTTTCGATGGTACAAGAATGAAAGTGGCACAAAAATCGCTATTGCAGCGCTCCCCCCCCCCCCCCCCCCTCCCCTTTCCAGTGGAATGTTTCCATATTGAAGGAGGGCCGCCTGGCTATAGCCAAAAACATTCGCAAAAAAATTGGTTCAATTCTATGCATAACTTCATTACGATGGCAAAAATCGCTATTATTGGAAATATCCCCATCCTGGCGGAATATTTCTTATTTAAGGTGAACCTGCTGGACACAGCCAAAAACAAATGCAAAAAATTTTGTTCAATTATATGGATAACTTCATATACTTTTCGATGGTACAATAATGAAAAGGGCACAAAAATCACGATTACCGTGCCCCCCCCCCCCCTCCCTTCCAGTGGAATGTTTCCATATTTAAGGAGGGCCGCCTGGCTATAGCCAAAAACATTCACAAAAAAAATGGTTAAATTCTATGCATAACTTCATTCACTTTTCGATGGTACGATGGCGACATACGGACAGACAGACAGACATTTTGTATAAACATGTTTTGGGACATTTGACCCCTAAAACATCTAAATCCATCGAAAACCAGAAATCGAAAAAAATTCTATTAAAATACTTTCTTCTAAAAATCCTGTTTAATTGTTTGTTTAGTTGCCTGTTTAATTGTTAAACTTAAAAGAAAGAAAGAAAATTAAAGTCATACATTAATAAGCAACTTCAAATTTTGTTTTACACTCTGAAAGTAAAGGTACAATTTTCTAAACGAAGTAAACGTAAATTCTTAAATTTATTATAAAGAGTTCAAATATCAATGTTAGGAAAGCTGGCAATTCTTTAAACTTTTGAGAATTGCCTTTTACTCATGAATAGTGAACTTACTTTCATATTTTACATTATAAACAAAATTGTTCGGCATTGTTTGGGGTCAAACGATTTCTGTTATCCTTATATATTCGCTTTGCTGCACTCTGCCGGATATCCGGTGATTATGATTCGGATATCCGACGGTATTTCAGATATTGAAAAATCAGCCGGATATCCGTTGCATCCCTACTAATTTCTGACCTATTCAACCAACTATATATATTCTTAAATGTACAAAATTGTTGTGAACTTGTTTCTAGTGAAAATTTAACTCATGCACATAAATAAGCATGTAATTTTTAGAATAATTCTATTTATTTCATGCCTCCTTTTTTTTACAAGCAAAATTTTTGTTTAAAATGTTGTACTTTATTATTTTAACCTTCTACCAATTGTCAAATTTTGCGTGCTTTTTTTTTTCCCCCGACCATTTTAGAAAAATCTTGACTTTTTCCCACGACCGATCGACAAATCCCCCCCCCCCCCCCCCAATCGACTTAGAATTTAGCCAGTGTTTTTCGACAGTAATTTCTGTCTCATTTAATGCCCATATTACACTTAAATTTTCTTATACCTATATTCAGGCATTATAGTAGCCACCAGTATAGACACTTTTACCACATTTGTTTTACATTAATATATAAAGATTCATGACACTTAACTTTCATTTTAAAAAATCCTTTATCTTTCGTTTTGTACATATTAAAATCGAACATTATAATTTACATTTCTTTACTTTTCTTAAAAAAATAAACCACATTTTTTTTACTTAAAAAGGACATAAATTCCGGTATATCGTTAAAACTATGCTATTTATAAATAGCATAGTTTTAACGATATACCGGAATTTATGTCCTTTTTAAGTAAAAAAATGTGGTTTGTTTTTTTAAGAAAAGTAAAGAAATGTAAATTATAATGTTCGATTTTAATATGTACAAAACGAAAGATAAAGGATTTTTTAAAATGAAAGTTAAGTGTCATGAATCTTTATATATTAATGTAAAACAAATGTGGTAAAAGTGTCTATACTGGTGGCTACTATAATGCCTGAATATAGGTATAAGAAAATTTAAGCGACTTAGAATTTTATGATTTTTTTCTAACGACTGAATGGGCTCCAGGAGGTGTTGCGTTTTATCTGAAACACATTCGTCGGCCTAATAGTTTGGAGTATTCGGTGGTTCTCTTTGAACCTTGCGTAAATATGAGTTAGGTTCCCTTATGAAAATTTTGTTTTATACAATAAAATTATAAATACAAAGTTATATTTTTATTAAAAATTTGAATGTAAATATACGTTTGTGTGCTCTTTTATTCCCTGACCTATTGTATAGTTTAAACTTAAGTTAAAATCGAAAAGAAATATTTGATTAAATTGTAAATAAATTTACTTAAAGTAGGCAGTTTATCTTTCACTGGCTATTCTAAGTTGATATTGTTTCACATAATTATTGATTCTACATTTAAAAATTCAGCTTTAAACATAAAGCTTAGAATTTTTTTTCCGAGAAGGGGGGGGGGGGGGGGATTTTAAAAAAGTCATTGACAAGGGGTAAAATTCTTTTTCTACAAACTGTATAAGTAATAAAAGATGGATTGATTATACTCATGTTGTTCATTTACGCTTGTTTTGAATGAAAATATTAAATATATGAAAATATGGAAAATAAAAATCTTAATGGATGTTTGGAAAATAAGTATAGGATAAATTTCATAATATATATCCATTCATAAATATCACCCGAATCATGGTAAAACCTGAGCTAATTTACAAAATTTAATGGAGAAATTATCACCAAAAAATGCATCCTCGCAACTGTAGATAACAGTGTAGAACTGTGTAGTGGGGAAAAACCAGAAGAGACAGTACTATATGTGATTTTCACATCAATTGGTGAAGGTGGGTGTATGCGCCTGCGAAGAAATAATGAAGTATAGTCTAGGTCCTAACTTGTTTACATATAACAGGAAAGGATTTGTAACTATGATGTACAGAGTGGTATTTTACCTGTATTCTAATACCTGCCACACCTTGTACACACACAAATGCTATAGTAATTTAATTCATGAGTGTATCCCTTTTTTTTTTTCCCTCTGGATGCTCTTTTATGGAAAAGTGTACGCTGCCTGCCCTTGATCCTGGAGTGAACACTGAAAATACATTAAAATTTTCTAAATAAACTTATGTTTCTGATCTTGAATAACAAACATATTTAAGGCTGTTTTTAAATCTAAACTGGCTGCTTTCTGATACATTGTTAACTTCTATTTTGACCATAAATATATCAAGTTGGCAAGTGCTCTTAAGATATTATGTAGTCAAATTGTTTTTGTTTTTTATTTTTCATTTTTTGATAAAGGCAGAATATTTTTCTAAAAAGGTTGTCAAAGTTGGCAATTTGAACTGAATTTCCAAAAACATCACAGGAAAATGAAGAAAACTGCCATTCTATGACAAAAATCACTTATAATTCCATTTGTAGTTCACATATTTGAAATTAAAAAAAGCTGTTTGATTACAAATCACTATAATAACTATGCTTGCAATTATCATGCTTTTATGTTTGAAAATGAATCAAAGTTTCGCATTGTAGAGAGGGATTCCCCCCCTCCCTCCCCCAAGGATCGCCTTAAACAATCTTTAAACAAAAATTAGCCCAAGAGGCTTTTCTTCCTCAACATATTGATTTTTTTTTTAAGATTCTGTTAGTTTTACATATCTAAAACAGAATTGTGAATTTATATTTTCTTTGACTAATTTTCTATATTTGATTATTTGCTTGGCTCTTAAATTTCATGATATTTTTGAATCAGGTTGAATGACAGAACTGACCTTCTAAGTCTATTAATAAAAATATTTCATATATTAAAATTGATGTTCACATTATACACATTGATTAAATTTTTTAAGACAAAAATACATGTATTAAAATGATCCTTTTATTTTGTTTTTTGCAGTACATGGGGACTATTAGTTTGCTCTGATTGTGGTTTTCATGCTAGGCATAAACCATGTGGTAATCTAAAGAAATCTGAAAGCAAATGGATGTGTGAAGAATGTAGCATTTTGAATGATAACAGTAAGTCCATGGCATTTTGTGTTATTTATTTTTTGCTTGTTTTTATCTGGTGTGCCATTCTGATTTATCTTTACTGTGTCTCTTGGCATAATACTCACTGCTCACTTTCCATTTTTGCTTGCTCTCGACTTGGCCTGCCAAGAAAGTGTATAATACCTAACATTATTGGGAAAGAAAATTTTTGTTTTGGTTAAATATTTAATTTTTCCTCACCAAATGGCAGGTTTATTGCCCTTTTATGTCATTAGATGGCTACAATAATTTTTGGAAATTTAGTCTATCTAGTTTGTTGAAGGAGTTTAGCTCTGGGTAGTGGTGTTTAGATAGCTGTTGGAGATGTTGACATGAAATGTTAATTGTTGCATGTTCTTTTCTCTGATGTGTGTTGAGTTTGTCTTGCCAAGTGGGAAAGTTAATATAAATATTTAAGCTGAATTTGGGATGATGGGTCTGAACTTTCCAAATATTTAAGGTATTCAGTTCTGAAAATTTAAAAAAATGTGTCATTAATATGGAAATTTAGACAAAGAAAAAAAAACTAGAGGTGGAAAACCAACTTCTTAACACAAAACCTTCTTGGATATTAACCATCTATAAAACAAGTTTCTGCAAATACATTCGAACCTCGCTAACTTGAACCTCGATTTTGCAAATTTTTTGATATCTCGAAGAAAAAAAATTCCCTTAATTTCCTATATTGCACGCAATATTAAAAAAACCTTGGATTGATGAATTTTTTTGCCTCATCCCTTGATAACTTGAATTTTTTTTCCATAAATAGTGTAGAATTTTTTTTATAAAACAAAAAAATATTCCAAAATAGAAATTTTTAAAGAATAGAAAAACTATATTCACAAATTACAGTGGTAAACTTCGCATAAACTTTAAAATGAAGGACTATAAAGATGCCAGTAAAACAATGAAATCTGTTGATCCCCCCCAAGATGGGAGTTGAAATTCTTGTTTTACTAGGTGGTACCCGTCAAGATTTGACGGTAAATAACTTGAATGCTTCATTAGAAAAATTCTTGAATTTTTAATGAATTGCTTTTAAATTAATTATTGAAATTGTGACAAATTTCTATATTGCATAAGTGATTCCTATTTCTTTAAAGCGATAGAGGGTACAGTCAGCCAAACCTATTCAATGAAGTCACAGAATTTTAACTTTATAATTTACAACCAATTATGCTTCTTTTTACCAGAAATTTAACTAAAAATAGTGGGTAGAGCATATTTTTTTATTTACTATGGTCTCATTTTTTCGAAAAAATAACAGTATTTATTTTTATTTATTTATTATGATTTTTTAACTACATGACCATTAAAAGTTGCCATGAATTTTATTTTTATCAGTCTCATTCTCTAAAAGCCCAAATTTGAAACTTGGTGCAGTATATAATTTTTATTACTTGAATTTTATTTTACATTTTTATACATTTTTTAAATATTAAACAATGGATATCAAGGTAATTTTTTTAATAGTTCTTATGTGAATATCTTTCTTTCTTTTCGTTTTCTTTTTTTAAGGAAAAGAAAGGCAAACTTTTCTTTCTGACACGCACACACACATATTCTTGATAATGGTCAGAAGATATAACAAAAATTGTAGATCAGCTCAATTTATTCAATTGATAATTACATTAAAAATATTTTAGCTTAAATATTTTAAATATAAAATTATTATTACTTTAAATATTGTTCAGCATTAAATTTTATTTAATTATAAAGCATTCAAATAATAATAATAATAATAAAATAAAAATCATATAACTTTTCCTCCTAATAAAATATGTCATTATTGAAATAACTTATCGCGAAAAATTTTACAGAATTTCATTTTGCCGGGCGTTGCGTTCGAACCTGCTATCCACTACAAAATGTCGAAGCTTTAAACTGCTGCTTTAGACCGCTCAGCCACCGAGAACTTGTTCTGAATCCCTTTAAATTGAAAAGGGTTGATGCATGTGCAGATGTCCCGAAATGGGTCTACTTAAAATTTTACCTTTGCGTTTTAATACATGATGATTTTATAGTTTTTGAAGGTTTTAAAAAACTGAAGAAGGATAGATGTTATGCAACATGCAACGTAGATTAAATAAGGCAGTTGTTCGACTTATAATACGGCATCTGAATGCTTAAGCCTAACATGGCCGAAATAGAATGGCTGATTTTAATGAAAGATTATCAAGATCCGAATGAGTTCACTCCGGAAGCGTTATACACTTTGCACCATTATATATATAATTGTTTCCTTATCTCTTTTCAGTCAGTTGCCATTGCATATGCAGTGACCATCTATCCTTTCTTTTTTCTTTTTCTTTTATTCTCCAAGGTTATTTTCTTGAAGGGTTGGGGTGGTTTTAAGGAAACCAGAAATGATAGTAATGAACAAGAATCAAAAGGTAGGTCACTTTTGAAGGGAATTTAAAATTTCTTGTGATTGCAACAAGGGGTGAAAGAAGCGTGTGAATGCCCTAGTGAATCCTGAAAATGATTTCCTTTCTTAGTTACTTTTGAAAAAGTTAGAGCATTTGTAGGTGAGATCTTCTGTGAGTAATCTGTTCAAAATGGCTAACAAATGAAAATTGAATACATTTTCTACTCAAGTGAAGAAACAAATCATTGACGAAGTTAAAGAAAGAGTAAATTGCCAAGGAGTTTGGGATTTCAATCTTTTTCAAACAAAAATTGTTAAAAAGTGTTTATTAGAATAGAAATGAATTACTTTTTTAAAAAGTTTGTAAGAAAGCTTTTATCTTTATTATACTATTGATAGCATGCGATTTTCGATAATTTGAATTTTTGGTATTTTGAATTTTTTTGTCTTTTCCTTCAAGTTTGAGATACTGAGGTTCGACTGTATTTATATCACAAATTCTCTTCCTCAGAAGCAAGGGTGCCATTTCAGGATTTTCTGGAGAGGAAGGGGGGGGGGGGAGATTAAATTATCTGAAAGGCATGGTTTGAAATAGTGTGCAGGATTGTGTGAATCATGCACAAAATAGGAAAATTTCGCATATTAAATTCTGTGCAGTATCAGCCCCCCCCCCCCTGCCCCCCTTTCCATGCTTTTTTTCACAGGCATGTGATTCTTCTGCAAATATTTTTAATTTTCATAGAAATCAGATTTTTTTTTTCTCTTTTTTCTTAAGTGGAATATCACAAAATCAATTCGTGAACTAGTCGCAGAAAAATTCATGAATTTCTTCAAATAACCGTAAAATAATATTGTGAATGTCAATAAATCGCAGCAGCACCCCCCCCCCCCCCATAAAGCTAAAAATTATATAAAAACTTAATGAAAAATTCAAAATAACTATTCAAAACAGGACTTAGTCTACTATATTGAGTTAAAAGATTAAAATCAAATTTCTGTGGTTCAAACTAGTGTGAAAAATTTGCAGTTAAGCATGAAAAACTCATAAAAAATTAAATTAAGAAATCCAAAAACTGGCTTAGACGTGCATAACTTTAGACTTACAGGTACCTTCTTGCCAAATCTTGTAGCTGTGTATGCAGAGGTTTCTTCAAAAAACAGCACAGACTCTGACAAACATCTATGTTTTTTATTATATAGTTTTCAATCTGAAACAATATTCTGAACTAACTTTTGAAAAATAAGGTTAATTCAAACCCAATCTGTAGGAATTTAAACTCAGTCCAATCAAACCGACCTGAAACAATTGACCTGTAAGAAAAATAATTAGCGTTGACACGACCTGATGCAGAATTTCAAAAAAGTTGCTGTGAAGTTCAGAAATTGCTTTTTTTATTCAGAATCATCCCTAAGCTGATTTAATGGTCATTAATTATCTAAATGAGCATGACTTTGCTTATTTTCCTGACCTCTGTTACTCGGTAGCAGGAGGTGGTTGAGTATTTGCTATTTCTTTATTGAAGATTTCAGTGCTTACATTTTTTATTTAGGCTAAATTAAAGCTTATTATGCTTAGTAATGTTTATTAGATATGACTATGTTTTATCATGAATTCTGTAGTAATTATTTAGTAGTTAAAATTAAATACATGCAACTGCCTTTAGGAGACATTGAATTATTTTTAACTCCTGAATTAGTTTTAGGGTATTTTGAATTTTTTTTTTTTTTTTTCCCAAATGATATGACTACTGATTCTGAGGATTGTTTTAGTCAAATATGTTAGTGACATATTAGATCACTTCATTAATGTAAACAATAGAACAGTAAGTAAGAACCAAGGTTGGAATTAATGTAAATTGTTCACATAAATTAAGATGGTGAGTGAGACTCACCGTTGGAGTTGATATAAAGAATAGTGTGGTGAGTGAGACTCACCGTTGGAGTGCAAAGGGTTAAATTCATGAAACTTGTATAATAAAATACACATAAAATGGAAATATTGGAAAAATGTATTTTAATTTGGGCAGTAACTTTTTTTTATGCAATGTAGAGACATATGAGAAAAATTTAATTAGAATCTTATTGTTGGTGCATAAACTTGGGTAATTTGCAGCTTGTATCTTCTGGACACTTGTTTTATTAACCTTTCAACTCTATCTGATGCACTATCATATTCTACTATGTGATTCTTCCACCTTTTATAAATCAGAAATCCTGCAATCTGTTTGTTTTTCCATCTTCTGTGCCTCTGTAGTATAATACATGTCCACTGGCAAGATCAGTCTTCTCTTCTCATTTATGTTTTACTTCACATAATCCTAGGATGTCCCAGTTGATTATTTCTAATTCTTCTTCCTGTAAATGATTTTCTGAAGATAAGGATTGTCTATTATTCATAGCCAAGGTCATCAACTTATGGTAGTCAATCCGAGCGGGGTAATACTTAGCACCCTCTGTCTTCATGTCTTTCTGATTGCTGCCGTAACCAGGAACATGCAGATTGCCGGGAATTAAAGGCCATGATTTGTTTAGTGAATGCATGTTAAAATAAGGGTAAGGGAGGTGGCAAAATTCCTCCACACTGGCCAAGCGGGTTGGAGGAAGCCCATCCGCGTTCGTTCTCCATGCACTAGGCAAGTGTACTAACAGGCTGCACCGGTAGAAGGTGCAGATTGGACATTAAATCTCCGCTCTCAGTCGATTCCTTTAAGTCCGCCTCAAAATCAATTAAAGGGTCTTCTCCTGGTTAATAAGTAGAGGCTGTTAAACAGCCCCCTTTCACTCTTTCTCTCTCTCTCTCTCTCTCTCTATATATATATATATATATATTATGTGATGACAAAATGAGGATGAATTTATAGCTTGCCATTTGGCAACAGCCACAACAATGATCCTAAGTGGTTAATTTATGATCACAAGACCTGACCCATTCAGCAAATTAACATTCAGAGAGTATCTCTTTTTAAAGACAGATCATTTGATCGGTGTCTGAATAGCTGTGCGATCGATTTATTTTACTGTGATGTATGTATTCAGTGAATCAGTTTCCTGATAACACTGTTTTTTAGACACAGAAGAAAATGTTTTGTTTATATTTCGTTAGTTTATCCATGGTGTTTTTCAAATAGTTTTAAATGAATGTATGCCATGCTGTGTAACATTATAGATGAAAAAATGCATTTTTATTTGCATTTTCAACGAAACTTTCTGTTTCTTTTTTATAAATTAAAAATATTTGTAAATTTCATATACAGTAGACTCCCTCAAATCCGCACAGTTTGGGATCAGAGGTTGTGCAGATTTTAGAATTTTGCAGATTTCTGGTCATTACTTTGTTTGTATTTTTTAAACAGTAATTTGAATGTAATAATGCAATTAAATTGTAATGAATGCTTGCAATGTAGTAAAATATTAAAATAATTAAGTAAAATATTAAAATAAGTAAAATAATTTTAAAAAATGATTAAATTATTAAAAGTAAAGGTTAAGTAAATAATTAATAATGCATAATGAAATATGCATAATGAGATACATTTCCTTGAATTATTCAATGAAGCTTTCCTGTTATAGGTAACCTATTAATTCACTTCAAAATCATAAAGTAAGGAAGTTTTATTTCAGGTTTAACCAGTCTTAATAGCCAAAAAAGCTTGATTAAAAGATTAAATATATTTGGTTAAAAGATTGTGATTACCAGTGATATCAGCAATATCTTGATTTTTTCACTAATAAATTTCTTCTACTTTCATGGAAAAACCACAAGTACAGTCATATTATCCAGAATTACATATTAAAATGCATACGGAATGATATAAAACTAATAACATTTAATTTTGCCCCTACACCTGAACTGAAAGTTTGATTGTTTACATCTGTGATGATGTACGGATTTTAGGCATTTGCAGATTTGAGGGAGCCTACTGTATTAAAATTATTTATAAACCGTGCTGTGCAATTATATAACCAAAAAAATACATTTTTATTTGCATTTTCAATGAAGTTTTCCATTATCATTTTATACATTAAAAATATTTGTAAATTTCATATGTTAAAATGATTTTTGATAATATTCATTCTGGCTAGAGTTCACGTAAATAGTGGTGAGCGAGCGAGCAAAGCGGTCCTGATGTGAATTGCTTTGCAATTCATGGGGGTTTGCGAACGTTAGCGAGCAGGGGGCTGAGTCCTCTAGTAATTGTTATATTGGAATACTAAAGTAATCCCAATATGGAGAATTAAAAATAGCAGAGTATATCTTAAAATAGCAATTGTGGAAACGTTAAGGCTGACTCCCAGTTCTTAACTGCCCATGAGAAATATGTAAAGCTTAAAACTAAAAATGTATGCAGGCAAATTGCAGTACTAATACTAGGCTGAAATAGAAAAGTGTAGCCAGTGTTTGAAAGAGAATAAACCATGATTTAAAACAAACAATATATTTATTAACAAAGTAAAACAAATAAAAATAATTAAAGAAAATTAAAAACAAAGGCTATTGAAATATAGACGTAACATACACCATCAGCTTTCAAGAGAGACATCGCTTAACACGTAATTAGATAGTCCTCTAAGCTAAAGCTTCACATCAACATACCAACATACCTTATTGCTTTAAACAAACAAAAAGAAATAAACTGGAGCATCAAATATAATTCCAAGAAAAAGTTCAAAAATAAATTTACTTTTAAATTGTATTTAAAACGTTAACTTTACAATTAAACTTTAAAAATATATTGAACTAAATTTACCCCTACTACTTTAGTTTATTACTTTAATCTATTGCTTTATTAACTCTATTAAACTTTAAACAAAAACTTTAAAAGAATATTACTTTACTTTAAATATATTTACTTTAATATTGAAATACATTTACTTTAAATATTAACTGGAAAAATCTATTAAGTAAATCATATTATAAACCAGCACCGCAAAAAGCCAAAATTAAAATCAGTAAAGCTTAAATGATACTGTAAATAAACTCGGATAATATATTCATAAATCTCATTAAAAGTTTTAGCTTTATTTAAATGTCACACTCCCCCTGCAGAACAATTGACCTTTCCTCCTTAGGAAATAACTAACACTATCCAATACATCAATTGCATAACAAATCTCAATATCGGCCACTGACAACTTCAAAACGGCAGTTTTAGATAAACGCCTTCTTACACTGAAGCTCCGTGACCAAGAAATAACGTAAGTTGCAAGATAATGGATGTGAAACAATGTTACCAATTATATCGGAACAACTAAAAGTAAAAAGCATATCTGGAGAAAAGAGTTAACACTGAAAAAGGGAAAAGATAAAATAAAAATAAAAAAAACCTATTTGTATAGAAATGTGAAACGTGTCTCCGGCCACCATGTTAAATGTCCATCCTTCAAAGTCTTGGCCAATTCAATTCACACAACGTAGAACTAAAACGGCTTAACAAGATGACAAAGATAATCAGACTTCAAACACCAAGATATCATCTTTCTGTTGAGGCGACTTAACACTTACACTTTAAACAAATGTATCACCACTACTAATAAGATGAAGACAATTTAAAATACAATGAAGATAAAAACCAGATTAAACATGCTTCATTTCCTTAAAAATACCTCTGTAACACAAACACACTTATTCACGTTATTCCCCCAAACATGACCAGCTTTTTCAGAGTCATAAACAACACAACAGATGGTTTCCTTAAAACGAAGCTACTGAACGCACGAGAATGACAGAATATATACTCTGTCCTCAATGAAATGCATATCATTACGTAGCCTCATTTCTGGCATATAACATCATTTCCGACTTCGGGAAGGATCCAGTGGCTAATGCCCAATCACGGGAGAGAAACACAGGAGAAGACAGACACGCCATCTGTCAACACGTGTTAGAATCCCTTAGTACGCCACGTGATTTAGTAAAACCTGTGCTCGGAAATGAGTGCCGCAATTGATAGAAACTCTGTTTCTGCTGGTAGTTAAAGGAATACGATATTTACAAACAGGAAAAATGAAAGAACTTGTAGTATCCCATGGACTTACTATATTGATAACGGTAAGTAAAAATAAAATAAAGATATTTAGTTTTATTTTTTCTTTATAATAAAGAGATAGCTATTGTAAACAAATAGGAACTGTGACATATAAAAAGCTAATATAAGATTAAACTAAATGGAAATGAAGATGTGAATATAAGTCTGGATTCAGAATGAAGTTAGAGTGATGATATTAAGGTATGGACACCAGATTTCCTACCAGTAATGTCTAAAAACAGGGCTTGAATTTCAGGGCGGGATGGTGGGATTCATGCCCAAAATTTTAAAATCCCGCTCAAAAGAATATTGTGGGCGGGAGGTCCCGGTCCATAATATTTCACCCTTTTCCGGAAAGTTTGCATTTTTAAACTACGATCTCTTAGACGTAATATAACCTTTAGTGGTTTATATACGTAACAGAGTCAATTTAAACAAGCAGAAAAACCCAGTGGAGGTATATGTTGGTAAATAGCACGTATTGGAAGTGAAATATTTAAATGAGCATATATGAAAAACGATCTCTTAACTAGGATAATAAAACAGATGCATAATAGTAGGAATGGCGAAAAATGTTTATTTTACTTTGGTGACACAAGGTGATGATACAGCAAGCAATCAATATGAAGATTATCACAGCAGTTGTTCTTGTATATAGAAAGACACACCATAACAATGGCGGTTTGCAGATGGCTTGAAGATACACTTTTTACAAACATTACTTTAAGATTTAAAACTATTTAAAAATAAACTCATAGTTAAAACAAAATAACAAGTATGTTAAATAATACTTCCAGAATGTTGGACCAGCCAACACTCAGTATCTAGTGAAGTTACTTCCATTTAAAGGAAGATAAAAATGCAAACTAACGATGTCCGGATCCTTTATGAATGAATCCTTTATGAAATGGCTAGGATTGAAATCAACGTTTCAGAGCAGAGACCACGGGCCAATCACGGAACGGCATCGAATCAATGCAAAAGCTAGATTCGATGATGGATTCGATAATAGATACGATATTGCCAGTCGCCATCTGGTGGGAAAAATATCGTTACAGAAAAACGTAATCACTTTAGAACGTGGTTTTGCCGATGTAGGTTGCAAAGAAAATGGAGTCCGTGAACGGGAAAAGATAGAGATAGCTATTGACATTACAGGATTAATACATTATCTATAGATAAAGTCCGGAAATGAAGTAAAAAGGTAAGTTAAGTTTTGGAAACATATTTATTACTGATATTATGAGATATTATAATGAAGTAATAAATGAAAAATAAAATATGAATTTGTAGATAAAAAATGATGATTGTGGTATGAAATTATGATATATAGGAAATAGGAGGCGATGAGAAAACCAGTGTTTGGTATCTCTATCAAATGCCCTCCTCCCTCTCATTGCCTCTTTAAATAAAGAGATAACTTATAAAAAAGTTAACTCAGAGAGCAAAGGATTGAAAAATCCATAGATATCACCATTCAACACAACTCATCAAAACTATTTAATGAACAGGAAAAAAAAAAAAAAAAAAATTAATTTTTAGAAAGGTGAAAAAATTTTTAACTTGAAAAGTTAAGATTGCTTCAAAAATTAAAACTTGAAGAAATACATCTAGTTCATTTCTGAACCCAAAAACGTGAAACAACTCCAATAATTGAAAAGTTGAAAAACTTGAACTTCAAAAAGTAGAAGTCGAAAAAACTTTAAACGAAGTTTTTAAATATACTTCGAACATGAATTAACAATTTTTAACAATTTTAACGAATGACTAGAAAAAATTTAAGTGATGAAAGTTCATAAAAGAACAAGTTAAGTTAAATTTTAAAGTTTAAGAAAAAAAAATTATAGAGAATTTGCTAAACGAGAAAAAAATTAACTCTTCAAAACAATTTGTTGGCTAATAACAGATCTTCTTTGTCCAAAGACAGAGGTATACGTATCTTAGACTGAAGATTAACAGGAGCGTAACAAAGAAGTTAACTTTAAAGGTGCAAAATAACTAGAAAAATGATGATCATGTACCACTTCAAAAATACAACAGTTTCCAATTTGGAAACGTTATCACCAGCTCTCAAAGACGATCACAATAGTTACAATTGAAAAATATTTTTATTACAATTTCAAACAATTCATATAGATAAAAATTTAAGTAATTATGAGAACTTGAGATCCAGGCATCTAGGCTCAGGCAACAAAAACGACGGCTCTTTCAAAAAAACTAACGTAGAAATCCATCGAAATGGATTAAGGGCACATTTATACCACAATTAGTCTCCCAGTACCAGGAATCATTCACACACAAATATTGGGTGTCGCTCTAGATGCCTAGAATAGATAAACAAAAATTAATGATATGCATAAGAAAATTCATTGTATAAGCACAGATACAAACAGTTTAAAATGAGATTTCTTTAAATGTTTAAAAACTGTTTTATAAAAAAGAAACCATTTTACTAAGATATATATATAGTTGATTTTAAGTTTAAAAAAAAAACCTCTAACCAATTAAACTTAAACAATGATCAAGATAGCTGGTTATACATTAAAAAGAATATATACTGGCAAATGAACAGGAATCAAAATAGCAACCGTTTGCACTTATCCTTTAAACTGAATTTAACAACATTTAGGTACAGTGCAACAACAAATAGCTTAAAAGGATTCAACAAAATCCACCTGTGAAAAATTTATATATGAAAATGAGATGAGCTATATGAAAATCTAGTAAGTAATTCACATCATGACCAGAAGCTTTATAAAACTCAAAATCTCATTTTTAGATAATGGCTTGGCAAAAATGTCCGCCAGGTTTGATCTGCTACGCGTGTGACAGAGCAAAAATCCCCCCCCCCCCCCTAATTAAACAAATCCCGAATAAAAAACAACTTGATGCCGATATGCTTGGATTTGTAATTTTCCACAGGAGATTTAACAAAATCGATTGCTGCTTGATTATCTGCTTTCATCTCAGCTGTCCTCCCCAGTACAGGTACAATCCCCTCCTGTGCACACTCGCGACGTATCCGGTCAAACCAGACCAGGTTCTTGACGGCCTCAGTCATTGTGACGAATTCAGACTCCATTGTCGATAACGAGACGCACTTTACTTTAAAAGTGCACCAATCGACGGGAGCTTTGTCAAGCATGACTATTTGACCACCGACCGAGGTCTGGTCATCGCGGTTAGCCGCAAAGTCTGCATCAGTAAAGATCGTGAGATCGTTAGACCTGCACGAGAGTTTCAGCTTAAAATGCATAGTAGACTTTAAATATCCTAGCAATCGTAGCAACCCATCCCAATGGACTATACCTGGGTTCGCCTGAAACTGGCTCAGTAAGTTCACGGCATAGCAAATATCGGGTCGAGTACGGTTCGCAACAAAAGAGACAACCCAATAAATTACGGTAAGGAAAACGGGACATTTCCTGAATATCATGATCAGAAACTGGACAACTGGATCTTGAAAAAATACCTTTACTTATAGGCAATGATGACACTGGAATTTTAAAAGAACTAAATCTATTACATCTTGAATGTAGTTTTGCTGGTGTATGAGAACTCCTGATTGAGTATTTTCAAATTCAACACCTAATAGCTTCCTAGTTCTACACATTTCCTTTATGCCAAATCTTGCTTTTAATTTCTTTAAGGTGTTATCTATAAGCTTTTGAGTTTTTCCAAAGATCACTATGTCATCCACATACAATAGTAATAAAATATTAGAGTTAAAAATATAAACACAATTACATGATGAAAATTTCTTAAAACCAATCTCCAGTAAAGCTTTATGAATTTCCATGAACCACTCTCTCCCACTTTGATGCAAACCGTACAAAGCGCGATCTAGTTTGCAATATAAATGCTCTTCTCCAGGCTCTGAGAATCCGGGAGGTTGGTGCATATACACGTCCTCACTCAGTGGTGCATACAGGTAGGCGCAGGTCACGTCACACTGAGTGTGTGACCACCCGCTACACGAAACAACAAGGGAGAAAAAGAATCGGATAACGCCAAAGTTCACAACAGGGCTGAAAGTCTCTTCGTAGGGCTCTCCCTTTATTTGTTTGAACCCGTGGGCAAAAGTCTAGCCTTGTGCCTGGTGATCCGTCCAAATTCATCCCGTTTCGTCATGTAAACCCACCGGCAACCTACTGGAGTGACATGTACCTGTAATTCTTCCAAATGCCAAACTCCACGGTCTCTCATAACCTTCATTTCGAGCTTCATTGCTTCCCACCAGATCGAGCTCTGTTCCGATCTACATGCCTGCTTAAATGTTCTGGGAGTTTCACTATTGCTAGCTAGTCATGCGGATATATGTGAAAAACTAGACTCACTGGAATTGTCATCTTCACTATCAGAAGAAAAGGATTCATCAGGAATGGGGACTATACCAGAATAAGGATTGGACTCTTTAAAATCAAAGATTTCAGAGGGGATTCTGTTCCGAAAATGTAAGGCATTCAGTTCCGAAAATTATGAAAAATCGGTCATCAGTTCGAAAATTCGGACAAAAAAAATATAACAGAAAAATATTGCGAACTTCGACAATTGATCACGGTAAAAATCGCAAATTACGTTGCAAAGGATCGCGGAAAAACGATAATTTTGTCAAAGAATCATGCAAAAAATGTGAATTTCGTCAAACAGTCGCGGAAAAAGTCTAATTTTGTCAAAGGTTCACGAAAAAAACGTGAAATTCATCAAAGAATCGTGAAAAAACGCAAATTTCATAAAAGGGATCGTGTAAAAATGCAAACTTTGTCAAAGCATCGTAGAAAAAATGAGAGTTTCGGCAAAGGATTGTAGGAAAAATACAAATTTCGTCAAAGGATCGCGGAATAAATGCGAATTTAGACAAAGGGTTGCTAACAAAAACGCGAATTTCATCAAAGGATCGTAAAAGAATGTGAATTTCTAGGGGTGAATTGATGAATACAACTTACGTAGTATCCAAGGGGTTAAAGATTAACAGAGCTGCTTAAGGCAGATAGAAGCGAATAGCTGATTTTGTTACCCCCAAAAGAAATATTTAAATATGATATCCTGTATTGAATTGTTTCAAAGAAACCTAAAGAAACTTAATCTAAAGAATATAAAACATAACACTGATTAAAATCAACAATAACATTTATTAGCTCATTAACATAAAAACAGGAAATTATATTGGTAAAGTAAAATAATAGCCATTAGGAACAGAATGTATTTTAAACTTAATCACAATAATTCTATTAAACAAGATTTAATTTAAAGTAAACTTAACTGCTTTGATCACACATAAAATAAACACAAAATAAAATAAACCTATTGTAATGATGAAGATGCACCAGAGCTTATTAGTATTTTGTAAAAGACATTTTAGAAAATTCAAACAGCTGAGAAAAGTACCGGAGTCCATCCTGATCAATAGTCCACCTGAAAAGCATTATGGCTCATCGTAAATGTTCTTTATGTAATTCCATACATTCACAATCCATGACGCAATGTTCTTTACTGAACTACGTCCATAAACAAAGTGAAACGCTACAGCATCAGGAAGAACTAACAGCACCTTCTCAAACCGAGCCGATGAAACAAAGTACCGACAGTCATTAGAGTAAGTTATCACGCCATCATCCCCTTCACATGAATCACGATGGAACCAATCCTTATCTTTCACTGGAAACATGTTAAGCCGAACGAAGTCTCTTATGGTAATGAAACTATCTTTAAACGGCAACAACGTAATTCCAATAAAACAGATGGTCTCTCAAACATCATCTACAGGAGTTCGGCGACTGACAACCAATGTATACAGATGATAAACAACTCAAAATATAAGACACTATTTCATATTCGTTAAAAGTCAAAAGAAACAAACTAAAACTTTATATCTGATTAGTAACTAATTTTTAAATGATCGAGAAGCATCTTCCAGAAATGAAGTTACGTCTCGTAATGAATAAACAAAACAAACTCAACAGACGAAGCTACTGTTACACGGTGAAGCTCCGGTATATAAATGATTCACCTGATTGAAAAGCCTCCTATCACACCCCACGAGACACACCTACCAAATCCAGTAATACGATTGATCAAAAAGCTATCACGTTGATTCACGTAAGTGAAGACGTCACTGACACAAGCTGATCATGCCATCTGGCGGTGATCGGAGCGATTAAATTATGGCATACATTGGAATATGTCCGGCAAGAGTGTGTGGAGGAAATGAAAAACAGATGCCGGGAAATACAAAGATTTATAAAAAGTAAATAAGGAAGAAGAATTAACTATGGAGTAATAACAAGTAATGGAAAAGGTCTACATTTAAGAGGTAAGTAACTATTGTTCTTAATAAAGAAAGTGCTTTCAATAGTAAAAGTTATATTTGTTATTGCATGAAATGTAAATAAAGCAGAACGATCTTTTATTAAAACGTAATTATTGGAATGAATGAAAGAATGAAGTTAATGAAATATAATGGAATGTAAATGAAGTTAATAAATATATAGCTGTGAATAGGTTGGGCTCTAAAGGGTGTAAACATGCTTGACATGTGCACCAGTAGGTACACTAATTACACAAAGTAAAGGCTGGCAAAGATATGTACAGGAACAAGAACTAAGAGTATACCTATCAGTGATTCTGTTCCAAATTTTCTGAAAATTAAAAAAAATCTGTCACCAATCCGAAAATTTGGACACAAAAAATATCGCGAATTTAGAATATGGTCGCTGAAAATATCGCTTTAGAATTTGGTCGGTTCAGCACAAATTTCGTCAAAAGATTGCATAATTTTGTGAGATTCTGCAAAAGAAATGACGAATTTCGATAAACGATTGAAGAAACATATCACAAATTTCCTCAAAAAGATCATGCAAACAAATATCGCTAATTTTGTCAATTGTTTGCGAAAAAAGTATCGCAAATTTCATAAAACGGCCTCAAAAAACAAATTGTCAATCTATCGCATAAAACACCGGCTAATTTCATGAAACGAGCGCTGGAAAAGAATGCAAATTTTGCCAAAAGTGTGCGGGAAGTAACACAAATTTGTCAAACAATTGTGGAAATAAATCTAGAATTTCGCAAAGTAATCTTGGAAAAAAATCCTGAATTTCACAAAGCAATTGGGGCAAAAAACCCCATGAATTTCGCAAAGTGATCGTGGAAAAAAAGGTGTGAATTTCATGAAAGGATCTTAAAAACAAAGCGTGAATTTCATGAAACAATTGTAGAAAAAGAAATCAAGAACTTCACGAAACGATCATGGGGAAAAGAAGGTCACGAATTTCATCAAACGATTATGACAAAAATCAATTTTTTTCAAATGGTCTTAAAAGATCTTGAATTTCACAAAACAATCATGGAAAAAAAATTCATGAATTTTTCAAAACGATCATGGGAGAACGAAGTGTGAATTTTGCGAAACAATTATGGGAAAAAAGCGTGAAGGATCCTTTAAGGAACTCAAGTTCTTTCTAAACAGATCCCTGCTTGCAGATAAGATTTTCCATGTTAATGTTTTCATGTAAGACACTAAACATAAAAAAAATATAAATAAAAGTATCAGAATGTAGCTATTATAAGATTTTGACTGCATTATTTTATGAATGAAATTTCAATTTTTCCAATTTTGGAAAAACTAAAAAACAGCCCTTTGCGATAAAAAACGTTTTTTTCAGTTTTTTCCAAAGTTTCCAGTTTTTTTCCAAGCATTCCCATCTCTAGCCATGACACATGCTACTGGCCAAGGAAAAGCACCGTCCAGTATGTGCCACTCTCCTTGCATACCAAACACCATGGGAAGTCTTGATCACAGTGACCAGACTTAGATAAAATGTAAAACTGTCTGCGAATAATTTCTTAAAAAATTTTTGCAAAAGAAAACGCTGTGTCCCTTTCGAGTCCTATATCGCTGCTAATAGCAAAAATCAAAAGTTATATGCGAGTGGAGTGCCACTAAGCAACACCACTAAAAGAAAAATATTAATTTACAAGCATTATTAAAACTCAGTAAAGAAATGTAGTATTGAATGGTGTGCTTAATACAGACAACTAATGAATAAAAGAAAAACTAATGAAAAATAAAATATTTATTAAAATGTGAAATGTTTTAATCATTAACTTATATAAAGATATCAATTTATGATTGCTCTGCTAAACTGTTATTTTATTAATCTATAAAATAGCTGAAATATGAATAAATGAATGTTATAATAAAAAAGTTATTAGTCCATGAGTGGAAGAGATGAACTCTTTCTTACTCATCAGTTTATCTACCGTTTTTGAGACACCATTCCTTAATATTGTGACTTTCTTAAAAATAATTTTTTATTTTATTTATTTTTTTTTTTTTTATCCAGTTGAAAAATAGTCTGCAGACCTTCTCAAGAGTCTGCGACGTGCATTACACCAATTCTCTTCCTGGGATCTTGATAATTTTTTTTTTAATATAAAGAAATTTGTAAAGAAACATCAAAATTGTCTGCAAACTTTGAAAATTTTCTGCAAACAGCATTCGCATGTTCGTCTATATAACCTGACTCTGACAGTGACAGCAAAACCTAAATATTTGAAGATTAAGCCGCATAGTTCATGGATCACACCTCCGAGTCTCCCAGGATCTTCGAGTGTACCATACACTCATAGGGGCACCGCCCCTTGTCTGTAATCCTGTGTTTCTCAGACCATTCTATTGCTTTACCTAGAGCATCCGGACATGAAGATCAAATAAGGTTTATCAAAAGTGATTACAATACTATCTTGAATGCTTTACAAGGAAAAAATTCTTCATTATATTCTTCATATGAAATCTGCATGTAACTTTAAAATGACCCTCATAGAAAATTCTTAAACTTTTTTGATGATGCCCAAAAATTTTTTTCTTTTGGCATGGGTAACTTTTTTCTACTTTACATCTCTTCAGCTTTTACAGCATTGATAATGTTGTTTTAAAAATATTTTTATATTTACTGTATTCACAAATCACAACTCTTCAGTTTCTTGATTTATGCATCTGTTGTCATTTTAGAAAAGTGCTTTAATATATTTTTTTTTTATAATTTATTCTTTATTAAAACTTTTTTTTTTGCTGTGTTTGCTATGTTGTTGTAACAATAATATCTAAATTCCTCCCTCCTGCCCAGAATTGTTGCTTCCTTCTTTGCCTCTTACTAAGCACATAAAATTTAAGTTTTAAAAGCTCTTTAACTTTAAAGATCTTGCACCATAAAGAACGTACAACCAACGAACCACCTTTTTATTATTATTTTTTTTTTTTTTTTTACTTTGTAAATATTTAGTAATGATAATATGTCATCTAATCCCCCCACCCCCTCGAAAAATGAGTTTCTCCGTTTTTCCCTTTTTGCTTAATTTTATGCAATAAACAAGCTATTTAGTATATGTATCGGTATTAGAAGAAAGAGAAATAAAAATACAAGAGTAAAATTCATATTAAAATGTAATGAGTTTTTATAATACAGTGTGTGTCAATAGTTTAAGCACAATAACTATTTTAAAGTAAAACTTTAAATATTCACTTTATTTCAATATTCATCTTGTATATGTTACAGGCATGAAAGAGTTCCTCCTAAAGGAGGAATTCCACCTTTTTCAAAGCTAGTTTGGATGTTCTCTTGATTGATGCAAAAATGCAAAGAAAATTTGGAAGTATAATAAGAGGGGGGGGGGGGGGTCTGGAAAATTTAATAATCAGGCATTTTGTCTTTTCAAATCCTTGGAGTTTCTTTTTGAACTGCTGTGTAATAGATTCATCAAATCAAAGATGAGCTTATATTCTACAAGCTTCTGAAATGCATGTAAACAAAGTTAGTTAAAGTGTCTTTCCAGAGTGAAATTTTTTTTAGGTTTTAAAAATTAAAAGTTAAAGGAAGTTTTCATGACTCTTTTATGAATACGATGTTTTACCCTATATTTATACAACTCCTTTGGGTAATTTCAGCAATGTATTTTTGGAGATGTATTTTTGAAGCAAATATCAATTTGACATGAATCCATTTAGCATGGAGATTGTTTTCTCTTGAAAAAGTGGGGAAATATTTTAACTACCAAACCATTCAGAATGATATTGGTTTTGAAAAAATTAACTACTCTACTTCACATAGGTTGATCAGATATATTTGGATTTACACCTTTAGCATTTTTAATGCTTTCTAAGTTACAAAAAGAAAATGGGAATCAAATGTAAAGTTATATTTAATTTTATTGTTTAATTATCTGTTAAAATGTGACTTAAGAGTTTGGTGCCATTGTGTAGATGAAAAAAATTTCCACCTTTTTTTCTGATTTTCCACTTTCATGTATGATGTTAATAATAGCAGTTTTAACACCATGTTCAATAAAATTATCTTTTTAATTTTATTTCTAGCTATGGAGTTTAAGAATAGAAGAAAAATAACCGTGTCAAAAGTTTAAGAACAAAATTGCTTTTATGCAAATTTTACAAACCGATATACGAGGGTCACTCTGAAATTTTTGAGATGCAACTAGGTTTTTAAAGTTATACTTACAAAATTTTAGGTGTGTTCAAAGTAATCTCCTCCAGCATCAATACACTTTTGTAGACGAATTTTCCACAGATTGAATGCCTCAAGCGATTCATTTCTTGGAATATATGAAAAAAATGCATTTATAGCCACATCAATCTCTTCTTCTGAATGAAAACGACGTTCACGTAAGTTCTTTTTTAGATTAAACAATAACTAAAAGTCACACATAGCTAGATCAGGTGAATACGGCGGATGTTCTATCACTTTAATTCGTTTTTAAGAAACTCAGCTGTTAATCTGGCTGTATGTGAAGATGCATTGTCATGGTGAAGCATTACTCCCCTAACATTCACTTCTTGTAGAATTTCTGGAAGACATTTATTGGTATACCAGTTTGCTGTTTCTGTCTTCTGTCCTTCCAACTTGATGGCTTTGAACAATCCCGTACTTCTGAAGAAAACGGCATACATCACTTTTTACAGTGCGTGTTGTCTTTTCACCATTGTCGGCGTGGGATCATCTTCAAAGACCCATACTTTGCTTTCTTGACATGTTGGAACGTCAAAAAAGATATGTACGTTTCATCTCCCATTACAATTTTAAAAATGATGCAGGGGCCACCATCATTTAGCAATTTAAGAGTTTCTTTACTGATTCTGACACGCGTCTCTTTTTAGTGCTCAGTTAGATTATGGGGAACCAAACAGCAAACTACTTTTTTCATATGCAATTCTTCATGAATAATTTTGTGTATGGCTGCGGATCCAATGTTAAGTTCCTTCTGTATCATTCGATAGGTACAGTGATTATCATCCATTAACATTTTTTGTATGGCAGGCACATCATCCGGGATTACTGCCGACGGCGGCCTTCCTGTGTGTTCTTCATCCTGAAGAAAATTGCGACCTCTGCTAAATTCTTTAAACCATCTGAATACAGTAGCACGAGCTGGAGATTCATCACCAAATGCTAATTTCAACCGTTGAACGCATTCTTCTTGATTTAATCCTGCTTTAAAATCATAGAAAATCATAGCACGAAAATGTTCTCGCGTCAACTCCATTTTCTCTTCTGTTTAAAATTCTACGCTAAACAAGTTGAAGTAAGTCAGTAAAAAATCGTCTGCTGTGTTAAAATACTTTGTATTTTAAAATTAAACCATTATTTTTATTTTGTAAATTCTCGTCTGCGCGTATCTCAATTTCAGAGTAACCCGTGGTTGCGCACGCAAACAATTTCTGGGTGTATATGAACCTGTCAGTTGTTTTTGAGTTAGTACAAAATGCCTAAGTCAAAAGAATTTTCAGAGGAGGGGTGATAAATATCTGGAGTATGAGAGCAAAACATAAGTCTGTTTCTGAAATTGCAAGTGCATTAAAAAAATCACAATGGGGTTTTCATCAAATTTTGGCTCGTGATAATGATTTTAAACAAATTCCGTTCAGGAAGGCCACGAGTGACTACTTTGCACGAAGACCGCCTCATCAGAAACTTGGCTTCAACTGGTAATTACTCTCTTTCGCAAGTAAAACATGCAGTTGGAGGGCAAATATAAAAATGTTCATAGAAAAGTTTTGGAATCGGAATACATCAAAAACCAAAAAATGGCTTGGTTACCATGTCTGAAATGACACCATAAAGAAGCTAGATTACATTGAGCCAAAGAACATATGTCATTTGGCGCTAAGTGGCTGAATGTCATATTCAGTGATGGAAAAATTAGAACCTCGATGGTCCTGATGGGTTTGAGTACTATTGGCATGATCTCCGCAAAGAACCTATGAGTATATTTAGCCGACAACTGGTGGTTGTTGTGTAATGGTATGTTGGGCTATTTCTTTCAATGGTCAGACATCTCTAGCATTCATCAGTAGTCGGGAAAACTCTGAAAACTATCAAGAGACACTTGCCAATTATTTGCTCCCTGTTGCAGAGGTTTTAAGAGGAGAAAAATGATTATTTCAACGTAATGCTTCGATCCATACCTCAAACTCAATTTCAACGTGGCTTAAGTCGAAAAAAGTATTTGTTTTGAAATGGCCGGCCATTAGCCCTGATTTAAATCCTAAAGAAAATATGTGGGGTATTCCACCCATGCAGTTTATCCATATGGAATGCAGTATTCTTCAGTTAAAGATTTGAAAGATGCCATTGAGAACGCATGGTTTAAAATTGAACCAGACATAATACAGAACCTCATTTTGTCAATGGAAAACCATATATTTAAAAGTAAGGCAGCAGAATGGAGCAATAATCAAGTATTAATTTATTTTATTCTACTAAAGACTAAAAAATTACTGTCCTTAAACTTTTGACACCCTCATTTTTGTTCTTTTGATTGATAAATTCTGTTATTTGAGATAAAGCATAAATCTGTTAAATATCTTTTTAAAACTACAATTTGTCATGTGAAAAGGAAAGTAATTTTCAGTCAACAATAAAATTTTATTGTGAAATTTTATGTTGTGCTTAAACTTTTGACATGCACTGTGTGTGTGTGTGTGTGTGTGTTTGTGTTTGTTTGTTTGTTACAAGTATTATTTTAGGAGGTCCTTTTCATTCTGGAAAAGATTTCTAAATTCCTTATATATGGAAAAACCCATCACTGTTGTAATATTATTAAGAGTACCTTAGTTATAAGTTCACATATTTCACTATACAGTTTTTTTTTTTTTTTAATGCTTCCTTTACAGTGTCCGAAATCCTTGGTGGTCCGCTGGCCCAAGACCACCAAAAATTCAGTTGAACCAGTAACCTTTTTTCTCTCCCTGACAGGCTAAATTTTCCTGGCCCTGAAAAAAATCACAAAAGAAAAACCCCCGCAAATCACATAATTTTATTTTATTTAAAATATAAATAAATAAAAAATTGCATTAAACATTATAGTCAGTTCAAATAATCTGATATAAAATATCTAATTAATAATTTTATAGTTTTTGTTTATGTACTGTTGTTTATTTAATTTTTTTAAATTATTTTATATTTTATTATGCTGAAAATTTTGGATAATTGCAAAGTAAGTTTGGTTTATATTCTAAGGAAGATTGGCCACTCAAAGGGTTAAAGGGACTTAAGGGCGCTGGTCACTGGCGGAAAATATCGCATTCAGCTCATATAGTAGACTGTTCCTACCCCCCCTACGAGCTGTCAGAGAGGCGTGTACTTTTAATAGCCGTGAAGTCCAAGAGATATTATCGGCTATCTGTTGACAAAATTTACGAGCCAGTAGGAACGGAAAGTTCTCCCATAGCAGCTATTTTTGTTAGTAGGGAAATACTACAATTTCTTTTGCACTTTTTATAATACACGAGATCACATTGAACAATTTTACTGTTATTATTATTACCGCAACGCAACCGGGAATTCCATCAAGGAATAAGTTTCAATTGAATAATTTCGACTTTTATAAATGCCTACATTTTAGAAAAGGTTTGATAAAAATTTAAATATGACAATAAAAATTGATTCAATGTAATTCTCCTGTCTAAAATGATTTTGATGTTTCACCTTACTTTATATTATGTTTATTATATGTTCATGTTTACCTTCAAATTTAACCATCCTAAATTTTAAACAAATAATTATTAAATCAACTTGTCTATAACTCGTTTTCATAATTTAATTACGTAATATTCAGTGTTTGTAATTTTTTTCCTTTGTTTATGTAAAGCAACATTAATTTACTACTGAAAAAACAAAGCACAATTGATTATAATTAATTACTGTAATATGTATTTTTTTTTTAATGTTTGTTTATAGATAAAAATATTATTATAAATCTTCAGGTAAAGAAAATATGGACAGAGTGAAGATTTTAGTCTGAGTTACACATTCATTCTTCAATATGATATATTTAAAAATATTTCACAAATTTATTGAACACTTTAAAATTCGATGTTTCGTTGAGATTTTGGACCTATTTTTATAAACGATAATAGATACAGCCATCGGTATTTCTCACTGGGTAAGACAAAGAAGCTGAATTCTCAATGTAGTAACCGCCCCGCCCCCCTCTCCACCTAAAAGCGAAAAAAAAATAAAAGGTTGTAAGAGAATTTTATCAAAATATCTCCGATTACTGAAGTTATTCAATATATTGGCACGCATTTAAGTATTTATATAATGAAATTAAACTACAGTGCAAAATGAACATAAATTATACAAAAAATACTCCAAGTAGTGTTTTTTAATACAGCTTTATTTGACAAAAGCATAATATAAGATTTCCAATAACTCAAATTAACGGCCATAAATTCGAATTTTGAAAGTTATTTCATTTAATTTTGATCATCTTTTAATAAAATTAACATTATTAAAGAATATTGAAAATTGCGAATTTCAATACATGTAACGATATCTTCCTTAATTCTCTATTCAATCAAAGGATACAATATTAAATATAGATACAACATACATCAATGTATATACGATTCACAAAGACAAAATATCAAAGTATAATATTAATATGTATCGATATGAGGAAAAAAAAATCATTAAATGAATATTAGTATTGCGCATGCTAAGTACACCCCCCCCCCCTTCCTCCTACTCTACATTGCTCCCACCAAAAATATCTAACAATATTAACTGAAAGGAAAGTAAAAACATAATATGTTTGCTCTGCATATTTAAATTTTCAAATAATATTAGTTTTTTTAAATTATGTGATTGTAAATTTTAATTAAAGATGTGGAATGCTTCCTCAAAAAATTATTATTTTTATATTTTCCCCCAAAACTTTGTTAACCTTGCCTTGAGTTTATAAGAATTTTGTTATATTAAACAAAGAAACTTCTGTATTTATATAGTTATTATATAGTTTATATATAATATTTTCTGTATTTATATAGTTACATCCAAATGTAAATATTACCCGAACTTTCTTTTTTCTTACAGAGTATTTAAATAAAGCACATTTTTCCCCCCTTTATGTAGATTAAAACTTAGCACTGAAAATTATTTAAAAAACATTAATTACCCAAAATATACCATAGTAGTTTTCTCATACATTAGGAAGGTTCACAGCTGTCTTCCACACATTTTAACAATTTTTTTTCTTTTCTTTTTCTGATCATTACAAAATGCCAGAGTATAATATTAATACATTGTACAAGTGAGACAAAAAAAATCATTGAATGAAAATGTGTAATGTGCATGCTGAGTTCCCACCCATCCCTCGACTTACTTCCACCAAAAATATCCATAACAATATTAACTGAAAGTGAAAACAAGAAACATAATATGTTTGCACTGCATATTTAAATTTTCAATTAATATTCATTTTTTAAATTATGTGATTGTAAAATGTGTGTGTGTTTAAAATGCTCAAAAAGGAAACCAAAAAGAAAAAGTTGACTGTGATAGCGTGACGCAGGTTATTCACTCTCAACGGTGTCCAATGGCTGATTCCTAAACCGTTAGTCATAGACATATAGTTCCAATTACAAAAATGTTTTAAATGAAGTAAAGAAGTATTTTAAAAGCGATTTCGGTCAATAAAAAGATTTTTTTTTTTTAAATATGAAATTTTATTTTTTATACTGTCTCATGCCCCGGGTCCTATAAGTAATATTTAGTAAAATTTTCTAATATTACACTGACAAGTAAGACAAAAAAAAAGCCATTATTCCATGATTAAAACTGACCGAATATCTGTTTAAAGTTGGAGCATATTTTTTGCTGCGAAATAGCGGTCATACACAAATTTAGTAGAAATATCGTCAGCTGTATTAAAAAAAGTAGTTGAGAGTAAAATTGCAATATAAATTTGAAATCTATAATCATTCCGACATATTAATGCAAAATATACAATTTGTGCTAAACAAATAAGAGGGGGAAAATAACTGAATTTTTGTTAAATAAGATTATGAACAGCAACAGCTTCATTTCTTTACAAAATTATACATATTATAAAATGCTATTAGGTTGCAAAATTTGAGTTGTGTTATGTTCCTTAGCTTTTGATAATTGACAGTATGTATTTTGTAGCGAAGAAACCGGAATTGACTCTCCCTTTTTTACCACCACGTAAAGATTTTTTACAAATCATAATAGCATAAAAGTCATGAATTTCAAAGTTTCATAACTCGGTCAATTTCAGTGTTAGATGAACATATATTTTTGTTGAGTTTCATGAGTTATTTTGACTTTATTTTTACTGTAACAGGAAGTTTTTACTAAATATCACTTATAGAACGTATATATATTTCGAAATATTTTAAGAAATATTTTTATTGACCCAGATCGCTTGCTTCTTTACATCATTTAAAACATTTTTGTAATTGGAACTATATGTTTATGACTAACGGTTTAGGAATCAGCCATTGGACATCGTTGAGAGTGGAACCATGTATAATTGAATTTGGAATAGCCACTTTTTTTTTATATTTCTTCGAATTTCCTTTTCTTCTTTTTATATTCTATTATTTTCTTCTCTAAGCAGAAATAAGTTCTTATCAATAAAACAAGTGGCCAATATTCTGCCCATTTTTTTTGCGAGTTAAAAAACAAGTATAATTTCGAATCTGGTTACTCTAACAATGCATTCTATGCTCATGTGGCAGAAGAATAGGAATGCCAAACGTTGGGATATTCCATATTTTGGAATAAAATTATTTTATAATTATTTAATGGTTTTAGTAACAACTTTGTACTTTCATAAAAATAGATAGCAGACTAAGCAAAAAGTTAAAAGACTATTTTGATGAAAAAAAAAAATGCTTAGATAAAAAATGATAAAGATTATCAAAAGACACTTCCTCCTACAGATACATTACGATATCAAATGCCAGAGTCCCCCTCCCTCTAAAGTGATATCCTTATATATGTACAGCCCCTAAGATATTTACGTATTTTTTTTTTTACTTCTCGATGATATAACAGCAAAATTTCAGATAGAAAATAAAAGAAACAAAATATAGAAGGAAATGTATGGAGCGTAACAGATGAAAAATGTATGCTTTGAACACTAAACTCATTGAAAAAAACTCATTTACAAAATCTACATATATCATATACATTTTGATTATACATAAAAAATACATTTTTTTTCTTATTTACATAAGTAGATAACTTAATCATACATATTGCATCTTTCATAAAATTTTAAAATGCTCGAAAAGGAAACAAAAAAGAAAACAGTTGACTGTGATAGCCTGACGCAGCATATACAGTGTGCGAGCTGTATAGCACCTCTCGTGTACGCAGCCGAAGGCACTGGGTCCTCCAACATGATGATCGTTTGTAAAGATTTTCGTTTTAAAATATAAAATCCTTCAACACTGATTTTGGCATGTTTGAAATAATTATCACGGCCCAAGGCAACAACTGGTGGGTCGGCGAATACATAATAATTAATCATAATTTATTTCTGTAAATCACACACACTTTATATATATATATATTCAATTAAAAAATAAATATCTGAGTATAATTTTAATACGTAAAAAAAAAAAAAAAAAAAAATTAAATAATAAGAAAGAAAAATCATGCACCAAGCATAGATTATAAAACACTTTCAAACACTTCCAAAATGCTTTATCAAGACTTCGCCGTTTAATAATGTAAATAAGATACCCAAGAAAACGTTTTAGAAATAGCGCATTTGAAAATCGGATATCAGCAATTACCGTCCACAGTCGAAAAGGTACTTTAATTCGTCTCTGCAGCTCTGTATATGATCTATATATTTGTACATATTCTACACAGTCTGCTAAAATTTAGTATAATAAGAAAACGCATAACACAGTTAAAAATTCACTACCAATAGGCAGAAACGTACTTGAATTCTTTTGTACAGCCCTGTATATTACATATACATTTTTATGCACGTAATATAAAAAGTTGAAATTTTATTCAGGCAAAAACACTCTTAAAACTCTTCACTCCTCATTTTTATTTATTTATTTATTTTTCTACTCTCCCATTACCTCCCTACCCTTCCTTTCCTTTTCTTCCTGCACACTGAGTTTGAAATACTGTATTTTATGGAAGAAACGCCGCACTCCTCAAATTGGCCTGAATAAGCTTAAAAATATCGTAATCACCGCACCCGTTGTAAACGCCGCATCCATCGGAATGCTACTTTTGTCGAAATACTTCTTTCAATTTTAGCAGTAGTTTAAGTTACTAATATTTTATGCTGTGCATACAAGTCAAATTCAATATGTAAAATAAACATACATCTAAAATAATGGACAAACTGAAGAATTGTGATCATGTGGTTTAAACTACTGGTGTATTATGTACATGAAAAATTAATGTGTTATGAAAGACATTTTCATGAAACCCTTATAAATACACACACACACACACACACAAACACATGTATATATACAATTTTTGAATGGAATTAATTTAATATAACATTTGGGGCCTCCTGTTTTCTCAATTTCGAGTCATGTTTTCTCAATTTCGAGTCCCTTCAAAATTTTCTGAGGGAAGCGAAACCTAAACGTGGCTAAATTGACTTTGAAAACTTCTCTCAGCTATTTCTATCCCCTTACTATTCCGCCGACCCAACTTTTATTACTCCGGAGTCCGAGCAAACGCAACGGGGTGTCGCTCCCCATGGAGTGATGGATTATATCGAGGGGGAAGACACTGAAATCATCAGAATAGAAATATATGCGTTTTGTTTTAATTATAGCTCCCTCCCTAATTAATTTCAATGAAATATTTTTATATCAATGGATAAATTGGAAACTGTACATTTTTTCGTGTTTTTTTTAATTTCCAAACGACCTAATAGAACTGCCATAATTTACAATTTAATGAGAGGTAGAAATTATTTTGGTCATGCTCCGAGTATTTCACGTAAAATCAAATATTTAAAATTATTTTTAATATAAAATGAAAACTAGGATGAAAAGTGACAAGTTTTAAGAATTGCATACAGAAAACAAAATTCGAAAATCTTAATTTTTTCATGAGATATCCTTAGAAAAGTGAGAAAAAATATTCCCATAGGTTTACATGGAGAACGGAAAACGGGATTGTAAGTGATCAGCACCCTTAATAGAATGTAGCCAACCAGTGATGGGTTTTTTTTCCTGTGACTCTTCCCTTGCGGATTGATATACGCATGAAAATATAGTATTTTCATAAAGCTTTTATTTAAAGATAGTATTTTCTCTATTCTTCTCATTTTATTGTGTTAATCATTGTTTTAAAAAGTTTCATTTTCATCAGTCTGATATGTTTTAAAATAAAACTCATTTTAATAAAATAAAATTTTAAATTATCCACGAACAAATTTATTAAAAAAAAATATTTCATGGAATTTTAATTATAGGTTAATATTGATTTTAAAAATATCAGACTTATGTGGTTCAAATTCAGTTTTCCAAGACTGAGCCTGATTTTGTTTATTATGTACATGGCATGGATCGGGGCTGAACCATCGGTGCAGCAAAAATATACCTTGGATGCCTAAAAATATTAATATAATTTTTTTAGAAAATATCACATTTATTGAGAAGCTGATTTATTACAGAATTTAATAACAACCATGTAAATTATTATTTTTATTTTTGCATTAATTATTATATCTAACATTGTTTAAATTCTTTAATGTATATCTCATTGAAAAAAAAATCTTCTTCGCTGAATAACTGATAGACATTTCCCCATACACAAATTTAATTTCGTAATAAAATTCACCATAAAAAAATGTAAAGTGCCTTTTTTATGATCTGGGCAACCAAAAAATTAACGAATCTATCCCATTGGGGATACTCATTTTAAACGAATAATTGGCAGTAAGTGTTATTCAGTATTTATTTCTAATAGACATTGGCTTTTGTGGATTCCAGATATAGGTTGAAACAAACATAGCATGTGACTGTATTTGGGCTATTCTTTACTTTGAGATAAGATAGAGAGGTAATCAGTGGGGGTAGATTTTCTATTTTGGATGAAGCGGGCCTGTGAATAAATACATGAATCGGATGGAAGAAGATATTGAAGCTGCGCTGGATATTCATCGCTGTTTTTCAGGGCTCGAAATCGCAGTGAGCATAAAGCAATATTATTGTTATTGGGATATATTGGCAGAGTCAGAGTTTAGATATCGTTATTGTGATATTTTTTAAATGTCAGTATTTGACCAATATATTGATAAATAATACAGTCCTAGTCCTTGCATTGAAAATCAACTACAAATCTTGGCAACTGCCATCCTAACACAATACAATTTCAAGGTCAAAACATTCCTCAACAATAGTTTACTCTCAGAAATGAAATTTGCAACAAAGACGCCCTACACTGCATTCCAAGAAAAGACAGGGATCTCATCCCTTCATTTCTGAAGCCTTTATTCTTTCGATATTGCATTTTCCTCGAACGCAAGCAGTAAAATAGTGAAACTGTAGTTTACTACTCAAACAGTAAAACTTCACAATATCTGATGCCATTTTCAGTTATTCATTGTAAGCAATCTCTTTAACATTATTAAGGTATTGGAAATCCAGCGGGACAGGGAAAAAAAAAATTGTATTAACCGGTACTTCACTACATCCGATCTCTCAATGAGCAGGCTTGACTATATTTGTTTATTTCAGTTACCTGATTTGCTCCTAACTTGCATATTAGAAGTCAAATGATTGGTTTGATCACTTTTGATCACATACAGGGTTTCTCAGTTAGATATGTTTTCTGAAGTTGTGAAGATTTTCTTCTCTTCCCACCAAAAATAATTTAAAAAATACAATGTAAAACTATAAATGTGAGAATTATAAGCTCCATTTTAGGGCTCTTTTTAATTTTTAGAAGGAGAAGCATCCATATGCTTTTGGGGTAATCAGGCCGGGGCTCTAACTTTTGTAAATTTATTTCAATTTCCATGTAAATATGTTATTGATTTTTGCTACAGCACATTCCCTGTTGAAACCAAAGCGTGTGACATGTATAGTTCATTTACAGACACACTCCAAAGAATTTAGTACATTATGGTCAATGGACAAAAATTGTTTGAAGTACAGGCATCCCCCGACTTACGTAAGTAATGCATTCCGTAAACTTTTGCGTAAGTCGAATTTATAAATTCCTTAGGTAAATTTCGTCAGAAACTGCAATATTTATTTTTATATATATATATACATTATTTACACAGTATTATTTTATAAATAAAGTAGCATGCAGCAGTATTTACTTGGATATAAACTATAAAAGTGGTGAAAAAATATAAAAACAAACTGAAAGAACACTTTTCAAATAAAAAGTATCTTGTGGAATATGGGATTTATAAATTTAACATTGATGAATTAATTTATATCAATTTTGAATCTACATCAAATGAACAGCTCTGAAGCTGGAAGAAAAAATACACTTGTTCCTCTTCACCGAAACTTTAAAATTAGGTTTCATTATTGTTTAAATGCAGCTAACAAAATTGTAACAGTTAAACAGAGGTCTTTTTGGCTTATTTTAATCAGATTTGTGTTTGTTTTGTTAAGGATTTGATTGTATATCCCAATAAAATATAACTATATCTAATGTATAAAACTATTATTGTTGTGGTTTTTACCTGCATATTTTATTTATAAAACAATTATCAAAAGTATGCGAATGCATATCAAACGCGCTAGTATGTTCATAAATGTAATTTTCAAAATTCCTTATGTAAGTCGAGGGATGCCTGTATGCTATTACACTAGTTCAAACATTATAAAATTGGTATAAAATGTTGATAAACACCACAAAATGGTTCTTGTTTAAAATGGTATTGTTAAGTGTAACATTTGTTGTTCACTTATAGGGATGCACAAAAGAATTCCATTCCATTACTCTCATAAGGTAGATGAAGAGAATGTGATGGTATATTAATAGAGTATAGTCAATAGAAAACATATAAAAACCATAAAGTGCAATGGCCAGGGGAATCTTAGAAAAACAGGCCCCAAAGTTTGTGCATGATTTATGCTTGCATATATAATCTGATAAATTGCTGTTTTTCCTTGCAAGCTGTGTTGCTTAGTTGGTAGCATGTCGGACTTTAGAGCTTAAACTTTATCTTTGGTGAGATCCTGTCTCAACTGTTACTTTCGTGAAAAAATAATTATCAATTTTTTTTTTTTTTTTTTTTTTTTTTTTAACCAGAGTTTAAAAATATATACATGATTGTTTAAATTATGGCAAATATATATATTAAAAAAAACATGTTTTTGTGTGTATATTTATTTTAAAAACAGTTATCCTAATAGTTAACATAAAATTACAAGATTTAAAAAAAAATCATAAATTCAAAATTTAAAAAAAATCAACTTTTGAATTATTATAGAAATTGCAAACAATTAAAATAGCTTAATTTAATTTCATACTTTATTTTTTATGTACTTTAGTTTAATTCATTTATTTGAGTAAAATATTATTTTCTTTTCATGCAAAAAACTGTAAGCAATTTTAAATAAAAGAAAAATTTTAACTGAAAAAATGCAATCTGCATGCATTTTTTTTTTTCGTTAAATCCATAAAAATGAAAAATTTCATAATTAAAATTGTCTATATTTTTATTTATACTTGCCTCAAGTTTAAATAGTTATGTATATATTAGACTGACTTTGTCTGTCTAGACTGTCAATTTAAGGACATGCCTATGGCAGTGTATAACTGGGCTTCTCTTAGCTTCATGTGAAAATGAACTTTGGATCGATGGTCAAAGCCTGGTTCAATGATAATCATATTTAGTTTTATTCAAGTTATCATTACAGAGAGGTTTATCCTTGATGAAACAGTTGCACAGACAGGTAAAGATCCATTTTATGCTGGCTAAAAGAATAATAAACAAAGTAACTTCCTTTGATTAAAAAACTTTTAAAAGATAGTCATATTTTTAAAAATTCGTAATAAATCCGCTAAATTATTTTCCTAATGGTCAACCCAGGACTGCAGCTGTGGTAAAACTAGATGATATATGTTCTAGGCAGGAGGTATACACTTGGATAGGATGCACTACTGCTTTATTTAAGGAACAGAGGATATACAGAGCTTCTTTTTTTTTTTTTAAATCACAAAGGTGTATGGCATATATCCTGTAGTACAACCCTGAATCAACTAAGTCTTTTTTTCTCTATTAAAAGCTATTGTCTCCTTTATTATTATTTTTTTCATTCTAAAAATATAGCTAAACTTAAAAAAATAATGAATAAATAAATCGTACGCATAGTAAAAATAAGTTTGGTGACAACACATTCACATAATCTGTAAAAAAAATATATACTTTAATTTTTGACCAAAGCATACATAATCAAACAAGTAATTCTTTTTTCCTCTTTAATTAAAAATAGACAATGTGTGTGCATCTTTAATTCATTAAGGTTATCTGATATAAACTACAAAACACAAAGAATATGGAACTTTATTTCCTTTAAGAATGCTTTCCAAAAACAGAAGAGAGATAAAACCCAATGAAATGAATTACCCTTATCCGAGTTTCTAAAAATAGGTCAGAGTTCAAAGCACAGTAAATAATAAACTCTGTTTTATAGGCAAATGACCTATACATGATGAAAATGTTAAGTTTCTGAAAAAGAAACTTGCCAATTTCTAACATTAAATAAAGAAATAACCTCATTGAAAATAAACTCAATCTCATTAACCTCGCAGCAGCCCATCAGGAAAAAGATATTTTTTTTATATACATACTGTAGAACAGCATTTCTTAAACTGTGGTCCTCAAGCCCAATTTCGAATTCAAACCTTTTTTCTTCAGCAAGAATTTCTGTAGCTGTAGTCGTGGATAAATGCAGGACTAGAACTTCTAATCCAGGACTATTTAAAAGGATATAATAAACACCTAAATCTAAATCTTTCGAAGGAAACATTTTAATGCTGGAGAAGGGAACCCCACCTGCCTCCTTCACTCCACCGACTGAATTAATCTCTGTGCATTTTTACCGAATGTATTTTCCTTGTCAGCACGTTTTAAATATGCATTCTGTTTCGTGTTGTCATCGTAGCAAACATGTGACCCCACATCATGTTATCAAGAAACGCGAAAGCAAGGTGAAAACGGTAGTGAGTGAATTCCAGCCATTGTCATTTTTAAACGCACTGTTCGTATTTTAGTTTCTCTTGTTACATACTTACATTTTTTTAATTCAAGATATGAATGAGTGTTTAAAGACCGGTAAAATAAAACTTAAAGAAGAAATGGAGTCTGGTATTGATGATGATTTTTTTTACTATGTTACCTTTGATAAAATTTAAATTTTGTTTTATTAATTTTTTAAGAGGTTAACATTTATCCGCTTTTTAAGAATTTTATTTGCATTATAAATAAAATGAGTTTTTTTTTCCCGCAGGTGTTATGAAATATAAGATGTTATCGTGATGGCATTAGTTCGAGAAAATTATTTTTTCACATTCTGCTATTAAATTACAATTGTTTTCACTCCAAGGTTATGTTCAAATTTTACAATGTCAAAAATCAAAATTTTATCAGCATTGATGTAATTAATATATGTAATACATGGAATTATATATTCCTTACATATTAATTACATTTGATAAGAAATATAAATTTTATTTTCAATGCAAGCAAATTCCAAATGGTATAGGCTAAACTCTTAAACATTGATAAAATTAAATTAAAATTTTATGAAAGAAATAATATTAATTTATAATTTAATAATATAATCAATTAATTATAATTTTGATTTTGTCATTTTCTACAATACAAACTCTTTAATAATAAAAGCTTCATTCTGTTTGTTTGTATGAAATCTTATGAAAATGAAACGCAGATCAACATTCCGTCATTTTTGATGGGGGTTATATACTAGTAATCTTATATTTGTCAGGGTGTCTAAGGAGAAAGTTAAGCAAATTTACTATTCCTGGAAGAACTTGTTTACTTATTTTTGCTTGAGAACTGAACCATCTTTCTTTCTTTCTTTCTTTTTTTTTTATTACAGATTGTTTTGGCATTTTAACTGTGATGTGATAAATTTATTGTAATTAGACTAAATGTTTAGCATGTAAAAACATTAAGAAATGTAGGAGCATCAAGCAATCATTAACTATAGAATAAATATTATCGTGTACAAAATTTTGTTTAAAAAAAAAAAATCAGTTAGTGCTTCAGAATCAACTGTGAAAGTTCCACTCTCAAATGTACAATATTTTTTGTGTGTAACATCAAAAAATTCTCGATTTTTGGAAATTTTTTTAAATAGGTATGGAGAAACCTGGAAAAGTCAGGGAAGTTGGTTGTTTATTGATAATAGACACCCTGATTCATTTTAGTATTGACTTTAAGCCATTTTAGCAGGGTGCAGCGCCCGGCAGCTTTTTTTAACCCTGCCAATGTGCAGGGGGGGGGGGGGGGGTGGGGGGGGATCATGAAATTCAATTTATCACAGGAAAATATCTCAAATGCTATTAAAGGACTCCAAACCAGTTCAAAATATTTTTTGTGAACAAGGTACAAGTGTGCCCTTTTTGAAAAAATTTGGCACTTTTTTATAATAGTGTGCCCTAGAGGTCCAACATGGCCTAGAGGTCCCATGGGCCAACATTTACAGGCCCAGGCCCGGCCTGACATACAGAAAAAAATTTGGCCCGGCCCAAACAAAAAAATATTGACACGGTCTGATTTAAAAGTTCGGCCCAGCCCGGAAAAAAGTTAAAATCTCGGCCTGAGTGAATATCTACAAAATATTGATTTTTATGATTTGGTTAAAAATTTGCCTCGTACAAGGAAATCTAACCACAAAAAGTTTTATCTTAGCTTTATTTTTCATGTTTATAATCTTCATTTTTATAGAAGTTCCGCAGCCTGCAATATTTATTTTTTAAATAAATCTCTTTGTTGTATGTAAGTGTCTCAGTTATCATTAACATTATTAATCCATATTCCATGTATTGAAGTGTTAAAAATCAGAAAAATGCTATACAGTAAAATCTTCTAAGGCTGAATTACGTAGGGAAGGGAAAAAATGAGTTATAGACAATTTCCCCTTTTAGCAGGTGTAAATGTATTATATATCTTTTCTTACGTATTAGTATATTAATTTTGCATGGATCAACAAATTTTTCAGTTTAAGACAAGATTCCGTCATAGGCACACATTTCACTATATTTAATTTTAGCCATATTTTAATAAGTATGCAAATCTACTATTCTTTAAAAAGAATAAATTTTAATGTTTAATTATAGAATAATGGCGATTTAAAAATGTATGCATTTTTTGCAAAGATTTTTTGGACCAGGTCTAATTTTACTGACCTTTGGACGGATCAGGCCATGCCGAGACAATGATTTTCATATGTGCAGGTCAAAATCAGGACTGAAAATTTTGAAGTTGAATGATACTAGTCTCGGCTCTGTACAAAAAAAAAATAAGGCATGCCACTTTTCCGTGGATTTCTGCGTTTTTACTTATTTTGAAAATCCAAGAAAAGAAAAAAAAAAATCCTTACGCGGAATTCTGCTTTTTCGGCACCGAATTTTATCATTCTCGGGTTCGATGCAAATCTGCGTTAAAATCTTTGGACCTTTTTGGGGGGGGGGAGGGGGGCTTGCTAGCAAACGAAATACAAAAAAAGGCGAGCGCCAGTGCCGAAGTCCTTCCGTTTTCTACTTTCTCTTTCCCATCCCTACCACGCATCAAAGCAAGCAGCATTGGAGAGAGAGAGATCGCCCTCTCTCTCCGTGCGCTTGCTAAACTATGGTTTCATTATGTCCCGTGATTGGAGTCTGAATGAATTTCTGTCTGTGTTGATCGTCTACTTTCCTCTGACCGATTGCGCATGTGTCCAGCAAATTGCCGGGGAAAAAGGAAGTTGCGTAAAGCCTTGGTGAATGGGGAATTCACTTTTGAATCTTGGCAACAATGTTTAGCGCGATCGGCGAAACTGTCTGCACATGTAGTAAATATTGTTTTTTTTTCATCATTTTCATTTCAACTTTATTTTTTTTCTTACGCCGATGGGATAAAAATTTTCAACTTGATTTTCGTGTGTTGAATAGGATGACGAATATCATTTGCATTGGTTTTGGTTGAAATTGGTTGCGTGTTGAATTCACGGCAACTTGTTTTGAATTGACAATTAGCCAGGAGATATAGTAAAGCTCAAACTCTATGGATAATGTATAATACATTAAAAAAAAAATAATTAAATGTTGATGAACTTAATCAAAGAAGGAAATAAGGTAATATCTTTTTTAGACTTTTACTAGATCATAGTTGTTATTAAATGTTTCAGACCAGGCAGCAGTCCTATTTAATAAAATGTTCCCACGTAGGCCATATTAAGAAATATGCACAAAGTAAAAAATAACCACGATTGTCGATAAAATGTCCAATAAATTCTTTATATTTGAACATGGCAGAATTTTGCATTGAATGTATTTCTACTGATCATTTACTCTTTTGCATTACCTATTATGCTAAAAATTAATTTTTAGTGAATACTGTTGGCCATATTCCCACTTTTCTTATCAATTGCATTATATCTTTATTTAACTATATTTTATCTTGAAGCTTCTTTAGTTGTGACTTACCTTTCATCCTTACAGCTAATTTATTTCTATCCATTTGTGCAGCTATTTATTTGCTTTTAAAGAGAACTTGCATCGTATCATCGGACTTTCACATTGCGATGTTTTTCCAGCCGAGCTCGATCGTATATCGTTTTCAAACTGAGCGGTAACTCCGTTGGCCGGTAGGTGACGTTGCCGTCCATGAGTGCTCTTTTCGCCTTCGGCGCGGCGCGTGCCTATGCAAATCACTTTTTCCACGTGCGATGGAAGGAGGGCGTTTCCGATTGCAGTTTAACTGCGGAGCAGCTCTCGGCGTTTGCCGATATAGATAAAAGGGACAGCGTGACAGCTGTTAGTGGGACTTTCGTTTTATGTGCATGCTGGTTCGTCTCTACTTCGGTGTTTGATGTTTTCAGTCCTGATGTTTATTTGACAGATATGGAGTTTTACGTACGATGGAGTTGCTGATTAGATGTTTTGAATTCTCGTAATTTTTGTTGGTTCAGCGATGTTTTCCTTCATGTTTAAAGATGATATAAAGTGATACTCGTTTACATCAGGTGACATTTTTCTTTTTTTTCTTTTTTTTTTTTTTTTTTTTTTTTTTACAATTTGAGTTAGTGAATATTTATGGCATGAGCTCCGGAGGGATTATTTAAAGCATTGTTTTGTTACTTTTCTTTTCTTTTCTGCACGATATGAAGTTAGTCAATATTTGTTTATTTAATTTCAAAGCATTTATTTTTATACTATCGCATAGCTGCCAACTTGTACGGATTGGCCGTACAATGTACAGATTTTGTTCTAATTGTACGGTTGTACGGATGAACAGTACGATTGTACGTTTTGCGCGCAGGAAAAACGATCGCTGAAAAGTGCGAATTTTGTCAAAGATCGTGTGAAAAAACACTACTTTTGTCAAAGATTGCGTGAAAAAATGCTAATTTCATTAAAGATTCCTTCAAAAACGCTACTTTTGTCAAAGATTGCGTAAAAAAATGCTAATTTCATTAAAGATTCCTTCAAAAACGCTAATTTCTTCAAAGGATCGCGAAAAAAACACTAATTTTGTCAAAGGATCGCGAAAAAAAAATGCTACTTTTGTCAAAGGATCGGAAAAAACGCCAATTTTCTCAAAGAATCTTGAAAAAAGCCCTAATTTTCGAAAAAGGAAAACGCGAATTTCGTCAAAGATCGCAGAAAAAACACTAATTTCGACAAGAGATTGTGAAAAGTATGCGAATTTCGTCAAAAATCGTGGGGATAAAACGCGAATTTGTTCAAAGGATCGTGAAATGAACGCGAATTTCATCAAAGTTCGTGGGAAGAAACGCGAATATCGTCAAAGATCACAGGAAAAAAAAAAAAAGAATTTTATCAAAGATATTTGAAAAAAAGCAAATTTTGTCAAAGAATCACGAAAGAAACGCGCATTTCGTTAAAAATTGCGCAGAAAAACACTTTTTGTCGAAAGATCGTGAAAAGAACGCGAATTTTGTCAAAAATCGCAGGAGAAACACTAATTTCGGCAAAGAATTGTGAAAAGAACGCGAATTTCGTCAAAGATCGCGAGGAAAGAACACTAATTGCGTCAAGGGATCGTGAAAAGAACGCGAATTTCATCAGAAAACGCATAAAAACGCAAATTTCGATCAAAAATCTTTGAAACAAAGCTAATTTCGTCAAAGATCGCGGGAAATAACGCGAATTTCGTCAAAGATCTCGTAGAAAAACGCGAATATTGTCGAGGATCACGTAAAAAAATGCGAATTTTGTCAAAGATCGCGTAAAAAACGCGAATTTCGTCAAAAGATCGTGAGAAAAATGCAAATTTCATCAAAAGATTGCGAGAAAAATGTTTATTTCGTCAAAGATCGCAGAAAAAACGCTTTTATCAAAATGCGAAAAAAAGCTAATTTTATCAAAAGATCACGGAAAAACGCAAATTTCGTCAAAAGATTACGAAAATAACACAAATTTCGTCAAAAGATCGCGAAGAAAACTGCAAATTTCGTCAAAAGATCGCGAAAAAACCTGCAAATTTTGTCAAAAAAATCACGAAAAAACACAAATTTCGTCAAAAGAGCGCGAAGAAAACCGCAAATTTCGTCAAAAGAGCGCGAAAAAACCCGCAAATTTCGTCAAAAGATCACGAAAAAAAACGCGAATTTTTCACAGGATCATGGAAAAAGTCCGAATTTCATCAAAGGGCCTCGAAAAAACTCATAATTAGCACCAGAAGGGAATCCCCCCCCCCCCCCTTTCCTCCCCAATCCTTTGGCTGTGTAACCTTTCAGAAAATTTGCTGTGAATTTCAGAATTTTTTTTTTTAGAATTTCCCATGCAAAAAAATTTTCTTTTGATACCTCACGTTTTTATTTTGAAAAAAAAAAAAAAACTATACATGAATATAGCATAGAAAATGTTATGAAGTATTACTTTTTTCATTGCATGTGCATATGTTATGCATTTTTAAGCACCCAAGAATACGTCATAAAAATTGTAAGGATTTCAAAATTGACATGTTGGCAGGTATGCTATCGCATTTTATCATGAAAGATTTTTAATAAAGTTAAGTTTTACTTTTATTTATCTGGTCATCATTTCTTCTTATACTTAGTGCATAAAACAACCCTTTCTTTCTCTCTGCATGTTTAGGGTTTTACTTTTCAGCGGTTGCTTCTTACTGCAAATTTTTATCTGCTTAGTTTTAGGATGTATTATTGAAGTGCTTTATAAAGGTAATAGATTATTTTTAAGCACTAGTTATATGAGTAGTCTCATATAACAAATACTTCTGTTGTTAAAGAGCGAAAGTTAAAAAATAAAAAAAGGAAAACTTTTTTTATAACCTTTTGTTCATAATATATTTGCAATTTCATTACTTTTAAAAGAATTTTTTGAAAGAAATTATGACAAGTTATTTTGAATGCAGATTTTTAAATGTATTTACTTATACAAATTTTAAACAATAGTTTTATGTTTCTGAGGAATTTTCACATTAATATTTGTCATTTACAGTAAATTATTGAATAAAATTTTGAATTCCACTCTTATTATATTTACTAGTGTTCATATTTCATTTTAATGCATTTTTATATTCATATATATGTTTCATTTTGAATTCAAATAATGACACAAATTTCATTTTCACATTTTTGCTTGATTTTTACCTCGCGTGTTGTTTACAGGGTTTGCACAAACTCCTTAGACTCCTTGGAAACTCCTTAGAAATGAAAACATTCCCAAGTAGTACTTAGAACTACTTAGATAAGCAAACCACCCCTTAGAAACTCCTTAAATTGTATTGCACCTTCGGATGCAAGCGATATTGCTGCCGAGGAAATAAGAAAATCGTGATTGTAAAACGCACGGTAAATCCTTTATGCGCGTCATTTATCTGAAGCACAGTATTGATTGGTTAAGATAATCTTATAGCACGGCTCCCATAGGTCCATTTTTCAATTATTAGGTCAGTAAAGTCCGTTTTTCAACACTTAACCGATCTTTATTTAAAATTTTATCGATGTTTGGCATTTAGCCAAGAATCTCGGAAAAATCGCGTTTTTTCGCAAATATGTCCCAAAAAAATACAGTCAAATTTCGTCAATCGATCGTGGAAAAAAATTAGTAAATTTTGTCAAAGGATCATGAAAAAACACAAATTTCTCCAACAGATCATGGAAAAATTCGAATTTCTTCAGAAGTTCACGAATTTCTTAAAAGACAGCGAAAAAACGCTAATTTACTCTAAGGATCACGAAAAAATGAAAATTTTGTTAAAAGTTCGAGAAAAAAAGCAGATTTCCTCAAAAGATCGCAAAAACACGCGAATTTCCTCAAAAGATCGCAAAAAACATGCGAATTTCCCCAAAAGATCGCAAAAAACATGCGAATTTCCTCAAAAGATCGCAAAAAACATGCGAATTTCCTCAAAAGATCGCAAAAAACATGCGAATTTCCTCAAAAGATCGCAAAAAACATGCGAATTTCCTCAGAAGATCGCAAAAAACACGCGAATTTCCTCAAAAGATCGCAAAAAACACGCGAATTTCCTCAAAAGATCGCAAAAACACGCGAATTTCCTCAAAAGATCGCAAAAAACACGCGAATTTCCTCAAAAGATCGCAAAAAACACGCGAATTTCCTCAAAAGATCGCAAAAAACATGCGAATTTCCTCAAAAGATCGCAAAAAACACGCGAATTTCCTCAAAAGATCGCAAAAAACACGCGAATTTCCTCAAAAGATCGCAAAAAACACGCGAATTTCCTCAAAAGATCGCAAAAAACACGCGAATTTCCTCAAAAGATCGCAAAAAACACGCGAATTTCCTCAAAAGATCGCAAAAAACACGCGAATTTCCTCAAAAGATCGCAAAAAACACGCCAATTTCCTCAAAAGATCGCAAAAAACACGCGAATTTCCTCAAAAGATCGCAAAAAACACGCGAATTTCCTCAAAAGATTGCAAAAAACACGCGAATTTCCTCAAACGATAGAAATAAAACGTGAATTTTATTAAAAGATCGCAATAAAAACGCGAATTTCCCCCAGAAGATCCCCAAAAAAAAGCGAATTTCCTCAAAGGATCGCGAAAAACACGCCAATTTCATCAAAGGATCGCGAAAAAAACGTCAGTTTCATCAAACGATCGAAATAAAAAGCGAATTCCATTAAAAGATTACGAAAAAACGCAAATTTCCCCCAGAAGATCGCGAAAAAAACCCGAATTTCCTCAAAAGATCTCGAAAAACACACGAATTTCCTCAAAAGATCTCGAAAAACACACGAATTTCCTCAAAAGATCATGAAAAACACGCGAATTTCGTCAAAAGATCGCGGAAAAAAACATCAATTTCGTCAAACAATAGAAATAAAACGTGAATTTTATTAAAAGATCGCAATAAAAACGCGAATTTCCCCCAGAAGATCCCGAAAAAAATAAGCGAATTTCCTCAAAGGATCGCGAAAAACACGCCAATTTCGTCAAAGGATCCCGAAAAAAAACGTCAGTTTCGTCAAACGATCGAAATAAAAAGCGAATTCCATTAAAAGATTGCGAAAAAACGCAAATTTCTCCCAGAATATCACGAAAAAGATCGCGGTTTCCATCAAAAGATCGCGAAAAAAACATCAGATTTGTCAAACGATCGAAATAAAACTCTAATTCCATTAAAAGATCACAAAAAAACTCGATCCCCCCCCCCGGAAGGTCGCTGAAAAAATCTCGAATTTCTCCCCAGAAGATCGTGAAACACACGCGAATTTTCTCAAAAGATCGCGAAAAAAAAAAATGGGAATTTCGTCAAAGTTTCACCTTCAAAGAAATCGATTACTGCGGTTCTAAAAGAATAAATTCAAAATTTGTTATATTTTTTCTTGTGTGTTGCGCATTCTTTTTTTTTTTTTTTTTTTTTTTTTTTACCTTTTAATATTTTCTTTAAGATGTATCTTGTATGTGATATACATAATAAGTGTTTGGTGTTTGACTAATCTCTGTTTATATGACCATTGTTTGCTGCATAAAAAAAATTGATTGTCTGTTTTGTATTTAAACTTACGAAATCAGTAATTGTGAATACTGTGCAATTTCAGCACTAACAATTAGATTCTAATAGAATAAAATTTGTTTTTGTCTCCAAATTGGGCATTAAAAATTGGAGTGTGCATACCACATAACGATGCAGCACATAAAAGCAACAACAACGAAAAATGGCAAATCCTTAAAATTTTTTGGACTCCTTGGATTTTTTCGGTACTCCTTGGATTTTTTCTTCCCAACTCTGTATGAACCCTGTGTTTAACTTTTTGCTCGATTTTTACTTCACGCGTTATTTATCTTTTTGCTTGATTTTTACCTTGCACGTCATTTCCTCTTTTTTGCTTTTTTCTTGTTGGCTTAAGTTCAAATGTGTTTTTGTAAAGTTAAGTTTATTAAAATAAAAATACATTTCTATATTTTCCCAATTAGTTTTCCCAGTTTCTCTGCTCAACCAATAACAATGTCTTTTCAAAGAAACAGTAAAGTTTCAATTACTTGTTTAAAAATGTTTAAAGTTCATTTAAATGTCTGTAAGATATGTTTACTATTTTTGAATATTAATTACTTACTTGGAAGATGCTATGAACTTTATTTTGCAGTTGTACAAAGTGTGTACTTTCACTAGCCTATTTGCCACATCACAACCTTGTTTACATGTGACTATGGTTGGTTGGCTTCATGGTTGACTGGGTGTGTGGCAGGGAAACCATTTCATGTCAGTTAACCTGCAGTTAGTTGGTTTCACTGCTTCACACTTGCAGTTTAAATTTGCATATTAACTTTTAACTGTGTGCTTTAACCTCCTTTTCTTTTAGTATTTAAGTGAGATGTTTTTGCTTGGAGGTGTGCAGTAGCAGGTGCAGTTGGACATGGCTGTTTTGAAGCTGTCTGGTACAGCAATGTCAATTTGAATTTTACTATTTAGGCATGAGGCCAGCCAAGCCATGGAAGGGTTATATAGTTGTTGTTGCATTTTCCCTATTGTTATACTAACAAGTTTTACTTCAAATCATACTAACCTCTGAAGAATAAAATATGTTACTTCTTCTTAAAAACTGTTTTAACTGATGGCTTTCTACACCAATGAAGATAGAATTATTTTGATAACATAGTGATCCACGGCCCAACATTTCTCAGTCTCATCCCTGACCCCAATCCTTCAGGAGAAAAGTACGACCCGTCCTGTCCCATAAAGAGTAATCACTAGCCCTGGCCCGAATGCCATGAATGAAAATAGGTCCAAGCCCCAGCGGCTGGGCTTGAGCTTCAGGTCTTGGCCAGGTCCGTGCAGATCTCTGGTGTGCCCTTTTTGAAAAATTCCTGCCTGGTGGCCCTTTTTGCTAGTGTCAACACTGCATTTGTTACTCAGTGCCACAGTAATTCTATTTTGTGCATTATGGAAAAGTTTTTATTTGTTTATTTATTTATTTTTTTACTCAGTTTTGGTTCTTATACCAAGGCACTTCTTTCACCAATCTTGCTGCATCTCTGCTCGTACAAGTCAACTATTTAAATTTAGTTTTTAACCACTTCAACAGCAGTTCTGACCCTGAGATAAGTCGGGGGGTAATAATACTGTTGCCTATCTCTGCTACCAGTGAAGTGGTTAACAATGTTAAACTGTCTTTTTTTAAAAAAAAGCTTTTCTGTTTTTCTTTTGTATTTCTTTTATTTATAAACTGATTGCTTTTCAATTAAATTCTGTTTATCGTGTTTGCATTAATATTTGTTATTTTCTAATTTTGTAACTGTAAATTCATACCTTTTTTTCTTTATTCTAGTTGCTAAAAACAAAGCATGTTATAAGATGGAAGATAAGTCTATTCCATGGTCCAATAATTTGCGTATGTCACCTAAAGTTGTTATTAAGAAGATGACCAAGATTCCTGACATATACTGTGATGATTTGTCGAATTTGGACAGTCACAAAGTAAAATTATATCAGAGTAAATTCAATTACTCTAAAGCTTCAAAAATTAATGAATCTGGTAAAGTAGTAAAATCTGAGCCAGTGCCTGTTGCTGGAGTAGAATCTGAGCCAGTGCCTGTTGCTGGAGTAGAATCTGAGCCAGTGCCTGTTGCTGGAGTAAAATCTGAGCCAGTGCCTGTTGCTGGAAGCAGCAAACAAGTAACTGAAAGGCTTGATCCTTCAGTACCTGTTAAAGAGGTATATTTTCAAATACCTTTAGTTACTAATAAATTATTTAATCGTATAGTAAATTTTAAAGATATTAAAAATGTCAATCCATTCAAGCAGATAAAAAATAACTCTAAAACAAAAATTTCAAAAAAAGTGTGTAAAAAACTTAAAGTAGATAATCAGTCTTGTGGCCTCAGTGGTCAAGCTCTTATCACTTCATATTTTGGTCACAAGAATGAAAAAAACATCCGCTTGTAATGTTATGCTTTCTGATATGATATGTGAAGACTAACCCCTTAATCATCATGCGTGATGCATTCATGGGCAATTTGCCTGTGAATGTATCGGCACATTAAGGGGTTAAGCATAATGATAATTCAAAAGAATTATTTTATCTGCTTTTATTATTGACAATGCTTGTTTTCTTTCTGTATTGTGCTGTCCTCTAAAAAAAAAAACCCACTTTTTGAATTTTTCTCTATATAAAATTTAATAAAAAATACAAAGCAATTTGAAGTAGCTACATTCTCACAGCTTGTTCTGACTAAGATTTCAATGTATAGTATTTTTGATTTTGTCAATCTATTACAAAATGGCAGTCAATTAAAGAAGAATTTGAAAAAAAACCACCTTTTCCTAAAAATAACCCATGTTACCTAAAAAAAAACCACATGTAAAAACACTTCTAGAAACCAAAATATTAGACAGCAAAGTATTTTTTTCATTATTAATTATTTTTAAAACACAATTCTGCAAAAAAAAGTTTTTTTTCAGTTTTTTTGCGATCAAATCAAAAGGGGCAACTTAATAACTTAATCATCTTTGTTCAGAAAGTAGAAATGCCTGAAATTGGCACTGTGTTATTCAGAAACTACAGAAATGTTCTATTTTTGATCATTTGAAAGATCCATAAAAGATCGTTCAGAAAATGTCAAAGTTGCCCAGAGTTTCCCCTAGGTTTAAAAAAGGGCAGGATGCTTCTTGTAGGAAAAGGGCACTTTTGGATTCTTAAGGGCACTTTTTTTTTAATTTTTAAAGGCATTCTTTTGATTTTTAAAACTACTTTTAATATTTAATAGACAAGACGCTATTTTAAAGACAACAATGAGTCAATCTTTGCTATGCAAGTAAATTTTTTAATAAACAAAGGAGTAAAGGAACTTTTTTCAGCTGGGGGCAAGGAGGGTGCTATTGTTTTTCATCAGGTGCAAGCAGGGTGCTATTGTTTTTCATCAGGGGCAAGAGGGGTGCTATTTTGTAAATGTAAGGGCAGGCAGGGTGCAGCACCCTACTAAAACTGTCTAGGGGAATCTCTGAAGTTGCCGTTTTGAACCAAATTTCCAGACAAAAGAAGAAAAACCACCCAAAGAGAGGCGAAAAACCAGTCGTCATGGGACCCAAAATCGCTTGTAACTCGATAAGTAATTTATCAAAAATGTAAAACTCATTTCGATTCCAAATCGCTTAGTCAGCCCTGTCAATTTTGTACGTTTATGTATAAAAATGAGTAAATGTGTCAGAAAGTTTTGTCCTTGTTGAACAGTGAACTTGAGAATCGCCTAATAAAATTTGCATAAAAAAACAAAATAATGATTCAAATAAAATAAGCTTGTAAATATTAAAACAATGTATGATATAAAAGTAAAAGGGTATCTTTGTGCACATAAAAAAAGTGGATGGGTTTTATTTTTGCAAAAACAAAGGTGGGGGGGGGGGGGGGTATGACATAACTTAGTACAAATTCTTAGAAATGCAAAATATGCATTAAATTTGCATAATTTATTGTTTCTTTCCCTTTTAATTAATATTTTAAAGAAAAAATGTATGCTCCACCATTTATTTATACATACCTGCCAACATGTCAATTTTGAAATCCTTACAATTTTTATGACGTATTCTTACGTGCTTAAAAATACATAACATATGCACATGCAATGAAAAAAGTAATATTTCATGATATTTTCTATGCTATAGTCAAGTATAGTTTTTTTTTTTTTTTTCCCAAAACAAAAACGTAAGATTTGATAAGAAAATTTTTTTGCATGGGAAATTCTAAGTAAAAAAAGGGGAAAAAAAATCTCAAATTCACAGCAAATTTTCTGAAACATTACAGCAAAGGGATTGGGGTGGAAAGATGGGGGGATTCCTTGTAGGTGCTAATTATGAGTTTTTTCGAGGCCCTTTGACGAAATTCGCATTTTTGCCATGATCCTGTGAAAAATTTGTGTTTTTTTTTCGCGATCCTTTGATGAAATTACTGTTTTTTCCGCGATCTTTTGACGAAATTTGCGTTTTTTATGCAATCTTTTGGCGAAATTTGCATTTTTTTTCGTGATCCTTAAAGAAAATTAGTGCTTTTTTCTGTGATCTTTGACGAAATACGCACTTTCTCGCGATCTTTTGACGAAATTAGCATTTTTTACGAGTTCCTTGACAAAATTCGCGCTTTTTTACGTGATCTTTGACTAAATTCGCGTTATTTCCCGGGAACTTTGACAAAATTCGCGTTCTTTTCACGATCCCTTGATGAAATTCGCGTTCTTTTCACGATCCCTTGACGAAATTAGTGTTCTTTTCCCTCGATCTTTGACGAAATTCGCGTTCTTTTCATGATCCTTTGCCGAAATTATTGTTTCTCCTGCGATTTTTGACAAAATTCGCGTTCCTTTCACGATCCTTCGAGAAAAATAGTGTGTTTCTGCGCGATATTTAACATAATGTGCGTTTCTTTCATGATCCATTGACAAAATTAGTTTTTTTTTTACATATCTTTGATAAAATTTGTGTTTTTTCCTGCGATCTTTGACGATATTCGCAGTTTTTTGCAATTCATTGACAAAATTAGCCTTTTTTTCACAATCTTTTGACGAAATTCGTGTTTTATCCCCACGATTTTTGACGAAATTTGCGTACTTTAGTCAATTCCTTGACGAAATTGGTGATTTTTCCTGCGATCTTTGACGAAATTACCTTTTTTTTTTCACGATCCTTCGACGAAATTAGTGTTTTTCTCCGCAATTTTTAACGAAATTCGCGTTTTTTTTTCGCGATCCTTTGACAAAATTAACGTTTTGTGTGCGATCCTTTGAAAAAATTAGCTTTTTTTCGCGATTCTTTGAAGAAATTAAGTGTTTTACGCGATCCTTTGACAAAATTAGCATTTTTTCCGCGATCTTTGATGAAATTCGCGTTTTTCTGCGATCGTTTTTTCCGTGCGCAAAACCGTACAATCATACTGTTCATCCGTACAACCGTACACTCAGAACAAAATCCGTACATTGTACGGCCAATCCGTACAAGTTGGCAACTATGTTTATATATAAAAAAGTGGGTTTTTTTTACCTCTGTTTTCAAAAGGTCACAAACTGAGCCAAACATAATATACTCAGCTGAAAATGGTGCATTTTATTCACATATTAATGGTTTAACACAAAAACATCTAAAAACTGATGTACATCATTGTAACATGTTGTATTATAACAAGAAAAACTGTGAAAATGAAGCTCTTTTTTTTTTGCTAGAATTCTGTATTATTAGCTTATTTTTAAAAAACTAAATAAACACTTCTAAAGTAATTTTAAATAATTTTATTATTGTAAATGGCATATAGAAACAAGACAAAAAGAAAATTTTACTTCAGTGATTTTTTTGATGAAATTCTAGGGTGGTTTTTTTTTAGGATACATTTTCCCGTGGGTTTTTTTTAGAGGACAGCACTATAAGTATTATGTCTTCATAACAAAGAATTAAGCAAATCACAATTACATCATAAAATGACATTTTAACTATTTTGTTAATTCTGTATGGTTATAAAACATTATTTTCTAATTGATTATTTTATTTTATTTATTGTCAGTATGTTGTGTAAGATTCAAAATTGCAACCTGCAATTAACTTTTTTTACATACATGAAAATAGAGCATCATGTGAATGTCTCTATAGTCGATAATTTTTATATAATTGCATAATTTTTACACCTTCCAACATAGTTGAAAAGTCTTTGACTTCAATTTTTCAGTAAAGTGCTTGAAAACATTCCCAAGACTTAGAACTACTTAGATAAGCAAACCACTCCTTAGAAACTTCTTAAATTTGTATTGCGGCTTCGGACACAAGCGATATTGCTGCCGAGGAAAAAAAATTCATGATTGTAAAACGCACGCTAAATCCTTTATGCGCAGCATTGATTGGTTAGGATAAGCTCCCACTAGGTCCATTTTTCAATTATTAGGTCCATAAAGTCCGTTTTTCAACACTGTTAACCGATTTTTATTTTAAATTTTATTGATGTTTGGCATTTAGCCAAGATTCTCTGAAAAATCGCGTTTTTCGCAAATATCTCCCAAAAAATACCATCAAATTTCATCAATCGATTGCGGGAAAAAAATCGTAAATTTTTTCAAAGGATCGTGAAAAAACGCAAATTTCTCCAACAGATCACGGAAAAACTCTTAATTTCTTCAAAAGATTGCGAAAAGATGCAAATTTCTTAAAAGACTGTGAAGAAATGCGAATTTACTCAAAGGATCACAAAAAAAACGCGAATTTCCTTAAAAGATCGAGAAAAAAGCGGATTTTCTCAAAAGATCGCAAAAATGCGAATTTCCTCAAAAGATCGCGAAAAAATGCGAATTTCCTAGAAAGATCGCGAAAATCCTCAAAAAATCGCGAAAAACATATGTAATTTCAACAAAAGATCGCGAATTTCGTCTAAGGATCACAAAAAACACGTGAATTTCACGAAATGATCGCAAAAAACATGCGGTTACCATCAAAAGATCACTAAAAAAACATGAATTTCCTCAAAAGATCAAGAAACACATGCGAATTTCTTCAAAAAATCACGAAAAACATGCGAATTTCCTCAAAAAATAGCTAAAAACATATGAATTTTCTCAAAGCATCGCGAAAAACACGCAAATTTTGTCAAAGGATTCCGAAAAACACAGTTTCCATCAAAAGATCGCGAAAAAAAACGTCAGTTTCGTCAAACGATCGAAATAAAATGCGAATTTCTCCCAGAAGATAGCGAAAAAACACTAATTTTTCCCAGAAGATCGCAAAAAAAAACCCCGCTAATTTCCTCAAAAAATCATGAAAAACACGCGAATTTCCTTGAAAGATAGCTAAAAATACACGAATTTTCTCAAAGGATCGCAAAAAACACGCAAATTTTGTCAAAGGATCGCAAAAAACACGCGGTTTCCATCAAAAGATCGTGAAAAAATATCAGTTTCGTCAAACCATCGAAATAAAATGTGAATTTCTCCCAGATGATCGCAAAAAAAACACGAATTTCTCCCAGAAGATCACGGTAAAAAAAAAAAAAAAAACGTGAATTTCCTCAAAGGATCACGGAAAACACGGCAATTTCGTTTAAGGATCGCGAAAAACACGCAGGTTCCATCAAAAGATCGCGAGAACAATGTCAGTTTCGTCAAACGATCGAAATAAAATGCGAATTCCATTACAAGATTGCGAAAAATAAACTGCGAATTTCCTCAAAGGATCGCGAAAAACATGCCAATTTCGTTTAAGGATCTTGAAAAACATGCGGTTTTTATCAAAAGATCGCGAGAAAAACGCCAGTTTCATCAAACGATCGAAAGGAAACGCGAATTCCAATACAAGATCGCGAGAAAACGCAAATTTCTCCCAGAAGATTGCGAAAAACACTCGAATTTCATCATATGATCGCGAAAAAAAAATGTGAATTTTGTCAAAGCTTCACCTTCAAAGAAATCTATTACCGCTGTTCTAAAAGAATAAATTCAAAACTTGTTATATTTTTTCTGATATGTTGGGTTTAGCATTCTTTTTTTTTACCTTTTTAGAAATTTTTTAAAAGATGTATCATGTGTGTGATATACACAATAAGTGTTTCGGGTTTAACTAATCTCTGTTTATATGACCATTGGTCACTGCATAAAAAAGTTGATTGTCTATTTTGTATTTAATCCTACGAAACCAGTAAGCAATATTGTGAATACTGTGCAATTTCATCACTAACAATTGGATTCTAATAGAGTAAAATTTGTTTTTGTCTCCAAATTGGGCATTTATGCAGAGCTACACAAAAAAATTTGTAACGATTGTGGAGTATCAGCATGAAAAGCTGAAAGGTGGCTTTTAATTAAGTTATGCACTTTCAAATTGAACTATATTTATCCTAAGAAATGTTTGTATAATGTAAATAAAATTATACAGGGTCATGCAAAGAACTGGATACATGGTCTCCTAGGGTCGAAAATCTCTGGAAGTATGATTACAGTAGTTTTAACTGTGTTTTAGCCTGAGTTATATTTTAGCTTAATATGTGGTGCATATGAAAATCTGTTGGTGTGTAAGGCTGTACAAAAGAATTAAATTATGTTTCTGTATATTGTTATATTTTCAGACCTGCCAACTGCTACAAAAAATCGTAGTTGCTACGATTCGGACCTATAAACTACGATGCGACGAAAAGCGGTCTTAAACTAAGATTTTTTTTTCAAAAAACACAAATGCATTTTTCGTTTCTAGTTGCAATTTTTATCCTGTGCAGCATATTTTTCAGGGGCGATTTTGTTCTGAAATTTCCAAAATTTTAAAGTATTCATTTCTGAAATTAAAAAAAAAAATGGTCATTAGTCTGAAAATTCGGACATTAACACTAGAACGGCGGCAAGGGGTCATTTTGACCCCTGACAAGCGAATACATGTCGATTCGAACCAGAAAACTTTTTATAATTTAAAATTAATATACGCTGCACAAAAATAACTTAAATAAATAAGTTAAATAGTTTTAAGTAAAAATTCTGATGTGAAATATTTTTATAAAACTTGAGTAAAATTTCCCGCCGTTCTAGTGTTAAAAAATGCCCATGGGAAAAAAAAATCTATGCTGCAAAACAAACTTAACATGAAACCCTCTTTATGCATATTAACCACGAGTGAATTGTATTTCTGTAAATATTTATACAGGAATTTCCTTCCTTAGAAACAAGGGTGCCATTTTAAGAATTTCTGGAGGGGTGCGGTGTTTCTTTGAGGGGCAAGGTTTGAAATAGTGTACAAAATCGCACGAATTGCACATCCACATGGAAAACGAAAACTCTGCCTAATGAAATATGCTGTGCAGTATTTCTCCCTGCAAATTCTTCCACAGACCTAAGGTTTTTTTGCGAGTATATTTTGAAATTTCTTGGAAGTCTGCGAATTTTTTTTCTTTCATTGAATTTCCCCAAATTCGTGAATCGATTGCGAAAAAATTGAGAATTTCATCAAATGATCGTGTAAAAATATCAGGTATTTCGTCAAAGATCTCAGAAACAAATAGTGATTATCTTCAATTGGTCGATGAATAAAATCGCTAATTTTGTTAAGAGTTCAGACAGAAATTGCGAATTTCGTGAAAAGATTGCGCAAAAAAATCACGAATTTCGATAAACTATCGAGGGGAAAATATCACAAATTTCATCAAAAGGTCGCAAAAAGGAGTAGTGAATTTTGTTAATTGATCGCGAAAATTTTGCCGATCGATTGCGATAAACTATCGTGAATTTTGACAAATGACTGTGTAAAAAAAATCAATTTCGTCAATTGGTCGCAGAAGAAAATAAATTCCGTCAAAGGATCGTGGTAAAAACGTGAATTTTGTCAAAATATCGCAGAAAGAAAACACTAATTTCGTCAAAAGGATCAGTAAGAAAATACAAATTTCTGTGAAAGATTAGTAAGAAAACGCAAATTTCACCAAAGATAGTGGAAAGAAAACACTAATTTCATCAAAGAATCGTGGTAAAAAACGTAAATTTTATGAAAAGATCACTGTAAAAAATGCGAATTTCGTCAAAAGTTCGTGGTAAAAAGTGTGGATTTCAACAAAGAATTGTGATAGAAAAGTGTGAATTAAGATTGTGGGGAAAAAATAGGGATATCCTAAAATGATCGCGGGAAAAAAATCACTAATTTCGTCAAAATTTACTGCACTGGGCTAAAAAACTGGGGCCAGGCTCCTTTCACAAATGTAAAAAAAAATTGAAATGAGAAGAAACTCTAAAAATCGTATAAAAATTTTCAGAGGAAAAAAATTACTATATTGAGATGAAAGACTGAAACCTTATTCCTTTTAGGAATGTCAAAAGGTGAGTGCGAAACACGAAAAAATGCCCATGGGAAACATAATTTAATTCTTTTGTACAGCCCTACACACCAACAGATTTTCATATGCACCACATATTAAGCTAAAATATAATACCAACCAACCAACCTCCAGATTATTTTTAATTTTGTGTGCTACGATTTCTCACTTTCAAAGGTTGGCAGGTCTGTATTTTCTGAAGGTGAATTTTCAATCTAATTTGGATTTTCTTACTAAACTAAGTTTTGTCATACTATGTAGAATATATATATATTAAATATAGAACTGCACAAAAGAATGGGTCAACTTTTCTAAAATGTTTAATCTTATTAAACCGCAATGTTTAGTTAAGATTTTTGAAAGTGCTTCATTTTTTCATGATATTTAACTGTTTTTTCTTCCTTTTAGTGTTATGTCTTGCTGCACAGAGTATACATTAAATATCGCTTGCGAAATCGAATATGCTATGAAGTACGATGAATTATCAGGTCATTATAATTCAGCATTTTAAGACTTTCCAACTCTATTGGAAGCTCAATATTTGTATAAAGCATACTGTTTTCTGTAAACTTTTTTTTTTTTTTTTTTTTTTTTTTTTTTTTTTTTTTTTAACATTCATAAAAATAGAGCATCGTGTGAATGTTTCTATAGTTGATAATTTTTATATTGTGATTTTTTAAATAACATCTTAAAATGAAGTTTTAAGGCTTTTTTAATATTAAAAGATTTATTTCTTTTAATGATGTTAATCCTTTAATTTTCCTTTTCGCATCAAACAATTAAGCAAATTGTTTGATTTCTTTGATATTCTAAAATGACTTTAGTTATTTTGAAAATTCAGTGTATGCCTAAAACATTGTTTTTCTCATTGCTTATTTTGTTTTCTTATTTTCTTTATATTCAGTTTACTGTGTCTGATTAAAAATTGCTACCTGCAGTTAAACTTCAGTGTTTGTGTAAAGCACATTATTTTTCTCATTGCTTATTCTGTGTTTTATTTTCTTTATATTCAATTTACTGTGTCTGATTAAAAATTGCTAACTGCAATTAAACTTCAATGTCTATAAAACATTTTTCTCATTGCTTATTCTGTGTTCTTATTTTCTTTATATTCAGTTTATTGTTTCAAATTAAAAAAATTGCAAGCTGCAATGATTTTTTATCACATACATTGAAATAGAGCATTGTGGGAATGTCTCTATAGTTGATAATTTTTATACTGTGATTTATTATTATTTTTTTTTTTTTTTTTTTTTTTTTTTTACATTTTACAATGATGTTTCATGTGTTCACATCAAACAATCAGGCAATTGTTTGATATATTTGACATTATAAAAGATGTACTATTTTACAAATCCAATATGTATATAAAGCATATTGTTTTTCATGTTGCAACTTGCAATGTTTAATAAGAAAATAGAATAAGCAATTAAACATTTTTTTATATATACATGAAAAGAAAGTATAATCTTAATGACTCTATAATACATAATTTTTAAATAATATTTTATGTTCTCTGGGCATCTTATAGTGATATTTTAATTATTTTGAACTTTCAAAGATTTACTTCTTTTAAATATTTTAATTCCTTATTTTTCCTTTTTTGTTATGCCCAGAATTTCATTTGCATGAAATTTAAAACTTTTGCATATGTTAAAACTAAATATCATATGTTCATATCTTTATTAGACATGAATAAGCTAATTGCTTGATTTATTTTGTGAATTTGAATACTCAATCTATTCCAAAATGTTGCTTTTTTATTAAATATTTGCCTCCCCCCCCCTTTTTTTTTTTTTAGTTAATATTTCAATTCAGAATGTAAATTTTCATGAAAAAACAAATTCTTATAACTTATGTTAAAATTTAATATAATGTTTTATAATATCTTTTAAGATCGGCAATTTAATGTTAATTTATAATTTTAGACATTCCAGAAGGACCAGTACCGTCTCGAAGAGACAGACCTATCCACCCATTAAATATGGCGGCGAACGAAGTGCTAGGGAGTAAATGTATCAGCAAAGAGTCATTCGCCAATAAGCTTTTCACTGGGCATCCCCGATTCAAGTTTTTCGTTTTTTAGCTAACAATAAGAATAATTTTCGAAAAAAAAAAAATCTTCAAGCCTTTCAACCCTTTTTTTTTGGGGGGGGGGGGGGGCAATTTAAACTTTATAGAATACAAAAACTTTCTTAGTATTATTTAGAAAAACCAGATTTTATTTTTTTCTATTTTTTCCATGAAAGTATTTCACAATACCATAATATTTAGTTGATATTCAGTAATTAACGTCTTTTTTTTTTAATAATTCTATACTTTTATTTACAGTATTAATTCTCAATTATATAATTTTATTCTTTCAGTGAAATCAAATACTGTTCAAACATTGATAAAGATAGTTATTTAAAAACAAGTGCATGCGGAAGAATAATTCGCCAGTAAAAGATTTACTAGGAAGCCTGAAGTTGTTTTTTTTTTAGGGGGGGGGGGGGCGTAACTATAAAATTACTCTTCAAATAAAAGATTTTTTCAAATTAATTTTAAATTTTCCAGGATATGAAAATCAGTCATACTTTTATTTAAAACAAAATGGATTTTGAATTTCTTTTCTTTATTTCATGGGAAATCTTTCACTTTTTAATCACAACATTTTGAGTTAGTGTCTAGTAGTTAATGCCTTTTGAAAGATTTTTTTTTAAATTTATAATATTATAAAATTTATTAAATTCATAATTATTAATATTTTTAAAAATTTATAATATTATTCAATTACAAAATTTTATTCTTTCTGCAGTTTAAACATTGATGTGAACAGGGATCTGTTTAAGAAAAAATTTGGTTCTTTAAAGGACCTTTCACAATTTTTTAAATCTTAAAACCGAACCCTTCACAAAATTTTTCATCCTAAAAGAGGACTTTTCTATTTAAAAATAAGTACCACTATTTACTAATAAGTAACCTTTTTCTTATTTAATCACATGTAGGAAAACATAAATATCTTGATAAGTAATGAAGTTTTGTTTATTTAATAAAGATATATAATAAGTAATATTTATCTCTTCCATTTCATTATGAAATGTAAAAATAAATCATATTATTCTCATACAGGATTAATAATAATCTAATTTTTTTTAATGAGAAGCCTGAAATTAAAATATATGACTGCATTCACACATATGTTTTAGTTTCGTTAGATACAGAAAAGTAATATTTCCGAAAATTTTGAAGTGATGGAAAACAATTTTATCGTTTTTCCCCGTGGAAAAGTTGATTTATTATATTTCTTCCTTATAGTTATATTTCAATTAAATATAAATCATTTCAATAAAATACGCAATAATAAGTATCTACAACATTTAAAAACTAGATTTAAAATTTTTATTTTATTTTTTACTTTAGATGAATGTATATTATTAAATATTTTTTCATGTTTTTTTTTTTTTATTATTAAAAATTTAACTTTTCACCTACATAATTAATTTCAACAGTATATATTACACACCATTCATATCCTTTAAACCATAAAAGATGTGAGTACAATAAGTAATATACTTTTGTTTAGATAATAGAGATATAAAAGAAGTAATATTTATCTCAACCTTAATTACTGCATTATGAATTTTAAAAAAATAAGAACATTTGATAGATGATAAGAATAATCCGTACTTTTTAAGTTAAAAGCTTGAAATTAAAATACTGCTCACATTCACAGATATGCTTTACCATATATTTTATTTTTATCATGTATACAGGAGTAGAATTTCAGAAAATTTTGAAATGATGAAAAAAACAATTTATTTTTCTTTTCAGAGAGAATATATTTTCTTGCGGTTATATTACAATAAAATATTATATCATTTCAATAAAATATAAAATAGTAAATACCTTTAACATTGATACATACTAAATTTTATTTCATGTCATTTCATTTTACTTATTTATTTATTTATTTTTTTTTTTTTTTTTACATTAGATGAATATATTATTAAATAATTTTTTATGACAACTTCACATTTTAACCACACAATTTGACATCAATAATTCAGCAATTACTGCTTTTAAAATAATTCTATTGCTTTTTTATAATATTAACTTTTGATTACCAACATTTTATTCTTTCAGTGACACAAATACCGGTCAAACATTAATAAAAGTAATTATTAAAAAATAAGTATCCAACAAAGAATAATTCGTCAGTAACATTTTTACTAAATCTTGTACTTAAAATTTTCATTTTTAAGACTAATGATGAATAGTTTTCAAACCAAAGTTTTTTCAAACTTTTAATTTGTTTTAGATATTACAGTATATAAAAAGCATTCATAGTTTTATTTAAAACAAATTGTATTTTGGTTTTTTTATCATAGGTATATTTGATATTTTAACCACTTAATTCAGAGTTAATATTCAGTAATTAAAGCCTTTTAAAAAGCTCTTATTTTATTTATAAAATAAATTTTCAATTACGAAATTTTATTCTTTCAGTAAAATAAAATGCAATTTAAGTATAAGTAGTTATTTAAAAATAAAATGAACATGTTTCTTCACAAAAACAATCAACACAGATTAGACTTTTTTAATGGGTAGGAAAAATTCAAAAACTATTAAATCTTTAATTACTTACTATTTCGGTTTTATCTTTGTATATCCAAAAAGATGCAGTATGAAATCTAGCTAGTCTGGCTATAGAACTGAAATTCAATTTTACATTCAGCTCTATAACCATCCCAGCTGGCCTGTTTGTATTACATGAAGCTGTATCTGATCCTTACAAAAATTATCAGAGACATTGGATGATCTTTTTCACAAATAGAAAAAGTTTTTATTTATAATAAGTAATAAAATAGTTTAAAAACAAACAATGAAACGTATTTCCAATCCATTCAGAAATCAGAAAAGCGTCACACACAAGACACAAAGGAAAACATTTGAAACAAGCGCGGGATTCGGGAATTGCCACTAAATTTGGGGGGTTGAGAGGAGAAAATGTTGGAACTACATCTGTGACGTCACGGGCTACTTTTTATGACCGTCGGAAGGCATGTCTATAATATCGAGACGGTGTTGGAAGGACATGTTAGCTATTCTGGAAATTTAGCACAAGCAAAATAGTTAGAATCATGTTAAATTTAGATTTTTATTTGGATGCTGTAGTGAATAACTCTTATTAACTATATATTTCATTATACTACTGTCTCTTTTACTGATGACATTTTAATTATTTTGAGTGTTCAAAGTAGTATAAAAGTTTGCTGTTCTCCTGCTGATTTTATTTTTCTTTTTTGTTAGAATTGGGTAAAATCAGAATGTCGTATGCAAAAGCATTTATTATTATATACATTGTAATTAAATATGCAACATCTATAAATAAGAAATAATTGTAATTAAACCTAATTTAAATGTTAATTCACACTTGAAATAAATTTTTTATTGCTCATGTAAAACCTTATAAGCATGTGCTAAAGATTTTTTTATCTATAATTTTAAAATATTTTAAATTTTATAGATGTTTTAGCATTTTGAATATTCTGTATATTAAAGAGATTTTCCTGTTAGTACAGCATTTATTTTTGGCCAATAATGTACCAGATTCAAAATGTCAATTTGCACTCAATGTTATCATTAATATTTTAAATGTAACTTAAGCATTAATATAATTTGTAAATGGTCTTTATCATTTTTCTTTAGATTTTAACTGCTTTAAATATTGGTATTGAGTATAATAAGCTTAGTATGCTTCTTTCACTTTTAACTGAAAAATAATCTGATAAAATTCCCATGTTGCATGTAAACTTTTAGAATTTGTCATATTTTGTTTCTGTAAAAAAGTCTCACTTTTTAATATTGACACTGTTAATATTTTCTTATTCTTCAAACTGTAAATTTTATGACTAGTCATTTTGTCTTATTTTCAGTTTTTTTTTTTCTTTTTGTTCTGTATAATAAAAAGTTTAAACAATTTTGCTGTAAATTTCTATTTGTTTACTTTGAACTTTTTATTACTTTTAGCTTACATTTTTTAATTATTACAAAGAGTTCTTAAGCATTAGAAAAACTAAGAAAGATCAAAGAAAATTAAAATTAAGGTTAACATTTTCTCAAAACTTCAATTTTTAAGGGAATGTATTTCTTCTCTCTTTTTGTCATACAGTTATTATGAACATTGACAAAATTATCATTTCAATTATGTCACTCAAAGTTTCATTTTAGACTGAATAGTGACAAACAGAAGATTTTTAGAAGAGTGGTTTTTATAGATTTAGGTTCGTTTAATCAGCACATCCCCTTTTGTTAATTTATATGCATGAGCTAAAAATTAACAAAATTATCTAACACAAAACATGCTTGCTTTGTGTCTATTTTTATATAAAAAGCATTTTGAAAAAATGAATTCTTCACACGTCTACCGTAGCAAAAATAGATGTCAGTTCATAAGGAAAAGATAATTTGAAATTATTTTCATCAGCACTCTTAATGCTTCCAATTGCCAGATTTTGAATGAGCCTTTGACTAATTGTATCTTTAGTCAAATACAAAATAGTGTAAGTTATAACATTAAAATATATTTCGTATAATCTTACAAATTTAGACTTAAAAACACTTTAAGAGTTAACCATTATTATTTTATGATTTTTTGTTGTTTTAATTGTTTATTCTCATTACTCTAGATACAGAATCAAGAGAGAATAAGCTCATTTAACATTCAGATCTCAATTTTTTTTTCTCCAATGCTAAGCCTCTTACCATGAAATGTGTTCATATTTTCTAAATTTCTCAATTTTTTTTTTTCTCCATACCATTTGTAGATATTTCTTTGCTGTTTAATTGATAAAATGTTGCATTGCATGGTCACGCCACTGAGCTCCATAATAGTATGAGAGCTGATTCACTGGTCCACTTTCTGCTGTGACTGTATCGCACTTTCAATGCATGCAAGTAATGAATCTTGCCCTTATTTGAATATTAAAAGCATTTTTTGCATACTTTTTTATCCATTTTAGTTATTTCTACACATTTATGATATTTTCATGAGTCATACTCAACAATTTTTCATTTTTGTTTGCTGAGCTTACAGTAAATTTCATTTTTAACTAATGAAATTAAAAATTTGCAGTGGATTTAAATAAAATCTATAATTTTTTCAATAAAAAATATATATCAGTGAAAGTTGTAGTAGCTTTGTCATATTTAAAAAAAAATTGTGAAAATATCTACTACAGTGTCAATGGGAGCAAATCTATGTTTTGCCAAAAAGTTTCAAAGGAAGCTGGTATTATTCATGGGTGGACCACTAGATTCAATGAATCATAATAGGGAGTTAGACCTCTGTACTATTCTGGAGGCAGAATTTGAGGTTTTGCTGCTAAACTTGGTTATTGTGTGCATTTAAAACAGGTATATTTCTGGCATGAAATAAAGTGTTGCGAGTTAACATAATTTTTATCCAATTTTTTTTTTATTTTGAGTGCTGTTATACAGCAATTTCAAATGACCATCGCTCATACTAGAGTGTGTAATTTGTGCTTTAAAAAAAAAAATCATACTGAAATAACACCACTTTTCAAACATTCTACCTAAAATTTTTGTTAAAATATAAAAATCCCCCCCCCCCTCTTACCATAAACCATGGGGACAAAAAATCGTAGCAGTTATAAGACTGAAATAACTGCTATCTCATCGTTCTCTGGAGTTGTATGCTTAGTCCTAATCTACTTGCATGGCAATAGCAGTGTGTTTTTTCTGCTCAAATGCTTTTTTACATTCATTAATATTTTTGTCCGGATAAATCTTTATGCAAATTATGAAAAGTGTATCATGTTTATTTTGCATGAAGAATATGCTGTTATGTAAGCTAAGAGTTGTATGCTCAAAGTGCATAATCTATTTGCATGCAATTGCAATATGATTTTGCAGCTCAAATGTATCAAATTATTCTTTCAAAGATGAATGTTTTCTTATTTTTGTTCTGACACACACGGACACTCACAAAAAAGAAAAACTCTACAAATAAAGGAAAATAAATTGTACAACTGGAGCTTCATGCTATGTAACCTTATTTATGATGCTATCATGTTTGTAGAAAATAAATGTATTTTTGTTAAAACATTCTTCATAGTAGTTTTTAAAAAAAAGGTGAGGTTTTCATTAAATATTATGAATAATGCCTAGATGAGGTTGAAAAATATTTTAGTCGTAGATAAAAATAATTGAGTATTTAAGATAAAATGAGATGTATTTATTGCTAGGGAGGCTGGTGTCCAGGGTGTCCATTTTGTTCTGTTAAAATTATCAGTACTTTTTTCTTCAATAATTACATCATTGTATTATGTGTGTATGCATGTTTTTTCTTGCTTGGTAATATAAGTGACCAGGGAGGCTTTAATATATTTTCTGCTTTAGTTTCTAATGCTCTACTACAATGTCGTTGGGCAACATCTAACTTACCCATCCGCTGATTCCTCTAAAGTCTGCCCTGTTAGTAATAATGATGGAATGAACATGCATATTCTAGCAGACAAGGATAGTTATTCATTTTTAATTTTATCATAGATATTTTTTAAATATAAAGGCTGGTGATGTTTTCCGTGTGAAACAGATGACAAAATTAAAATTTTTGTATTAGTTTTGAACAAGGATCTTATTTATATTATTCTTCACACAATCATTTGTAATGTTCTTGTGTGATAATTTAGGATTTTCCATATTTGTGATCAAACATCTTGTAACATTTTTTAAATAAAGCACTCCAATTATATTATTTTGTTTATGTATGAATGAAGCCATATTTCCAAATTATACACAATGTCCCTTATCATACAGTGGCTAATTCCTAAACTACTTCAGGTTTAGAGACATAATTCCAGTTGAAAATATTTAAGTTTCAAAATTTATACATTCCTCCATTCTTGTAAATTATATTTAGAAAACTTTCCTCATCCTCTAACAAGCAAAACAAAAAAATTTCTTCTACACTGGTTATCAAAAATTAAGGAAAAGTCACAAAATGCTAATTTTCAAGTACGCGACCACTAGAGGTCTGCACGGGCCCGGGCTTGGCCCGTACCCGGCCCGGCGGAATGAAGGCGAATTTTCAAACGGGCCGGGCCGGCAGAATTAGGACAATTTTTTCAACGGGCCGGCAAAAAAATTAATCGGCCTATCGGCCCGATATAAGAATTTAAGCGAAGCAGATAAAATATGAGCCATTTTCAATGAATATGATTTTCTCGAAGTATAAATGTGCGTCACGAGCTGATGCGAGTTTAACAACATCAATACAGAAATGTAATATGTCCATCGTAGAGATCGGCATCGTACAGTTGCAAGATGTCTGATTCAGAGTTTAATTTCTTTTTAGCAGACTTGTGCCGGGACAGAACTGGTCTTAATTGATCTCAGGATGTGTAGAACAGTCATTGTGTTTTGTAGTATTAATAGTGATAATGAACTTCTCTTAACAGTATCTTTGGAAATATACCTTAAGGTGGTTCTCATATTCACTGCTCAACAATGCGAAGCTTTCAGACACATTTTCTGACAAAATTTTTAACTATAAAGGCATAAAATTGACAGGCCTGCCTATTGAAGGCATTTGGAAACGAATAGCTTTTTACATATTTGATAAATTACTTACAGAGATAACAGAGATTCCTGTCACGTGACTGTACGTTTTTCTCCTTTCCTGTGCCATCGCTTCTGGAAATTCGATTCAAAACGCTAACTTTGACAGTATTTTCAGAAAGATATATTGCTTTTATCTATGAAAAAAAAACGACATTTACATAGCTTCTGAATAAGAATACCTGCCAATCTTACGCGTTTCAGAAAAGAAAAGAATTCATATATGTGTCGAAATGTAGCTCCTTTGGATTTGAGAAAAGCCTTAAAAATGAGAGAAATATTTTCACAAATCTACTTTTTACTATACAGCTTCAAAAGTTATCATGTTTTTAATCCTTTATTCTGATGAACTACATTAATCTTTTAATGAATCCTTATTTCCATTTTGAAATGTCTGTAGACACAATGACTAAAACACTGTAAGTAATCGTTAATGTTTACTATTGTCTGTTTTCTGTTTTGCGAACATCATAGTAATGTAAAATATACTGCAAAATGTTCCCATAAATATGTATGTAGTATTCATTAAAAGAATCGTAATTGTATGTTGAGAAAAAATGGATTTCTTTCTTTTTTTATTTTTATTTATTTTTTTTTTTTGTAGAAATTCTGTCGGGCCGGGCCTGTTTTCACTGATTTTTGTACGGGCCGGGCTGTGAACTGTAAAAATGCAAACGGGCCGGGCTGGGCTCGGGCCGCGCCCGGGCCTGGAAATTCCGGCCCATGCAGACCTCTAGCGAACACTCAAAAAGAAATAATACAATTCGAGTAATTACTATCTCTACAACACAGCTAGCCCATGTAACATCTCATTCATGTCACACATGGTCACAAGTGTCACAGTCACTACGGTGAAGAAAAAAAAATAAGAAATTCCATACATCTCATTATGAGTCTCAAATGATCACTATATGCGACTCCACTGCGAAGTCAATGTGACTGCTGCTTTGTGACGAGTCGCCAGTTGACTTTACAATGTAGTGAAATTGTGACTGTCATTTTGAGACTCAATTTCATAGTCATCATGAACGTTGCATTATGATAAATCACAAAATAATATATTAGTCACATGGAGACTTTTCCCAAAGGAGCACAATGGTGACTTCACAGTAGTCTCTCTGTCACCTGAAAGTCATCATGTGACATTATTTGGTAACTTATCACAATGCAGCGTTCACGATGACTTTGAAATTCAGTCTACAAATGACAGTCACATGAGTCACAATGTAACTACATTGTAAAATCACATGGTGATTCGTCCCAAAGCAGCAGTCACAGTGACGTCTCAGTGGAGTCACATACAGTTATCATTTGACACTCATAATGAGATGTATGGAATTTCCTATTTTTTTGCTTCACTGTAGTGACTGTGACATGAATGAGATGTTATATGGACTAGCTGTGTTGTAGAGATAGTAATTACTTGAATTATATTATTTCCTTTTGAGTGTTCGCGTATTTGAAAATTAGCATTTTGTGACTTTTCCTTAATTTTTGATAACCAGTGTACAATCAAAACTTATCAAATTAAGGGAATTAATTTATTAAATTTCAATGTTTTCTATCTCTAAAAATTCATTTAGTTTTTAGTGCTAGAAAATGCTAAAAATTTAAAGCATCATAGCTTTGTAAATTTTCGTCAAAAAAGAATAGAGTTTTTAGTTTTAGTTTTTAGCACATCAAGGAAGTTTTTTATACTTATAGGACCCAGGAGCCATACCAGAATTAAAATTTCAACTATTTTCATCTAAATGGCTTTTAGTATGATGAAAAATAACATTTGAAAGATATTTGCAATTGGAACCATACCTCTGAAACTAATGTTTTAGGAATTAGCTACTGGATAGTGTTAAGCGGTATAACCATGTATAACTTTATTCATAAGTTAATGTGATGAATGTCTAAGTTTGATAAGATTTCCAATGATATTGATCGTTATGTACGCATATTTTAGTATTCATGAACTTAACTAATATTGTATTTTCAGGCTAAAATTTCATTCATCAGTTATAATATACCTGGGTAGTTAAAGTCAACAATGCTAGAGAAAATAAAAAATTTGAAGCAATGTTTGATCATGATAATTAAGTTTAAACATCAAACTTTTGCGAACGTATTCACTAACTTTTTTTAAGCACTTTTAATGGATTAATTTAGTCTGAATATGGGCAATTTTTTAAGCACTTTTAATGGATTTAGTCCGAATATGGGCAATTAATTGTTCAATTCTTGATAATAAATATTCCCATTAAAAAACTATTATCATTATGAAGATTATTATAATAGAATTAATATTATATTTCGTCAGAAAGATTTAATTTATTAATATTTCTTTCTGTTTTTAAATAAAATACTGTGCAGTCTGCGTTGCACACTGCCTTCTTTGATTTTACAGGTTTTCTTTCAGTTGCAATTATACTTAGTTTTTGTGTTTAGGATACTATTATAAAATGATTTTTAGTCTGTGATAATTAAAAAACTGATTAAAATGCTTATCTTTCTTGACTGCATGCTTTTTCCTCCCTTATATACAGAATGATTAAAAAATGATTGTATAAACATTTAGCAATAGTGCACACTACAACAGACAGTTATTGTATAGGAAACTAGGGTCACAATCCCATTTTGTCAAAAAGTACTGGTTGTTTGTCTTGAATGCAGATTTTTATTCTTAACTTTAACAATATTGAAGATATCGTGATTAAATTTGAAATAGATAACCTTTCTTTATTATGAAATGTAAAGCTATTGCAAGAAATTGTTGAAGTGGTTACTATTCTTATCCAAATATTGTTGAATTAGATACTCCACATTTCCAAATGTAGGTAGCAATTCATATGGTTTCACTTACTGAAATGCTGTACACTTCCATCACTTTTCTTATGTTTATTCCACACAAAGCAAGTTATGTCTGTTGAAAATTGCTTTCGAAATCTTTAGTTAAAGAAGGGAATGATAGTTTGTCAAATTGGAGCAAGATGCTCTATATTTTCTACTTTTATTTTTTATTTATGTGTCTTAGTTTCCTATTCAAAAATTGTTTTGATGTGCCCTTCAACTCCTTAACCCTTTTAGGGGCAAGCAATTGTGTTTGTGTAATGCTGAATTCCCTTTGGAAATTTAGAAAATTTTTATTTCTAAATAAGGAAAAGCTACTTTTCAACTATTTTCCCTCAAAGTTATAAAAGTAAAACTTAATTAAAAGTTTCTGGTGCGAATCTTAAACTTAGGTGGGATATAATATATCCCACCACCCTCAAGATGTTAAGTTTGTCTTTGTCCCTGAACCTTTTTAAAACAGGGTTCAGAGCTTACTGCCTGTGATCAATTTACTTTAAAAGAAAATCTTTTCTCTTGTTCAATTCTCTTAAATTGCTTTGCTTAAACTGCTTTACTATCTGCAATCATTTTACATAAAAAAAAATCTTCCATTCAATTCTCTTAAATTGCTTTGCTCAAAATCTTTTATACTTAAAATGTGCAATACTAATTATATTAAAAGTAATAATATGCATCTTCATATCATTTTAGTGTGTACTAAATATGTACCATTTATAGCTTAAATGTATTTTTTATATTAACACATTGTTTGTATTACTATAGATTCTTTCAAAGTGCTACATTAATTGAAATGATGCAACTGAAATACATCCAGTTTAATTTATAATTGAATATTTGTCTCTTTTTTTTCAACACATTTTATACAGAAGCAATTTTAGAAAAGACAAAGAGAAAATAGAATACTTTTATTTTTCTTAAAGGACACTGCAAAAAGGAAAGCTTACCTTAAAAAAAATTTTTAATGCACTCAGTGGTGCAATGACTATTTGGTGCCTGGTGCATTTTTTTTTTTCTGCTGATCGACCATGTATCAGTAGGGGTAACTGGTGGTGCCAATCAAGCGACTATCTGACTTGATGCCTTGCAATGGTGCACTGCTTGCACCTCCCTTGCTGCAGCTTTGCATGCTTTTCATAATACTTAAAACCCTACATAATTAAACTTAAATTAATATTGCTCATAAACTAATTATCCTGACTGAATTAAAATCATGCATATTTATTTAATATAATGCTGTATTATAATGAATCATCACCTAAGAATTGGTGCTTTTAATTATTTTAAAGTCCTAAAATTAAGATAAATGCAAAAATGGAAGACTTGTTGATGTATTTTAATTATCTACTGACAGCTGCAGTGTTCATCTGAAAGCATTCTTTTTTGTGATTTGTTATGTTTAGAATGTCAAAGAAATTTTTTCCAAAATTGATGATGTTTAATTCTTAAAAATTCTGTGGATATATTCAACATTTTAACATGGATGTTTTCATATTGTTTACTTTTAAAAATAGTTTTTACTGCATTTTTTTAAAACTTTTAATTTATTTCCTGTTTTTTAAAAGGGAAACTTATTTCTTTACAAAATACTCTTTTCTTTTATGCATGGTATAGTAATATTTTATTTTAAACTATTGTTACAGTATTAAATTTAATGGATTGCTAATTAAGCAATGACTATAAAATATTTATTTCTGTATATATATATTTGTTTAACATTTTATTTTTAAGTTTTTTTATTTAAATATTTTATTTATATGTATATATTTAAGTTGTTATATGACATAATATCTTTAAACATGAAGTTTTTAACCCTCTAAGTTGTAGGCAAATTTGATGCAGTATTCAAATTTTTAAAATATGAACATGTTGAGAATAAAAGAAAATATAAATAATGCAGGTTAAGAGAAAAGTATGGTGTTTCTCCATTTAGACAGGTTCCAAATGAAGCTTGCTTTTCTACAATAATAAATTAGATTGGTAATCGTCATTACTTAATTAGTACCAAAAATTAGATATGATGTAATAATAATCATATTGCATCAAACAAATTAAATATGATTTCCATTTTGTCTGCTGTAGAGGATTAACTAAAACATGTATATAGGTTATGTATAGAAACATTTTATGCTTTATATTACTTAATAAGCATAAAACATTCGTACTTAAAAACTTACTTCAGTTTTATAGATTCTATATTAGATAAAACAATTCTTTGTCTTCCATGTTTATAATTTCTGTATATAATGTTTTCTGCTGCCTTAAACAAGCCCCCCTCCCTCTTAAGGGGGATAAATTTTATACTTAATTTTGATATGTTAACTATTTGGAGAATGATAAGCAGTGGTGTAGTCGTAATAAAAAAACAGAGGGTATACGCTCTAAGCAGAGGATATACTCTGAAGGCAGAGCGTATACCCTAGAGTGTATATACTATAGCTTTCTTAAGAAACAGTGGGTATACGGTGTTCCTTAAAAAAAAACCAGATGGTATATGGCGTATACCCTCCACTACACCCCTGCATCTGTTTTTCTCCGAAAGCCATGTACCTATTGGGGTTTAAAAAATAAAAAAAATCAAATGTGTGTGTGTAGATATATATATATACAGGGTGATTCAGCTCGTCGGTGACAAACTTTAAGGATCGATAGAGCACACCTAGACGAACATTTTTGAATAGGGAATGTAGGGTCCCTGACGCGATGGTAAGGCGCTAGGCGCTTTCGAAAATTTGGGTGCCGAAATTCGAAACGTCATAAAAACTAGGGAAATGGTTAGATTTTCTTGCTTGTTGCGTCGAAATGATTCTGTTTGTTTAGACTTTCTTCAGTACCAATTTGATAAGCGTATCTCTTAAAACATGGATAGGGGGCGCTGCAGACTTTGGAGAGCTAGACAACAACTTTAAGCCCGTTATTTTGATAATGTAACACATGCTCGCCAAAGTTTATACTCTAACTTAAAGTTTGAACCCAAAAGTAGAGCCCTGCAAAAAGCGTAAGAGCCGGAATAAAATGTCAAAGTACAGGGTGGTCGAAACTCGAAGGCTCCTAGGAGATAAACAAACAGATTTCTTGACTTATGGCATGCATTTTCATGATTCTGTTTGCTGGGGCTCTCTGAAACTCAGTTGAACGGTACAAAAAGAAACATCGATAGGGGGCGCTTTGGGCAAAAAACATAATTCGTTGACATTTCGGACGCTAACTGGAAACGGGGCGCTACGATCAGTTAGAAACAAAACAAGAGAGTAATTTACTTATCATAAGAAGCTATTAAAACTGCAGTTTGTTTATTTTTTTTAACAAACATAGCTGGTTTCAATCATGCACAATGCGCGCAATAAAATTTACATAAGGTGCTTTTTGCTGATTTATGCAAAAGATATCGTACCATATCGATATGCAAAAGATACGTAATGCGTAGACGACAACGCGAGATGACGTAGTTGTATGCGCAGACACGTCTTTTGTGTTAGGGATTAGCACTAATACCAATTCCCCAACATCTTACACTTGTAACACTGATTAAAAAAAAATTATGTTGATAACGCAGAGTTCAACAGTGGGAGTAGATCGGAGGATGGATTTCTAAAATATGTAAATGAGAAAAATTATGAAGTACGTTGAATGAAGAAATGTTAAAAAGTGGATGAAGTAAATTGACAGATGAGATAAAGCTCCAGGCTTAAACTTCTTTTATTAAGATCCAAAGTTCACAGTAAAATATCTTGATAAAAACAGTCTTTAAAAATAAACCAAATATTGATGAAATAAACAATGAGTCACGTTAAAACAAAACAGCCATTTTTAAACACTTTAACTTAGAAGCCATGAAGAACAGAAAAGCTTAAATATCGTAACTTTAAAAGATGATTTTAAAAACAGAACGAAAAATAAAAATAAGCCGCATGATTTTAAACTTTTACCACAGGATCAAATGCAGCATCCCGAGAACGCTTAAAGCAATTCTCGTATCGAGAACATTGGTAGATAAAACAAGTAAGCCAAGTAACATTTCCTTCCAAATAACCCCTTTAAATACAGCAGCTGGAACGGCACGTGTCGACACGCCCACTCTCCAGAATGATCTACGAGATGGTGATTTGCCGGTGACGAACTACGTCAACTAATTCATTCATAAATCCGTTCCCGCCATCTGTCGGGAGAAAAGTACACCACGTCATACACTCTCGTAAATTCTACTATGTCGCGTGGAAAACGTAAACATCTGAAGTTGTAAAAATAAAGATACGGCGTTATCAATGAACTGTAATTAAAGAAACGTAAAGCTGAATAAATAACTAAAGGATTAAAAGAATGAACGCAAGATAAAAGGTGAGTTTAATTTCAGAATACTTTTAAATACAGAATACTTTATACTTATACTATTTAAATGAAATGACCTTAATAAAAATAAAGATTTATAAATAACGAACTGTAAATTATACTACCAGGGTTAATGTACTATTGAATATAATTAGAGGCATTGAGAACTGGGAAATAAGCTTGTTAATATTTCTTAACAAGTGCCCCCCCTCTCAATGTCTCAATCAAACACGAAAAATAAAAGATCTAAAAATCTTCACTGACCATGGAACACCTTCTTTCTATAAAAACGGTTAAAAACAATGAACAAAACTAAACGAAATATTAATCCTAACACTTAACATGAGGAATGCCCGATAATGGCTAACAACTAACAAGAATTAAGCATTAATAAACTCCCAATGCTTTAAATTTAACAACTAACATTAAAAACCGAGAAATGCCCAACAAAAATTTCCAAACGAAATCCCACCAATTAACCATCAAAAAACTTTAAAGTCAAAAGCCAAAAGATCCAGCATAAAAACTCGCCTAAATCCATTCATGGCCTCTTTACAAAAATTCAAAATTTAAATTTCTAACAATATAAACACAATTCAAACATTTAACAAATTGAAAAATATCACAATGAAAAATCAACATACGTACCAACTTACAAAAGTAACGTTTCAATTTGAAACTATACATACTAGCCAACTCCGTCATCTTGACCACAGCTAAATATGCAAATTTATACAAAACTTAAATAACTTTTATTTAACAAGAACAAAGATAGAAAAATTAATTAGAGTAACTTCATCAGTCTCTCCCAGTAGCTTCCAAAATCCAGTAAAAATGACAAACTTAAGCAATAACTTGGCATCTGATTAATAAGACATAACAATAAATAGCTGTACACTTATCCATCTACAGACAACATCTTACAGCAATATCCATTTTCTCTACCTACATTCGCACAAATATTCACATTGAAGATATCAGATGCCTGCAAATAAAAGATCTATTAGAAACAACATAATCAATACAAAAATAGTCCATTATCATAAGATATATTCCTGTAACAAAACTTCTATATAAATATAACAGTACTAAATCCAGCTTAAGACTTAACAAAGGTATAACAACTTTAAAAACATAAAACCTCAAAAAAACTGTTGCTACAAAGGAGAGAAACTGGATTTCCTAAACAAAAATTCATATACTTAATTTCTATTACTCTAACTTTAATTTAATATATATTTAAACTTCAAACAGATTAATCAGAAACTTTAAACTATTAAATAGATATATCCAAAAAAAACAAGTTACATATACTTCTCTCAACCAGCTGATAAACGGGGACTAGTGACATTCTCATATATAAAAACTAGGGACTCACAAAATCAAAAATACAATGCCCGCAGCAGATCCGCCAGTGGCGGTTACCTCTCACACAAACTACCTCAGAAAGTTCTCTGGCATTTGTCTCCCAAGGGACCACCCACCCGAAACGGTACTGTGGGCTGCTCGAACCCCCAAGAATAGAATGGTAAGAGGCACCATTTCCACCATTGGATGGGAATTAAATGCTTAACAGCTAGACGAAAAAGGTAATGAAAAACAATTGTGATCAAGAGACTTCATAAAAAGCTAGATAAAAACTTGCTAAACATCGTTTGTTTAAACCATGTAAATGGCTATGGCCACTCACCACGTACACAGGATTACAAACTTTATACATCTTAATACACGTAAATCTTATACTGAAGAAAAATGGTGGTACGCAGTATGATTTCTGAAAACTTCAAACAAAAATCTAAAAACAATCTGAAAAACTATTTAAACATTAAAAACCTGTATCAAATACAGTTCTAACAAAAATTAACAAATCGTGTTTGGTCTGAGGCTTCGTAAAGACATCACTGAGGTTTGACTTACTAGGAATATATTCTAAATCAAAAGCTTCACTGTAAATTAAATCCCTAATAAAAAATAACTTGACATCTATATGACGAGATTTATAGTTTTCTATAGGTGATTTTACAAAATTAATGGCCGCCTGGTTATCTGCACAAAGCTTCGACTTGATACCTAAATCGCGTATGATTGCTCTATCCCGACACTCCTGCAGGATCCGGTCAAACCAAACCAGGTTTTTGGAGGCCTCAGTCATGGCGACAAATTCCGACTCCATTGTGGATAAACTGACGCACTTTTCTTTAAAGGTACGCCAGTCCACGGGGGAACTGCCAACCATGACTATTTGCCCACCAACCGATGTTCGGTCATCCCGATTCGCCGCAAAATCAGCGTCAGAAAAGGCAACCAACTTCTCCTCGTTACACCGTAACCGGAGATGGTAGTGTCGAGTATACTTTAAATAACCAAGCAACCGTAATAACCCATCCCAATGTGAAATACCCGGATTAGACTGAAACTGACTATATATATTAACCGCATAACTAATATCTGGCCTGGTTCTACTGGCAATAAATGATAAACAACCCAGTAAGCTTCTGTAAGGAAAACGAGCCATGTACCCCTTTTCGGAATCAGAAGAAGGACAATTAACTTTAGATAATATAACACCCTTACTAATAGGGAGAGATGAAATAGGAATTCGAAAATTCTTAAATTTATCACACACCTCATCAATATAACTAGACTGGTGTATGCATAATGAATTCCCCTTTTCAACAAATTCGACCCCTAAAAGTTTACGTGTTCTTCCTAAAAGCTTGATGTCAAAATTCTTTCCAAGCAAATCCAGGATTATGTCAATCTTCTTCTTAAATTTTCCAAAAACTACGAAGTCATCAACGTATAGTAGCAGAACTATATCAGAATCAAAAAGGTAAGTACAGTTACATGACTCAAATTTCCTAAAACCAATCTTTAATAAAACTTTATGGATTTCATAATACCACTCCCGGCCACTTTGATGCAGCCCATACAGCGCTCGATCCAGTTTGCAATACATATGCTCTTTACCGGGGATAACGAAACCGGGCGGTTGTGACATAAAAACAGACTCCCGTAGCGGGGCGTATAGGTAGGCGCTTGTTACGTCACACTGAACGTGTGACCATCCGCAACACGATACTAAGAGGGAAAAGAAAAATCGAATCACTCCAAAGTTTACAACAGGGCTGAAGGACTCCTCATACGATTCGCCCTTCACTTGTTTAAATCCCTGGGCCACCAAACGGGCCTTAAAACGAGCGATTCGTCCTCTTTCGTCCCTCTTGACCGTGTATACCCACCGACAGCCCACTGGGGTCACGTTTCCTGGCAAATTTTCCAAATGCCAAACCGACCGTTCGTTCATAACCCCGATTTCCTTTCGCATTGCATCAAACCACATCGCACGCTGCGGAGACTTCTGAGCCTGCTTAAAAGAGTTAGGAATTATTATATTGTCTAGTCATGCAGATATATTTGAAGATTCAGGATTATCAGAGTTCTCGTCATCAGATTCAGAATGTATAGGGACTAAACCAGCATACGTATTTGAGCCACTGAAATCAAAAAGATTTGGATCATACTTAATACCATTTACATTACAATACCTCTCAACTTCTGCAGGTGATCTTAATCTATTAGTTTTACCTTCCTCAAAATAGTAAATATCTGTTCTGTCCCTGGAAGATCGCACTACGGGTTTACGTAACCACCTAACTTCTCGCTTGGAGGAAATAGGGGTCTTAACGTCTTCAGCTTCGGAATCGGACTCGGAATCCGCAACCCCCTCCCCATTAACCCGGGAATCCGGTGGTATGCCGGGAGGATTCAAGGGTCCCCAAGAATCTACTCCTCCAGCATCTTCACCCTGATTATCACCGGAGTCAATGGAGAAAGGATCACAAGACCCCGGGCCCATCACGAATCCACTGCCTCCAGGAACATCCTCAGGAATCTCTCTAAATGTAACACTAATAGTTTCAACAATTTGATCATTTTCAGGTATCCAGATCCGGTAACCCTTGGTATTAAAAGCATAACCCACAAGATAGCCCTTTTTTGCTTTTGGATCTAACTTCGAATTACGTTTCTGGTGAGGAATTCCCACGTAAGCAGTTGTCCCAAAAGGTTTAAGATGCCTCACAGATGGCTTTCGGCCCCCATACAATTCAAAAGGAGTCTTCGTTAAAGACTTAGGACAGACCCGGTTCCAGGTATAACAAAAATATTTTAAGGCCTCTGGCCAAAACCTGGGATTCAATTTACTTTCAGCCAAAATAGTACGGACTCCATTGACAGCCGTCTGCATAAACCTCTCAATGACCCCATTCTGTTGGGGAAAAAATGGATTTGTCAACTCGTGATGTATTCCCTTTTCATCAAAATATATCTCAAAATTATCATTGACGAACTCACCCCCGTTATCAGACTTAAAATTCTTTACTTTTCTACCCAAGAAATTTTCTGCACGAGTAATATGAGATTTGACAATATCAAAAACATCCGATTTTAATCTCATTGGGTATACTGAAACTCTACGGGAGTAGTCGTCCATAATTGAAAGAAAATACCTTTCCCCATTTCTCCCAACAGTTCTACAAGGTCCCCAAACATCTGCAAATAAAAGTTCTAAGGGATGTTCAGAACGAATGCTGCCAATGGGTTTAAATGAAGGTCTTATAAACTTATTCAACTTACAGACTTCACAATGAAAATCGTTATCTTTCAGATCAACCAATCCCCGGACCCCATTTTCTTTGCATGTATGAATCAAAACAGAGGGACTAATATGCCCACATCGGCGGTGCCATAATTGCATTTTACTTATACGTTTAGCATTACCCGCAGAATTAGATTCAAAAGATACATTTTTCAAAGGTTTAGGAGCCCTAGGGAAAAACTGATAAAACCCATTTTTCAAAAATGCATTGAATAAAATAATGTCTCCCCTCATGATGTCAATTACGCCTCCACCACCCAGAAAAGTTAAGCCTCTCTTATCCAACTGAGGGCCAGAGATTAGATTACGTCTTAGTTGGCTCGAGTACATCACCTCCGTAAAGGTGAACACTCTTTGTCCAAAGCGTAATTTTACCTCTCCCTTACCCTCAATCGGAAAAGATATATCCTTAACAGCCACATTCATTTGTTCATCTGAAACATTACAAAATTTAACAAATAAGTTACGATTAGAACAGAAATGATGTGAAGCACCTGAATCAAAGATCCAGGTGTCAACATCCGATGCATTACATAAACTGGCTTGAGATACAACATAAGTTGACTTACGTGAGCTGTCAGGAAAGTCCTCTATATCTGCTCCATGCTTTCTGGGCTGTTGTCTGGATACATGATTCTTTCCAAAATTACGGGATCTTCTGTAAGGCCTGGGCGATGGAGATCTAGGGTACTGTCTGGAATCACGAGAAAAACTCCGGCCAGCAGCGGAATCAGTCGATGAGTCACGATAATCACGTCGGTGAGATCCTCTACCTCTGGGCACAGTCGGAGAAAAATCAGAAGAACTCCTGGATTTTGGTGAAGATTCTGCATAAGTTGGATAGCTCTGTCGATCAGGATTATAACGAGAGTTCAGATACTTGCGACACTTGCTTCGAACGTGACCAGAAACCCCACAATGCCAACATTTCTTATAAAAACGAGGTTTCTTCTTGCATTTTACACTATTAGCTGATGGCACGTACTTAGAACTATCTTGATCACGAACAGTCAATCTGGTCTCTTCAGACACTAATTCTAAAACTATCTTTTCAAACTTAAACTCGTCTTCGGACCACCTCAAGATACTCTGCACAATACCATCATATTTCCGTGGTAAATACCGTATTAATTGAAAACTTAAATAAATCTCGTTAAACCCTTTATCTTGTTCTTTAATTATACTCATAAGCCTCCTTAATCTAGTTGCAAAGATACTTATCGACTCGCTCTCCTTCTTTCTGCATTCTATCAATTCACTAAATGACTTCATCAAGAATGACCTGGAGTCGGGATGGAAATGTAACCTGATTTTGTTCCAAGCTTGAACAGCGTTTGTACATTCAGCAATTACACGCTTAAATTCTCCCTCAATATTTAAAAATATTGCCGAAAGAGCTTGCCTTGAACGCTGTTTAAAAATGCTTGCATCTGATTCAGTTACTGAACTACTCGGGACCAGCTCCTCTTTACCAGATTCTATAATGTCCCATAGTCCTTTGTCAATTAGGACATATTTCATGTCAATACTCCATCCAGCATAATTCGTGGAGTTCAGCTTTTCTATTGTGTTGCCGGCCATTTTTCATCAACAAAAAAAAATAAATGAAGATGAATGATAAAACTAGAATTTAAAAATATAAAACTTTCTTCATAATCTTCTTCAAAAAAAATTTTTTTTTTTTTTTTTTTTTTTTTTTTTCAGACACGTACTAAATCTTCGCCCCCCCCCTCTTTTTAATCACGCTGCGTCATTCTTTTTAACTTAAATATTTCTCATAGACCTCTATAAAGGGTAAAGGGCCAACTGAAGATTATCAAATTCAATCCTCTCCATTAATCCATATCCTCAAATCTGGACTTATCTGCCCATAACCTAAACTGTTAGGGATTAGCACTAATACCAATTCCCCAACATCTTACACTTGTAACACTGATTAAAAAAAAATTATGTTGATAACGCAGAGTTCAACAGTGGGAGTAGATCGGAGGATGGATTTCTAAAATATGTAAATGAGAAAAATTATGAAGTACGTTGAATGAAGAAATGTTAAAAAGTGGATGAAGTAAATTGACAGATGAGATAAAGCTCCAGGCTTAAACTTCTTTTATTAAGATCCAAAGTTCACAGTAAAATATCTTGATAAAAACAGTCTTTAAAAATAAACCAAATATTGATGAAATAAACAATGAGTCACGTTAAAACAAAACAGCCATTTTTAAACACTTTAACTTAGAAGCCATGAAGAACAGAAAAGCTTAAATATCGTAACTTTAAAAGATGATTTTAAAAACAGAACGAAAAATAAAAATAAGCCGCATGATTTTAAACTTTTACCACAGGATCAAATGCAGCATCCCGAGAACGCTTAAAGCAATTCTCGTATCGAGAACATTGGTAGATAAAACAAGTAAGCCAAGTAACATTTCCTTCCAAATAACCCCTTTAAATACAGCAGCTGGAACGGCACGTGTCGACACGCCCACTCTCCAGAATGATCTACGAGATGGTGATTTGCCGGTGACGAACTACGTCAACTAATTCATTCATAAATCCGTTCCCGCCATCTGTCGGGAGAAAAGTACACCACGTCATACACTCTCGTAAATTCTACTATGTCGCGTGGAAAACGTAAACATCTGAAGTTGTAAAAATAAAGATACGGCGTTATCAATGAACTGTAATTAAAGAAACGTAAAGCTGAATAAATAACTAAAGGATTAAAAGAATGAACGCAAGATAAAAGGTGAGTTTAATTTCAGAATACTTTTAAATACAGAATACTTTATACTTATACTATTTAAATGAAATGACCTTAATAAAAATAAAGATTTATAAATAACGAACTGTAAATTATACTACCAGGGTTAATGTACTATTGAATATAATTAGAGGCATTGAGAACTGGGAAATAAGCTTGTTAATATTTCTTAACATTTTGAACGTGCGGTACCTACTTAAGCTTCGGGTTACTTGTCTGCAGATCGGTAGTAGGATGGAACGGTACACAAACTCTGAATTGGCTGACATGCATTTGGCGTATGGCGCTGCTGGTTGTAATGGACGAGCCGCTCAGCGGTTGTACGCCGAGCGTTACCCCAACAGGCAAATCCCCTGCCATGCCTTCTTCGCTCGAGTACACCAGAGGTTGTCCACAACGGGATCTTTCGACGGAGGCAGGCCTGAACGGGAGCGATCAGTGAGCACCCCCGACAACGAAGAGGCTGTGCTTAACCTGGTTGAGGACAACCCAGGTCTTAGCACGAGAGATATCGCCAGACATGTTGGCATTTCGCAAGCAACTGCGTGGCGCATCTTACGTTCCCGGAATCTGCACCCCTACCACATCCAGCGGGTGCAGTTGCTCAGAGAGCAGGATTTTGGCCCTCGAGTGGAATTCTCAAGATGGTACTTGGCGATGAGATCCAGGGATCCCCGTTTTGTAAACAGCATTTTGTTTACGGACGAGTCCACCTTCAGCCGGGAGGGAATGTGGAACGCCCACAACAGTCATGTGTGGTGTGATGAAAATCCACATGAAACCAGAAGCCGAGCAGCCCAGGAGCGTTTCTCAGTAAATGTGTGGGCCGGCATTCTGGGGGATTGCCTCATTGGCCCTTATTTGTTACCTGAACGGCTGACAGGTGGAAATTACCTGATTTTCCTGGATCAAGTGCTGCCGCAGCTTCTGGATGAGGCGCACGTACCCGAAGGTTCGCGTCGCCAGATGTGGTTCCAGCACGATGGAGCTCCGGCCCATTACACGAACGACGTGCGTCTCCATCTAAACGCAAGGTATGGCCAGCGGTGGATCGGGCGTGGGGGTCCAGTTCACTGGCCTGCCCGATCACTAGACCTCACCTGCTTGGATTTCTTCCTTTGGGGTTACCTGAAGGCCGAGGTATACCATACACCTGTCAGCAGTGCTGAAGAACTTGTGGCGCGCATTGTGGCAGCTGCAGGGCAGATCAGAGATACTCCTGGCATTGTTGGAAACACACACTCCTCAATGCGACGGAGGTGCGAAGCCTGCATCATGGCCCAAGGTCGAAATTGAGAGCATCTTCTGTAGTGTTATTTTTTGTAAATAAATTTCCAGTATCATTGATGTTTTTGGTCTAAATTTATTCAGAAGTGTTGAGCAGAGGTAGAAAATGTGTTTTCATTATTACTAACTGATCGTAGCGCCCCGTTTCCAGTTAGCGTCCGAAATGTCAACGAATTATGTTTTTTGCCCAAAGCGCCCCCTATCGATGTTTCTTTTTGTACCGTTCAACTGAGTTTCAGAGAGCCCCAGCAAACAGAATCATGAAAATGCATGCCATAAGTCAAGAAATCTGTTTGTTTATCTCTTAGGAGCCTTCGAGTTTCGACCACCATGTACTTTGACATTTTATTCCGGCTCTTACGCTTTTTGCAGGGCTCTACTTTTGGGTTCAAACTTTAAGTTAGAGTATAAACTTTGGCGAGCATGTGTTAAATTATCAAAATAACGGGCTTAAAGTTGTTGTCTAGCTCTCCAAAGTCTGCAGCGTCCCCTATCCATGTTTTAAGAGATACGCTTATCAAATTGGTACTGAAGAAAGTCTAAACAAACAGAATCATTTCGATGCAACAAGCAAGAAAATCTAACCATTTCCCTAGTTTTTATGACGTTTCGAATTTCGGCACCCAAATTTTCGAAAGCGCCTAGCGCCTTACCATCGCGTCAGGGACCCTACATTCCCTATTCAAAAATGTTCGTCTAGGTGTGCTCTATCGATCCTTAAAGTTTGTCACCGACGAGCTGAATCACCCTGTATATATATATATATATTGACTATTTGTAAAGGAAGAAAATGCGTGCTTTGAAAAGAATGCATGTCACATTGCAGTAAATTTAAGTTACGACTGAATATATAACCAATATACAGTATGGAAACCTTTATCTGGTTAACCAGAATATTTACAATTAATTCATCTCAGAATCTTTTTTAAAAAAAAGTGCCAGTTTGACTTGTGCATTGCTGGATACATTACCTTATGCATGGTATAACTTGATGCCAACATTTAGGAATTAGAATAGGAGCACATTTAGTTAATAATTGGACATTTGTATTTTTATGCACAATTATTGTTTTCAAAATATTTCCATAAATTGCCTTCTTAGAGAGACTGATTAATCTTTAATTTTGATTTGATACAATTCTGAATCTATATATTCTAATAATTTGAAAGCAGAGGCAGTAGTACAGCCACATATATATACTACAATTCTGATTATATGGATGTTGCTCTAATGCCCATCAGTTATCTAAAATATATCTGCCCCTGACCATTCTGGTTAAATGATTCTATACTGTATATAATTTGTTATCATGTTTGCCAATAAATGGTTAACTTTCTCATGAAACTTTATTATTTATAGGGAAAGTTACTGTCCACAAATGTCAATTTTTTAAAAAGATCCCCAGTCAACAATATGCAGGTGCTGCAGTGATAGGAAAATTTTTACTGTATTCCACCATTATTTTAGCAATAATCTTTGTTGTAAATGTTTTTTACATGTGCAATAGGAATCTACTATAAATATTGTTTCAAAATAATGGTGGGATGAAATAAAAAATTTTCCTATCGCTGCATTTGCTGAATATTCTAATAACTGTAAAGGTTACTTTTCTGGAAACACTAGCAACTGCTGTGTGACTATCTTTATAAACAAAAAAGCAGTTTAGGCTCTATGAAAATTTAATTAGAGTGAAATAATTTTTCAGCTGGGAAGTATTCAGTTAATTATTGAATATTCAGTTAGTCAGTGAATAAAATATGTAGGATGAATATTTTTAAGTCTGTTTCCGAAATAGCTAAAAAGCAGAGCTAGCCATGAATGTAGTAACTTGGTATAGCAAAATTGTTACATGCTACCTTGCAGCATCCTTGAGTAGTAAATTCCAGAGTTAAAGTTTGTATTTCACGAATTGTAGGAGTTTAAACAAAGAATTCAATTGCAATACTGTAGAGCATCATTGATTTAAAAAAGAAAAGACATTGTATATGTAGATATGATAATTAGTTACCTGCACAGCCTAAAATATCTGAAGTAGGTATGATAAGTTTTGTTTGTGAAAAAAAAATTAATAGCAGAAGTTCATTTTTTAAGCATATTCAGACTTCTTTATGCTGATAAAAACATTTCACATTTTAAAATTAACTTTTGCACCAATAGAAAAGAAAAGAATTACTTTCTTTACATTTAGCTTTCTTTCTTTGTACTTCCTTGTCATATTTGTGCACAACCATTTGCTGATTTAATAAGGTTGAATTTACATAATTTTTAAAAAACATTCTTGTCTTTTGTTAAATCTATAATGCTCTATGACTTTGTGATTGAAATTTTCATTACATTTATACTCTTTGTGATACAAACTCTAACTCTGGAATTTACCACTAGGGCAAGCTGTGAAATATCTCATTGTGTAGCACATAGCACTATGGAAATATTTCATGATATTTTAATAATTAATTGAAAGCTGGTTTTAAAAGCTCTGTGTTAAACAAATTTATTTTTTTCCCCTCTTCATATCACACACTTATTTGTTAAGTGACACAACTCAGAAAATGTTATTTTTGAGATATTTATATGATTGAATGAGAAAAATATTTTCAAAAATGTTTGAACTAGAGCAGTTCTATGATTTTTTTTTTGTATTTGATTTTACACAACATTACTGTCTACATATGGGGGGGGGGGGGAAATTGCTTTAGGCCCTAGATATAATAGTTTTGAATTCTCTATACTTTCTATATAAAAATTCCTTTCATGCCTGTCAACATTTTTAGGGTTTCGTTCATCTGATGAAATCCTTCCTCTCACTCCTCTATCTGTCCATCCATCCGTCACAGAGCCTGTTCTCAGAAACTATATATGTTGGAGACTTTACATACTTATAGCTGAACACTTTGCATCAAATGACAAATCATAAGATTTAGAGAAAGTATAATATTACCCTGCTGGGCTCTAACTTGTGTATTTTAAGCATTTTTTTCTAACTCAGTCCCTAATTAAGTTGGGTACTTTAAATTTTGCATACTTATAGCTGAACACTTGTTATCACAAGAAAAATTTCAAAAAGTCATTATTTACCCCTCCGGGCTCTAACTTGGGTATTTTAAGCAATTTTTCTAACCTCCCCCTTTTTCTCCTGGGGTGGCACTTTTCTAACTTTTGCTGACACATGTGATATATCATTGCACAGTCCTTTGACCACTCTTTCCTATTATGCACCATAGCCTTACATATTTTAGTTCCACTTTTTACCGCCAGGAGGTCCCTTCCTATCCCAGTTGCTATGGGCCCAATCCCTTCGACTAATATATCTACGGATAGGTTGTAAAACTGAGTTTCGTTCCGATAGAGGTTTGTTTAGAATAGTGCGTCCCTAGTTGCGAAATGTGGAACTAACAGTTTTTGTAAAAGGATAAAGTGTTTTGAAAGGAATATTAAATTAAACCCTCTGTGCGATCTGTGATCACACTTACTCACTTGTTCATATTTTCTGAAAACTTCATTTTTTGACTTGTATTACTTTACAATGTGTGTGATATTTTGTCTCCTTGAATTAGAATTTAAATTTAAAAAAGGGTTTCTATGTTATACAATTAGTTTTGATGTACTGAATATTTGGAGAATAATAAGGTTAACCAGATTGCCTTTTTCATGTAGTTTTATTTGTTTAATATTGACTGATAATCTATTTTGACGAAAGTATGGAGAAACAAAAAATGAGTGCCTTGATAAATAAAATTATAATAATAAAAATAAGTCAAACTGATTCATGCAATGAAATTTTTGAATTTAAAATTATTTTACTAATTATTACCAGTTTATATTACAGAAATGTGATATATATTTTTTTAAACATCTGAATGTCATATTGTAAATTTAAAGCAGTGAATTTGAAACTAGAACTATGTGATGAATGTTACTTTTTAACTACTGCATTTATTTTTTTACTGGATGTATTTTGGATTTTCAATAAAATAATTTCGTAATTATGTTTCTTTATTTTTCTGTCCTAAATGTTCTCTTTCATATATATATATATACCATATGGTATGTATATGAATTATGTTAGGAGAGGGAACAATGTGGTTATGAGGGTGTGAAGAACATTGAAAGAGCTGTATATGACTGTAATTTTATCAGAATTGAAAGGACTTTATGGTGTTCAATTTTAAGAAAAAATATATCCCCGAACTTATAGATTAATTGTATTCAAGGCAAAGTTGTTGCCGCTATGATATGGTTCTGGATTTATTGAGGTTTAGAGTATAACACAGAATTTAGAAAAATATTATCAAACAAAATTACAGCATAAGAAGGAAAATAGGATGTATTTTGTAAATGATTATATTCATCATAATAATTTTAACAGAATCCTCCGTAAGTTTAACAACCTATTACTGGATAAGAATATTAGGGTTACTAAGGCTTTTAGATGTGATAAACCATTGGGTCGTATGATTTATAACTACAACACATTTGCAAAGAATTGAGTATGATGGTAACTTGTGTAACTGTAGTGAAAATAAGTATGAGACTTTTGTCAATAGCACTTATGGACATATCTTAACCGGAAATCTGGATATTGTTTCAAATAGAGACCTAAGAGATTATATGAGTTATGGCACAAATTATAGAATAAATAGAATGGTTACAAAAACCAATGCCATGAAACGTATGATTGTTAATGTTGACATGTTTATTCAGAAGTTAACTTATAGCTACAATTTACCTGACCAGACTTTTGCGAAATGGAGCTATAATGTTTTGAAGGAATTGGATAAAATATATTGTAGTAAAAGTGAGGGTGGTCATAGTGAACTTTCATAATAACTTCTGTTAGGGAACTTATAGATATATTTATTATAATATATGGTGACAAAGCCAACGTAAATTATGCTATTATTTGCAAGAGACTTTATGGTGACAGTTTGAAAGGTATTTGTGATAATAAGGTTTATTATGAAATCTCAGGATCTAATAAACAGGTGATTGGCAATAGGATGAAGGCCTTCTATACGAAATTGGATTTAAAGCAGCACACCCATGAGTTGCCTTATCTAGTACTTGTGCCAAAATTCCATAAGAACCCTGTTACCTTTTAGAACAATAACCTGTGGTTATGTTTCTTATCTAGAGGTTGCTAATAAAAAATTCTTTAATATTTTGGAAAAAAAAATTGATAAAGTTCTCAGTGAGAACTCTACCTGTATTATTAAAAATAGTTTTGAGTTAATAAATAAGTTGAATAATATAAACAATATAGTGGAAACTTGTGTATTTGATTTTGAAGATTTATATAATAGTATAGGTTTAAGTCATTTAAAGGTTAAAGTTGCTTTTTTTTTTTTTTTAAGTACTTTAATACACTGCTCAAAACAATTAAAGGATATTTGAAGTTTTATATAAAATAAAGATATAAACGAAATTTTTTTTGCCGAAAATAGAAGAAGATAATCACAAATGCAAATTTTTCTGGTTTTCAAACTGTGGAGTATGCAAATTTTGAGTTCGACGTCAAAAACGTCGCTTCAGCGGCAGCGAATGAAATTTGACTTTCAACTGGATAAAAGAGAATGAAGACAAGGATGATCGGCATTCAGTGATTGCTTTGTTTCGATGAGTACGATGTCTCAGCGAAGTCATTTGACAGATTCAGAAGCTTTGAGAATTGTTGGTAGGTTAGAAGGGGGCCAAACTCAAGCCGAAGTAGCGCAAGCCATTGGAGTGTCACAAAGTGTCATTTCCAGGATCTGGAACCGTTTTTTGGAGAGTGGATGTGCAGGCCGAAGACCAGGGCAAGGTCGTAGACGGGCAACAACGCCCAATGAAGATCGGTATTTAGCGTTAACAGCTCGGAGACACCGAACCATGAACGCTACTCTTCTCCAACAACACCTTCGCTCGGCTACAGGCACCACGATTTCAACTCAGACTGTCCGAAACCGGCTCCATGCTGTAGGTCTGTATGCTCGCCGACCGATGGTATGTGTTAGATTAACATCAAGGCATCGTCGGGACCGCAGGGAGTGGGCAACCGAGCATGTCAACTGGAGGAGAAATGGATGGAGCAATATTCTGTTTTCTGACGAGTCCCGTTTTTCTGTGCATCCGGATAATAGGCGTATTTTCATCTGGAGGGACCGTGGCAATAGGAATAATCCTGCGTTCGTGCACGAAAGTGTCAGATTTGGCGGTGGAGGAGTGTTGGTGTATGGTGGCATCTCCATTGACGGGCGCACTGACCTCTACATCATTCGAGATGGAGCTCTGACTGGTCGCCGATATAGGGATGTGATCCTCAGACCTATTGTAGTCCCTTACGCTGCAGCAATCGGAGATAACTTCATTTTAATGGACGATAACTGCAGCCCACATCGTGCAAACCTGGTGCAGGATTTCCTTTTCGAGGAAGGAATCGTTCGAATGGAATGGCCAGCGTGTTCTCCAGACATGAATCCAATTGAGCACGTTTGGGACGCTCTAGGAAGACGAGTTTCTGGCCGCCAACAACCCCCACAAACTCTCCAAGAACTGAAAAGAGCTCTTCTGGAAGAGTGGGGCAGAATACCCCAACTCGTCATTAATAGCCTCATTGAGTCCATGCCTCAAAGGTGTTCAACGTTGCTGGCCGCCCGTGGAAACCATACACCCTACTGAAAATGATTTTCTTTGAAGAAAATTTTTGAAAGGGATGAGTTGACAAATGCTTTGTTCTTCATAAAAACATGTTGCCAAAAGGCTAAAAAAAATAAAATCATAATCGGAAGCTACTCCCACTAGCACGTTCACGTCAGAAGTGAATCAATCACAAGCAACTCCACGAACGGTCGATAGCAGACAATCGTTTGATAACTGTTTACATTTTTATTTTATGACTGCCGGTAGAAACTGGATGTCTGCCCTGAGCTTCTGCTTAATAAAGTTTTCAGCAGATAGTCCGCACCGGTAGATAATCCGCACTTAAAAATTTTGAGGTTTTTTCACAGATAATCCGTGGATTATAGGCCGGAAATTACGGTACTATTCATCATGCCAGATGGATGGCACAGACCATTTAGAAAAAGAAGGTATAGATCTTATTTTCTTTATTTAAAATCAATATTTATTGTCAAATCATGGTCAAACCATTTCAATGCTCCCACTCCCACCCCAATCAAGACTTGAAATTAATAAAATGACTTATTGACTACAGAAAAATTGATAAATAGATTACAGACAAAGCACTCACTATATAATGATAAACCGCCTTTGCATCTTAACTAGAATCAAGTTGCATTTTCATTTTTAGATGATACTTTGGAAAAAAAAAAAAGTCAAAATAAGCACAGCTGTAAAATCTGTTATTAATGTCATTTGAAGAAGAAAATTATGATGATTGTTTGTAAGAACAAAGGGTTTCAACAAAGTGGATTATTTATTGAACAGAGAAGTTGATGTTTTTGTTTAATATCAAACTGTAAATTTTAAGAGATTTTATATTAATATGCAATTTTTAAATACCGATCCTAATGTATGTTGTGAAAATAAACATTACTTAAAAGCAAAAAAAATTGTAAATGGTTTTAAGGTTGTCAATGACACAGCTAAAAGGGTAATAAAATTAATTTGAAATTTCAATTCCTTTTTAACTAAAGACGAATAATAGAAACAGTTTCTGCTAAAAGCTGTATCTGAATGTAGAAAAACTTTTCAAGACTCTTCAAAAGCCACCTTATCTAAGCAATTACCATCTTACTGAGACAATTTGTAAGGGGTAATAATTTCTTTTCTTTATAATGATTCCTTACTTGTAATACAATATTAATAATAAAATGCATTTGAACATTATTTATTCTCATTTTTATACTTTATACCCTTTTTTTCTTTTAATTCTTTAAGTTTAGATTTCGAATTTTTTCATTTACGTTGGAATTTTTTTAAATTAAACCCTTTATTATGTGCAAACTGAAAACAAAAAGGTGAAAAGCAGATGAAATGGAACGTTAAAATGTTTTTTCGCATTTTCATAAAAAGTCATTTTTTAAGATTCATATCGAGTCTGGTTCTGAAAAATGCACATATATTTAAATCTATAAATCTTTACAAAAAAAAAAATGGTGTGTTGTTCTTTAAGACAAACATTTTTTACAAAATGAGACCAGTATTATGTTTCTAAGTTTAATTGTATGCATTTTATGAAGTAAAATCAGCATTTTTTTGCGAAAAATCACGTTTTTTTCAAACTTTGACCTCAATGAGGCACGGGTTAACATTATCCAAATGAGCTGAAACTTTGCCAATCTCATTTTCTAGCCAATTGGCAACTTTTTGGGGGTCTCCCGGAAAAAATTCGAAAATTGATTTCTTGTGACCACCCTAATATACAGTTTCTACTAATAATGAAAGACTTTTCGGATACATTTCTTTGTGAAACTAGTTTCATATTCAGTTAAAAAATACTTTTTTAAACTTTTTGCTAATTTTATTATTAAATGTTTTATTTTTTCTTTCTGCAACAACCTTAACATCATTACAGGTGTGATTCTGTTCAGAATTTTCCAAAAATTAAAAAAAAAATCGATCATCAGTCCGAAAATTCGGACACTAAAGATATCTGGAATTTCGACAAATGGTTGCCGAAGAAAATCAATTTTGTCAATTGATTGCGGGAAAAACGTGAATTTCATCAAAGAATCCCGAAAAAAGCACAAATTTTGTCCAAGGATTACGAAAAAAAAAAATTCTTCAAAAAAGTGCAAAATTCGTCAAAACATCACGCGAAATGCAAAATTTGTCAAAACACCGTGAAAAAACGTAAATTTAGTCAAAAGACTGAGAAAAAAAGTGAATTTCGTTAAAGGATAGCAGTAAAACATTAATTTTGCCAAAGGGTCGCAGAAAAAAAACACATAGTTATAGTGTCCAGTCTGCTGTAACCTTTCAGAAAATTTGGTATAAATTTCAGATTTTTTTTTTTTTTTACTCCAAATCGCCCCTGCATCACTACTAATTTGAAACTTTTCTTTTGAAAGAGTCTTTATTTCAAAATTGTCAAAGCTGTTAATATAATTTTAAATGTATAGTTTATCAATGCTTTTATAATAAATATCTATCTACTTCATGCATTGCAGTGTTATTTATTTTCCTTTTGAGCAGTAGAATGTAATCAATATATGTTAATATTTAAAAATTGGAAAAATGTTGCTTATATTTAAATATTAAACAGTTTAAATTACTGTCAATAAAGTTCAATAAACAGAGTTGTTAGATCGCCATTGGTGAACTGGAAACATCAATATTGAATAACCTAATGATGATTCATTTTAACAGATTACTTAATGATTATAAACCAGAGAAAGTTATAGATAGTACACTGCTCAAAACAATTAGGAGAGCAAATGGCTTTAACAAAATTATGCAAATATTTATACCGATAATTAACATAAAATAAAACATCCATAATTTAAAGCGTTGTAGAAAACAGATAAAGAAAACTTCACATGTAAATTAAAGTTTATGACGTGCAACTGGAAAAAGGAGATAAGTGCAGAAATCTGGATTTTGCAGAAACGTCTGTTTCACTGTCTCAGTTGTAAAATTCAATTGCTCAGCTTGTGTTATGAGAAAAGGTGACTTGAAAATGTCACAACATGATTTACTGGAATCCATGGCTTGGTGTGTTATCAGGACGGTTGAATTTGGGGAAACACAACGAAGTGTAGTGGACGCTGTTGGAGTCGCAAGAAGTGTCCATGAAAGACTGTGGAATCGATTGCAAGACACATGGAATGGTCAAGTGCAAGGTCGGAAATGTGCTAATACAGAAACTGATGATCGATATATCCTGTTGGAATGGGCAATGCTACTCTGCTGCAAACACAGTTGTTCTTGGCCACAGGACGAAGGGTGTCCAACCAAACAGTCCGAAATAGGCTTCATCAGGGTGGTCTCTATGCATGTAAGCCAATGGTCTGTATTACGTTGACCTCTAGCAACTGTGCGACCCAAAGAAGGTGGGCAGCTGAACATCGAGTTTGGAGGCAACGTTGTTGGAGTCAAATTCTATGGACTGGAATCAGCATAGGTGGACGTACAGGCCTGCATATAATTCGGAATGGCACTTTGATGTTCCGAAGTTATACAGACAAGATATTGAGACCTCATGTCGTATTTTATGTTGCAGCAATTAGCGATTTCTTTTTTTCCATACATGATAATGTCAGACCCCATACAGTTAGTCTTGTGGAAAACATGCTTGAAGCTAAAACAATACAGCGTATGGAATGACGAGCATGCTCTCCTGACCTAAATCGTTCGGGCATGTTAGGGTCATACTCAGACGACACATTGCTGTGAGACCGAGGCCTCCTTTTACTGTCTGGGACTTGGAGATTACAGTTCTTGAGCAGTGGAGCAGTATTCCCCAAAGTCTTATCAATAGCCTCATCGCATCCATGGAAAACAGGTGTGCAGCAGTCTTAGCTGTTCAAGGAGACCACATGCCATATTAAAAATCTTGCATCAATTCTAAACAATACTTTTTTTTTTATCATTTACATGAAACCAAATTGTTGCCCTAAACCATCTTTTCATGTTCTTTCCATCTTTTCAAAGAATAAAAGCTCCCGTAAAAATTTTTTTGTGTTGTGCATTGATACACATGTACTATCCATTTTATGCCCATACATGGCTGTCTTGCACTGTTCTCTTCACTTTTTTGCTTGCTCTCCTAATTTTTTTGAGCTGTGTACTTTTGATTTATTAAAAATTCTACATGTACAAGTAATTGGGTCATTCCATTTGAAATCAACCAATTTGAGCCTTTCAGAGGTAAGGCATTTCTGCTCGAAAAATGTTCAAATAATTAATTCTTACTGTGATTTATGAACAAATTTATTTGAAAATATCCAAATATTTTCTTCATGTATATTTTTGAGATTGAAATTGTAGTAAATAATTTCTCGTGTCATTTGGCAGTTTGGGCATTAAAATGAAATGTTGGCAGACTGCAAACCCTGAAAGGGTTAAAGAAAACTTGTTGCACCATAGTTAGTTTTTTTTTTTTAATTTTTATCATAGACAGACATAGCAGTGAAAACCTCAAATCTGAAGTTAACCCCTTAATAGTGTGGCCCGAACTGGATTCAGGCAAGAACACTTTGCTTGCTTCGTTATTAAAAGCATTTTGATACCACTAATTTGTAACTGTAAATTTATCTTTATTGATTGTCAGATATTTTTCGATTAAGTAAGGTAAATATTTTAGTATGGAAAAAGTGGTGTCCAACCCCCATTTTTAATTTTTTTGTAAGAAAACAAATGTCACTGTTAAAGGGTTAAAAATAATTTTCTCGGTATTGGCTGAGATATACAGTAGGGTGGGCCGAAAAAACTTTTCTTCGATTTTCGATGATGGGTAGTGCAGAAAAGTTGCCACTTGTGGCACTAAGTTTGCGCATAAAATTTGAGATTTTTCGGACAATTCCTTCATTTCCCACAAATGGCTTGAAATTTCGCTCAAATGCTGATTTTTGAGCAAAAATTTTAAAAATGTTAAATTTATTTTCGCTGAATTTACTTCAAATGTCATGTTTAGTGTACGAAATGTTTAAATGAGCTCCGATTATCTTTTATTTATTAGTTATGTGTATTTTGAATTAGGTGATTTTTATAGTCTTTTCACGTATAACTGAGCAAAAATTGTATGTATTGTTTGTTCGTTGGTTTCTCTCTTTTGTCTTCATTATGTTCCTCGCTCTTCCTTTGGTTTTTCGATGCGTTCAGAGTCACATATTTGAATGTCGAACCACAGCATGTCTTGACAACAATTCTGGAAGGAGAGGAGAATGTGGAGTAGAAACCAATGAAAATGCAATCAGTCATCATAAGGATCAGGGAGGAAATAGATAGGAGTAGCTGCAAAATGGGATGTTAATTATTTTTCTACCAAACTCATATCCCTTTCTCACACAGTCTTCGCTAAATTTAGAACTGGTATATCATATAGGTAAATTGTGTTAAGAGCTTCATCTGTGCTTCAGGATGCAGGAATTGTGGCAACCAGGAATAAGGATCTCGTCATCGCTAAGGACTTGGTCAGGAGACAGAAAAAGAAACTTGAAAAGAATATACAGGAGGAAGAATATCTTGGAGGATAAAAAATTACAACCATATTTTTTGATGGTAAAAATAATACAATCTTCATAGAAAAAAGGGAACATGTGGCACCGTCGAGAAATTCAAAGCACATATCACTAATGGCGTGCGAAGATGTATGTGCCCATTTTTACGAGCCTATTCCTTTTTCATGGATATCAGAAATGCAAAAGGCTGAAGATTTGAGTACTCTATTAATCTAGCTCCGTTTCAGTCGATAAAGGTCTTATCAAGTGGTTCTACCTTCTAGTTTAGACAGTTGATGTCGCTGTCAGAGTAGAAGCTCATTCGTATGAAGAATACATATCAAATTTTGCAGTTGTCTTCTTGATTTTTTTCCAAAGCAGACTTTATTCTGGCTTAGAATATTATATAATGATTTTGCTGTTTGTCTGCAGTGACCAGAAGTAGGTGCCAAATGACCCAAATATTCCAAACCACGTTAAGACAACATGGTGATATTTGTTTCGTCTTTCAGTAGACAGTGCTGCTAATCCCCTTTTTTCTATAACGATAGTTTTATTTTGTCTACTATCAAAAAAGATGCTTGTAATTTTTCTTCCTCCAAGATCTTCCTCCTATATCTTCTTTCCAAATTTTTTTTTCTGCCTCCTGACCAAGTCTTCGATGACGAGATCCTTATTCCCTGTTGTCACAATTCCTGCAATTTTTGCTCACTTAAAGCAATTTTTGCTCACTTAAAAAGCTATAAAAGTCACTTAATTCAAAATACACAACTCTTGAATAATACATAATCAAAGCTCATTTAAACATTTCGTACACTAAACATGACATTTCAAGTAAATTCAGCTAAAATAACTTAAATTTAATATTTTTTTAATTTTTACTAAAAGAGTTCAAAAATCAGCATTTGAGCCAAACTTCAAGTCATTTGCGGCAAATGAAGGAATTGTCTGAAAAATCTCAAATTTTTTGTATAAACTTAGTGCCACCAGTGGCAACTTTTCTGCACTACCCATCATCGAAAAAAAGTTTTTTTTCGGCCCACCCTAATATATAGCGTTTTGAAAATTGGTCATTTTTACCAAATAGTGGCCATCTTGGATTCATTCCCAATGTCTATAATATGACCATAACTTGGCAACTAATGGCTCAAATTCTACATTTCGGGTACCAGTTTGAAGCTATTTGTACCAAGAATGCATATATGATATCAAAATAATAGTAAATTTTCTTTTTAATACTTTTTATTACATGCAAACTGAAAATATCACCCTCAAAAAAATGCCTTACTGTAATGGACCATCATGCATTTTTTCTGAAACTTGGTAAAATCATTGCTTCATATGTGTGCTTTAAATAAAAAATTTGAAGAAATAAAATTTTGTGTTTTTAAATAAATGGCTTTTTATACATAGGATGTCACTTATCAAACAGTGGGCATTTTAGAACATGTAAGTATTCCTAATTTAAGAAATAATGTTTAAAACTAAAATTTTCTGCCATATGAATGAATGTGTTTGTGTATATATATGTATAATTCAATATACCAATACCTATTTGCAGCTATTTATACTAAAAATTCATATATTGCATTTAAATAATAGTAAATTTTCATTTGAATACTACTTTCTATTTCAAAAATGAATAAAAATGAGAATATAATTCTCAAAAATATCTACATAAATACCAAATCTTTTACTATAATGGACTATATTGTAAGGCGACATAATATATTTTTCTGAAATGTGTGAGAAATGCTAACCGTAAATCACAGTTGAATAAATTAAAAAATAATAAATTCGTTGAATTGACATTTATTGTTTTTAGTTCACATTGAGTTAACCCTTTATGTCCCAAACTATGAATTCATGAAAATTTCACCTTTCAAAGTATTTTTCGTGGATTTTTGATACTACATTAGAATATTTACACAATCATTTAATAAATTTTAGGATTTTGTCAAATTAATGACCTAAATCTGAATGTATTGGGATTTTGTGCAATATTTATAACTCTACACATCTTTTATTTAAAATATTTTAAAAAGTTTTTTATAGAATTAGAAAATGTACAAATATACTACAAATATTTGCTCTTACACTAGAAATGTTTCCGAACTGAAACTTTTCACTCTGCAATCTTCCAATGTCAAAAAAGCTGAAGAAATGCACATGAAAGAGAAAACATCCTTTTAACACTATTTTTGTTTTGTGCAACCAATAATGCTTTTGGAACAAGATAAAAAAAAAGTATTACTACTAATTGATGCATTAAATGAATTTTATAACAAGTTTTTTTTTTTGTTTTTTTTTAATGGCACTTTAAAGTACCGTCGGGGCATAAAGGATTAAAATTTACATGAACAAATCTAGGCAAAATTAGAAAGAACAAAACATGTATAATACAAATGTAGAGCTAAACATTGAATATGAAGAAAAATAAGTCTAACTTAAGACTTATATGGACAAATCTAGACAAAATAAGAACATAGAATACCTTCATGAATATAACTTTGTAATATAATGTTGAAGCTGGATTACTTCAGAGCATGTGAGTCACAATTAGAATATATTGTAAACATAAAAACAACTTCGCTTTGTAATAAAAAAAAAAAATGTATGTATATGTTTTCACATTTGTCATAATTTTACCATTTAACGGTGATTCAAAATTTTGGATTTTCTGTAGTTTTTTTATTCACAGTCAAATTTAAAGCTACCAAGGATTTAATCTGTCTTGAAGTTTAAGAATAATAGTTGAACTGTTCGATGTTCCTCTGGTGCAACAGTATACAGTGAAACCTCCCTGTGTGACCACCTCCCTGAATGACCATTTTTTCATGGAACGAAATTTATTCCCATAGGCTCAATACTAATTTTACCTCCATTCAGAAACCATCCCAGACGAACTCCCTCCATGAGTGACCAATTTCTTTGAAGAAAATTCCGTTTTTTCCTGTTCGCTTGAAGCAGGTTTTATTAGAAAAATAATTCCGGAGAGCCTTATTCATCAAATTTCTAAACTGAGCTTAGATTTTTTTTTATCCAGGGAACTTTTAAGTGTTTAAACTCCTTTGTGCCTTTTCAGGCAATGAATTTAACTCTGATGGCAAATTAAGAATGATTATCAATAAACTCTCCTGCCCTATTCTGTCAGGGAACTCTCAAAGAAATACATAAATTAATGAAATCGTCATTATTTGTTCCCGTCCAAAAAAAATTGCATTTATTTACTGAACTTTGAAAGGACTGGGAAATAAAAGTTACAAAAGATAAAATCAAAGCAAACGTCAATGTATTTATTTTTAAAACTCTGCAGTAATTAACATTTGTTTTAATACTTAAATTTTTATATTTTTTTCCTAATGTGAAAAATAAATCTTAGTAACATAAATTGTTACCTTTTTTCAACAATTAAATCTAGATTTAAACATGGCCTCCATTAAGAGACCATCTATCGAAGCGACCAATTTTTATTGGAACGGAACGAGGTCGCTTTAGGGGGGTTTTACTGTATGTTCTTTCTATAGCAGACACTACTTTCATTATGCATTCATATGGAAAATAATAAACATCTGAAGATTTTGGCCATGAATATGATGAAGTAGGACCATAAGAATGCATGAGTATAATTTTATAGTCATTGAATTCCTCACAGTAATCCAAAATCTCACCAATTAATACCATATACACATGCATCATATAGGGTTACCAGATTTAATTCAGAAAAAAAGGAAAATTTCATTGACACTAATTAGTTTTGGTTTTATCACACTACCGTCATGTATCATTCTTAGTATGTAAATGTATTGAAATAAAAATGACAAAAAACTGACATATTTATATCTGAACATTTAATGCATCTTGAATGATTTACGTATATATCAAATAGAAGTTTTTTAAAAGATCACCCACAAATGTCAAATTTCTTAAGTAGGAAATTTTTAAAGTAAGAAAAAGATGTTTGGCTTTAAAAATCTGAATTTCTTGTGCAGAAAAATGTCTTAAATAAGTTCCACTGTATATATACAGTAAACCTCATTTATGTGACTTGCATTTATGGGTTTTCACAATTATATTCCTTATCTTCTTTAACCCATTTTAGGCCAAGCATAGAAATTTTATAAAATGTGGTATTATTTTCATTGAAATATGCTTAAATTACATTCATTAAGACACAAGAAGTTTCGTGCATGAAAAATAATATTTTATTTAAGAAATAAAATGGTGCGTATATGCACCATTGGCCAAATCATTCAGTTGAACAATTGTATTATAGTCGATTTTTTAATTTTTTTTATAGAAATTTTCGAAACATTTTGGGTGCAAATGGACTTTGCATTTGAGGCACAAATAAATCGTACTAAATTTGCAATAAAACTCTGAAACCTTGCATAAAAAATAGATTTTCGATTTTTGTCCTTTTTTTCATGCATTCAGCCAATGGTGCGTTACACACCATTAAATTTAAATTTTTTTTTTTTTATGACATTTGTTTTATTTTATTTACAGAACTTGCAACTTTAATCCATTATAAAAATACATGATTAATCTCAAGTGGAATAATTATACATTTTCAAAAAGTCGAGTTTGTCAATAACCATTTCAAGTTTTAAAAAAAATCTAGCATATTTTAAAATTTTCTCAACTGAAAGTTTACTCCAGTTGAATTACTAATATTTTATAATGTCTAACGGACCCTTAAAAATAGCAGAAAAATAAAATTAATGTACAATATAGAGTCACGGTGTTAATAAAAAAATATTTATTGAAATGGTGCATTTACGCACCTTTGGCCGAAAGTGGGTTAATGTTAAAATTTTGCAATTGTATATTTTTCGCATTCTTTTTTTTTGTGTGTGTGCTGGTCCTACAAAAAACGAATAAATTAGGTTTAATTATAGTTTTACCTTAATACAGATGTCATTTTGGCCATTATTTCTTAAACCAGGGATATGTATGTGTTCTGAAATGGTCACTCTTTGGTAAGTGACATCCTATGTGTAAAGAGCCATTTATTTAAAAACAAAAAAATTTACCTAAAATTTTAAATTTTTATGTAGATATTTTTGAGAATTATATTCTCATTTTATATGAAATAAAAAGTAGTATTGAAATGAAAATTTACTTGTAATATATGAATTTTTAGTATAAATAGCTGCAAATAGGTATTGATATATTGAATTATACATAAACACATTCATTCATATGCCAGAAAATTTTAGTTTTAAACATTATTTCTTAAATTAGGAATACTTACATGTTCTAAAATGCTCACTGTTTGATAAGTGACATCCTATGTATAAAAAGTAATTTATTTAAAAACACAAAATTTTACCTCTTAAATTTTTCTATTTAAAGCACACACATGAAGCAATGTTTTTACAAAGTTTCAGAAAAATGCATGATGGTCCATTACAGTAGGGATAATTGGGGGTCGACGCCAGTTGGAGTTGTTCTTCCGAGAGCATACTGTAAGAGTAGGGGTAAGAAATTTTTGGTAAGATAAGGATTTTTGTTAATAAAAGCGGGCGTTTTCAAGAGATTGAATTTTTTTAACATGTTCTAGTATGAGGGGTATTTTTCAATCGGTTACATAAATTTCGAACATTATTATTAGTGTAGTGTGGTACGAAGTTTAAATGAATAATTAAAAATTATAATTAAAATTAATGAATTAAAAATATTAATGAAGGAACTTTGAAATTATTTCGAGAGTTATTTTTAGTCAACTCTAGTATGAGGTTTTAATGAATAATTAAAATTCATTCATTTAAAAAGTAATTAAAAATAATTAATAAGAAAAATTAATGAAGGAACTTAGAATTTTTTGAGTTTGAAATTTATTTTTAGTCAACTATAGTATGCAGTCGAATTTTAAGAATAATTAAAAATTGTAATTAATTAAAAATGATAATTGAAAAATATGAATGAGAAAATAACTTAATGAAGAAACTTCAGAAAAATTTCGAGAGTTTGATTTAATTTTGCTAATGAATTGAGTGTTATGAGATATTTTTATTTGAAATAGAAATTTTTTGAAAAAAACAGTAGAAATTTTTAAAACTTAGTAGGAATGTGAATGTTTTTGAATGAAATTTGGGAAAGGATTTTATTCTTTTAAGTGACATGTTTTCTGAAGATATTTTTATGAATCGGAGCCATGTTTTCACAAATATTTCTTGGTTATTTATAAATGAAGCGAAAGTTTTGTATTAGTCGGTTAGTAATTTTAGACTATCAATAGTTAGGTAAATTAAGTTATACTTTTGTGTTATGCTTTCTGACTAAACTTTACTTATTGAATGAAAAAAATATATGTAACTAGGAAATTTAATGAATATTTGAAGAAAAAATTACATTTTCAGTGATATTTTAATCTAGTCAATATGTGAAGCAAAAAGAAAATAAAACTTAAATTATACTTAACAAAAATTTCAAAACACAGATTTCGTTTCATATGTAACATCAAATTTTACTGTATGCATGTATTCCCCGTGTGGAAAAACCCTTTGGTAGATAAGCGGCTAAAAGCACAACAGTTCGCATGATAAGTATGCCTCACTTTACTTGAAGGTTTATTTGCTTACGCAGTGAGGAATAGGGATTATATAATTGTTAGTAGTTAAAGCTAAATTAAAAGCGAATTAGAAATTTGGTTATGGATTTTATTCTCTTAAATGACATGTTTTGGTCATTTTTAGAAATTGCAGTTTTTTTTTTAACCATTTCTCGGTTATACTTTTTGGTTTAGTCAATGTTATTAATGAATTCATACATATATGCTCATTTAGGACCCTTTCAGAAATATTTTGCTAAGAATTTAGAACATATGAAAATATACAGAGTATCATTAAAAATATAGGATCTTCACACATGTTAATTATGTACGATTTAATATTTAAAAAAAAAAAAAATCCCCCTTTCTTTTCCTACTCATGCTATTTTTCGTTTAGGTATTGTAAAATGCTTTGCACTGCAAATAATGACTTTTTATATATTTTCATTCATGAGTATTTTACTGAATTTAATGAATTTCAATCACTCTTTTAAAAAATATTACATTTTTAAAAGATTAATATTAATTCAAAACCCCTTAACTCTTTTTTTAATTGAGGTAGTGCGATAGAAAATTAATATATTCAACATAATAAAGAAATTACTAATTCATATTAATAATGATTTAGATATTTTTTAGCATTATGTGAATAATTATTTAATGTTTGCAAATTCAAGATATTTCATTTATAAATAATTTTAAAAATAAAATAAAAACATTTAGAAGTAAATTGACTTACTTTAATTAGGATTCATATTTAAATGGAATAACAACAGCCGAAAACATAAGAGCCACAATATGCACGCACTTTAGTCAGTGGTGTAGTCAAGGGGGGGGGGGGGCGGCGTCCCCTCACTTTTTTATTTTATCTCGAGTGTCCCCTTACTTTATATTTTCAAGGGGGGCGTTAGAGACGTGAGCGGACGCAGATTTTCAAAAATAATTATTATTTTATTTTTAATGAAGATTAATAAATTAACAATTTTAGAAATAAAGTATTGATTTTTAACTTTTCAACAAAGTTGAGAAGTGTTTACTGTGCTGGTTCGCCTATTCACTTTTAACTTCCACAACTTTGCTTGAATTGCAGCAGAATTTTATGTATATTTTTTAGGTTCAATGTATATACTTATTGTAGATGATGTGTATAGCATCAGTATTTGGTTTACGCGAAAACAAAAAAAGAGTTCTTTCATATTACATTTTATTGGCAGAAATTGTTTGAAATACATATTAATGAAGTTATAATATTTTAAGTATAATGAAAATGACATTTGAAATTCGTTACATCTTCCCTTTTGAAAATAGCATTATCGTTCGTTTACCGATCCATTAAAAAATATTTTCAAGCACCAGCATGATCCATTAACGATAATTATTTGAATTGCGTGAGAAACTATGGGGAACGGAAAATGGTGCATGAAACATTTATAGTACTTTTAGAAGAACACACAAAAGAATCCATCACATTGTCATCTATGGGTTCAGTTGGTTAAACGTGTTTTCGAATATGTAATCAGGGCTCCCAACACATTAGTCCGGGAAAAGTGGGAAATTTGGCCATTTTTATTTAAAAAGGAGACTTCAGGGGATCATTTATATTAAAAAGGGGGGCGATTCGACTAAAAATACTGTACCGAATTTCCCTAAATATGCAAGAAAAATTTTTTAAAATATCCCAGAAAATGTGTTAATTGGTTATTGTTTTAAAGATTATCATTACACTGAGAAAAAAGAATATGGTTCTGGCATCTAGAATCTAAATTGTGGCTTTAGAAAAAATAGTTCCCTGTCATCCCTATAAATTCTCGTTCCCTTTGCTAGAGAGTTCTAGAGTCTCTTACTAGAATTCAAGAGTGACTTCCTATATTTAGTCATTGAGCCAGGGGCTCATGTGGTTTCATGTCAGCGGACTTGGTAAACTATATATTTTTGGATTCACCACAACAACAGTACCTCATTTATCCATGATACTTTCAAAACCAGGGTAGCTTATGGGCGCCATATTGGAAAATGGCCACCGTCGTTGAATCAGGAGTTCAAGTGGTTTCATTTCAGCGGACTTGGTAAACCATACATTTTTTAATTCACCACAACAACAGCATGTCATTTATCCATGATACATTCAAAAGCAGGGTAGGTTATAGGCGCCATATTGGAAAATGGCTGCCGTCGTTGAGCCAGGGACTCTTGTGGTTTCATGTCAGCGGACTTGATAAATCACACATTTTTGGATTCACCACAACATCAGAATGACATTTATCCATGAAACATTCAAAAACAGAGTAGCTAATGGATGCCATATTGGAAAATGGCTGCCAATAAACAGGATGATTGAAAGCTTTTTTTGGTTTTGCATACTGTTAAATTAATTGGGCGATAGAAGAGACAATAAGTAAAGGCATGCACGTGTCAAAAGGTACAAATAAGTTCAGTGAAAGACCTGCCACAATCGACAGATATTTTTCATATCAGGGCAGCATTTCTTCACCTGATTCTTGAAAGAACCAAAATTAGTTCTACATCCAGATCTGTCTTTAAGCAGGATCCAGAAAGATGAACGTGATATGATATCTCATATTTACAGAACATGTTTTGGATAAATCCAGACATGGTAATGGAATAAACTGGAGCAATGACAAATCTAGAAATTATCAGAGACATGGTCAATGCTCATGAGATGGGTGAAGAAGCTTACCAAACTTTCAAGAGAGAATATCTGCCTGAAGACTCTAAGCCAGACTGGTTTTTCAAACCTCCAAAGATAAAGAAGCTAAAGACATTTTCTGACTTTAAGAAGAAACAAAGTGTAAACTTTAATAAATCAGAGTTTGTTGCCTAGTTTTGCAGAGTTTGTTGTTTGGACAACTAGCAAATAATCTGTTTTCTAAAATAATACAAGATTCTACATCCTCTCAAAGAACAGATGTTGTATTTGATACACACAGCAGGTGTCAATAAAAAGAAATGAACAAAAAATATGAACTGTTGGTAATGCTATAAAAGTTATATACTCCTGGACACCCAGTACGAAAATGGAAGCAGTTTCTATCTGATGAGGAGAACAAGAAAGAACTTATATATTTAATTTCTCAAGAATGGCAAAATGAACATTATCTGAAATAGTTGAATACACGAATGATGTATGTTATCTGCGAAGAAAAATGCTATAAATTCACAAAATAACTAGTTGAAGAATCCTCTAAATAGACCTGCTTCCAAGAAGAGGTTATACGTGACTTTTATTTCGTGCACACCATGCTTTAGCGTCTGGATTTAGAAATATTATTATTATCTTTATAGATACTGATGTGGCAGTTATCACACTGTTTTCTTTAGAAAACGATTTGAAAATCTAGAAAGGATTAATATTTGTAAAATATGGATCCAATGACAGGGTAAAGTACAACTTGAGTAGGATACATGGACTTCTAGGTAAAGTGGTATGTAATGCATTACCTGAAATACATTCACTGTCGGGTGCGATACAGTAAGTGCTTTTGAAGGCAAGGGAAAATGATGATTCACAACACTGAATTTCGAAATGCGCTTCAGGCGCTTGACACTGCAGCTGATATATCAGAGGAAACAAACAGTTGAAGTCGTAAATATACCATCTCTATTATGGAAAGCACAAATACTCAGACATCAATGAATTGCGCTTTATTCTGTATATTTTTTCTCTAAAAAAAGAGTCTGTGGAACCACGGATGAAGTGCTTACAGGCTGATCCTAATCTTCTATCCCCAGATAAATATGGTTGGATTTTTGGAACAGATAGTAAAGGAAAATGCTGTGTAGAGGCCCAGTGGAATGGCAGTCATCCTGATCCTGAAGCTCTTTTGGAACTGATATGTCATGTTCTTGTTCAAGAACATGTGTCTCGACAGCATATGTGTGTCTTTTTAATAACCTCAGATATACAAGCATATGCAGAATATAAAAATGTTATATGATGATGGAAGTTATTTGGACACAGGAATGTCAACCGATGATGATGATGGCAGTAAAGAAGACTAAGATTTCTGTTATTTATCAACCCATTCGGGACCAGCATCTTTCACCTGAATTTTACTCGGTTGACACCCCATTTTGTCAAACAATTAAATTTAGCTTAGCAATCAAGAAAATATCTTAATTAAATAAGGAAAATTTTACTTTTCTTTCTTAGTGGTATCAAAACAAGCGATGGAAACACGTTTCCGAAAATGCATATATGCACCCGTGGTCCCTAAGGGGTTAATTCTTAACAGAATAAGTACAATAGTTTCACCAGTATTAATTTTTTCTTGAATTGCTGTGTCTTACCACTTGAAAATAATATGCATTAAAATGCAAAACAAGATTTCGGTTTTCTTTCATCACAAATGTCTTTTGAACTGTTTATTCCATTGAAAATGTTAATAAACATAAAGTTAAATGTAAAGATAAGCATCATATTAAAATAAAATCTTAATAAATATATACTCAGTATAACGTTGTATGTTTAACAATATTTGTGGAGCAAACATGCAAACCATGCTTTCTCCTTTAGATACAAATTTTCAAAAAATACAAAAAACTGATAAATAAGAAAATAACTAGTATTTAATTCTCATTTTTATTGTGTATTTTTATTACTGTTTATTAGAAAGAATTGCAAGCATACCTAAGATATTAAACATAAAACAAATTAATAAAATGCATTTAATATTTGGAGAAATCACGTTTTGACCGAATTCAGAGGAGGAAACATGTTTTGATTGTTTGACAAGTGGATAAAACGCTTTTTGAATGAAATAAGTTCTAACTCACAAATAATACAATAGCATTATTTTATTTGAATAAATACCGAATTTCAGTTGATTATTGTTAAAATAAAATGACAGATTATGGAACCTAGTAGTATTCATTAAATATTTACTAAATAAATACTCGTTTGCCAGAAATCCACTTCAAATTTTAAAACCAATATCTTCATCTAGACAGTTATACATCGCCCCCTCTTCTTTATTGCAGGCTTATCAATCATGGATAATGTGGTTGTATCATTTGAATATATCATCAGGCTGATTTTGCCACTGTTCACTATACATTACCTTCAAAAGTTTTTTAACATCTTTGTCCTTTTCAACTGTTATGGCGTGGCTAAGAGGAAGATATTCTAAAACAACCCTTTGAACAAGTCAACAGTAACTCCCTTTTTAAGAAGATTTACATCATATTCTTCATTTAGATCTTGAAATCTATAATTCTAGAAGACTTTAACTTTAACAGTTCTCTTATTTTTTTCTAAAACAATCCGTTTCAATTGTGATATATATGGTAGGTTTCGAAAGAACACATTAAGTGACAACTGTGATTGGCAGACTGGAGAAATCACTGTTTGATTGAATGCAGGCATTGGAGGAAACACTCTTTGATTGAAACGTCAAGTTTTAAAATTGATTTATCATCGGAGAAAAATTTTTTTTAGTAAAAAATACCATTTATTCCTGTGCAATTTAACACAGAGTTCATAAAAATAACAATAACTCATTTTTTATTTTTTTGTGAGAAAACACGGTTTGAATGTTTGCTCCACATTTGTTCTTTCCATTTTGTCATTGAAATCTCTTTAATTATGTGATACTGGCAAAATAATCATATGTATCTATGTGCGATAGATGGCACTCATCTTTTCAATATGGCGTCTATAAGCTACCACAAATTTCATAGTATCATCATAAAATGTACTCGTTGGACCATTGTGAATTCAAAAAGGTATATATCATCAAGTCCTCAGAGATGAAACCAAAATCACTAATTTTGGCTTCTGGCTCAACGACTAATTCTTGTGGTGAAGTTATTTAAAAATCTCTGCAAATAGATGCGAACACAAGAGGTTAGCTTTAGTAACTATATTTCTAGTTTATGAAACCATCCAGAAATCAAGCGGTAATTTCTTGCTACTGACAAGATTCATTATCGTTTCGTCACCTAGAAAACAAGAGACTAGAAATTCTAGATCATTTCGTCTATTCAGCTTAGTTGTTTACCCTATTCGCATAGCTCGGAAATCTACATTTCTAGTTTAGGGATTCAGAAAATGACTACCTATTCATTCTAGGTGAAGGCGGTACATTTTTTTCTCAATGTAAGCAATGTACGGAGCTTTATTTAAACATAGTTAAATATTCTACTGCAAGGAGATAGAAAATGTTCAATATTCAGCACTAGCCTTCATAATTGTTTTTAAAGAAGCATGAACTTTTAATTCAAATTGTTGAATATTAAAATTTAATATTAGTTTAACATACATATTGTTAATTATTAACCTTAAACATAAAATTTAATTCCTTTCTACCCAAAAATTTAAATAAGCTATGATATTAATCAGAAAAACATAGTATGGCAACGCCCACTGGGGAATGATCAAAACCAATATTGAATGAACAGTTATTCATAATCATTTTCCATATTAAATTTGGTGAAATTCCATTCCAAACATGTCGCGATCTCGCTATCATGGAAATTGTTAAAAATGCAACACACCACCTGTTGGACGAAATACACAAAAATCTAATTAGCATCAAGGGTTAAGTGAATGTGAAATTAGGTGAAATTTCACACCAGAGAGGCTGAGATATAGTTATGTAAATTGTGAAAAATGCAACATAGCAATGCCACCTGTTGGGTCATCTATGCCAAAACCTAATTAGCACTTGTATGTGCTAAGATCTGATTAAATATGGCATTTGATGAAATTCCATGTTTTAGTTTTTGGAATAGTGTAGCTACAAAATTTGTATCATTTACAGAGGGAGATTTTGAAAAAAAATATCAAATCATATTCAGGTCAACCTAAAACGTGTAAATTCATCAAAAAGATCCAATACTTTCTTCTGATAAAAATATATTTAAGAAGTACTGTAGAGAGCCTCAAATCCACTTAGCTTGGGACCAGAGGTTGTGCAGATTTTAGAATTTTTTGGATTTCTGGTTATGGGTTTGTTTAAATTTTTAAAAGAGTAGTTTTAATATAATAATTCATTCAAAACTATAATGAATGCTTACAATAAAGTAAATTAATAAATAAAATAATTAAGTAAAGCAATAAAGTAAAACAATAAAAATTAACAAATTTAAAAAAAGTATTAAAATATTAAAAGTAAAAGTCAAGTAAATAATTAATAATGTATAACTAGCGATATTTTTTTTTTTATTATTATTCAATGATACCCACCTCATAAAGGTACACTAATAATTTAGATTTAAATTTTAAAATAACGAAGTTTTATTTCATATTTAACCAAATTTAATAACTAAAAAAGCTTGATTAATACATTTATGTATTTAGTAAAAAGATCGCGAGTGCTACTGATATCAGAGCTATCTTGAATTGTTTTCGGAAAACAAAACAAAACAAAATCTTGAATTTTTCACTTACATCTTCTTAACTGTAAGTTTCATTGTTTACATCTGCAATGATGTGTTGAGAGTGGATTTTTTTCGCATTAATAAAAGAAATTCGGTTTCAATTTTTTAGCCTAATAGTAGTAAATTTTGTGCTCTTTGCAACTTTTTCAATAAAGTTTATTCAGAATTTGTAAAGCGATTTATTTTCCGTGAATTTCAGCTTTTTTTCGCCTTTCCTTTCAATTTTATGACATTCGAAAAAGGAATTCGGTTTCAAACTCTTAGCCTTAATCTGTATTATAAAGGACAAACATATATGTGCGTAGCGCATACGTCATTTTGCGAATGGCAACACTTTGAAATTTGAAATAAAATTTTCGTCTTGCAATTTCTTCTACAAATTTTTAAATTTCTAAACATCACACATTTTTAAATTTTACACCGCCGTATAAGGAAAAAAATGCTCTTTTAAATGCAATTTGTTTGAAAGCTGTATCTCAATTTAATTTTAAGATATTAATTTTTTTTTTTTTTTGTAGTTTTCATTACTTTTTTGTAATCGTGGCAACTGAAGTACTCCATTTTTGTTGAAAGTAAAGGGAAAAAAGAAAAATAGTGAATTGCTGTATCTTTTTGTTGCCATTTTCTCATAAAAACTGGAGAAAAAAAATTGAAATTAAAATGCGTCCTATGCCAAGAATTCCGTCTGTTATAAAACCCGGTCAGTTTTGGCTTTATTTCATTTTTATTTATCAATTAAATGATTTTTAGTTTATTGCAATTTAACTTTACAAATGATGCAACACTTCCTCTTTACAAAAATGTATTTTAAAGAATATTTGTGTGACCTTATTTTCTCCACATTTACTTAATTCGTATCAAAAATATTAAAGAATGCAATTTTACTCGTATTAATCCATGTGTGATTACATTTTCCGAATTTTGAAAAAATATAAATGAATGACTTCTGATAAAACATGGAGCTATTATAAACAACAACAAAAAAAAAATGAAGTCATATCCTTAGATACCCGAGATTGTTTTGCCAAGCTTCTTAAATGACGTCATTGCATTCTGCTGGGATTGTGTATTATTCTGCAATAATGATGTCATTCGCATACCGTTCTATAGATGTTGTTTAAGGCGGGATCGTAAAAGTAGGATGTTTTAGCGGATGCAATTGACGTCATTTTATAGAAAAAAAAGCATGTATTTTCATTCTTAAAACTGAAATACGTTTTGTAGAAGTGCGTCATTTTCACCCCAGCTGCTTTGAAATTCTTCATCAAAGAAGATATTGGTAATAATTCGAGGTTTAAAATAATATCAATTTCTGCAAGTTTTTGTCCAAAATTCTCTCTACTAATAAAATTTTATTGCTATTCTTTAAGACATGTTACTGTAATTTTATCAAAATAACATAATTTTCTTAATTTAATTTTTCATAATTTTATATAATCTGTATATTTAAAACACAAGGATGTTTTTTAGTCATCTGCCCTGAGCTATCTGCTGAATCAAATTTGCTAATAAATTTTTTAACTAAAAGCTGTTCATTTGTAGATGTGCCCGCAACTAGCTGTTTTTCTTTAAATATCCATTATTATATTTTAATTTTAAAAGTATTCTATGAAACTTCTTCAAAATGATAAGAATGAGACAGCTTTCATTATTGCAGAGAAGAGGGAAATAATAAAGTTTATTTATCTTTATTCATGTGATTATCTGATAAAAATTATAAAATGCAATGTTTTACAAACACTTAGAGTGACTTTATGAAAGAGCAGTAGCATACAGTGTGCATGCTCTTTTTCCGAAAAATAGCGATTTATATTACAGAACTTGATGATTCTCTCTTGGATGAATTCACTTCGCCGAGTTAGACAAGCAATCAAAGAAGATATTGGTAATAATTCGAGGTTTAAAATAATATCAATTTCCGCAAGTTTTTGTCCAAAATTCTCTCTACTAATAAAATTTTATTGCCATTCTTTAAGACATGTTACTGTAATTTTATCAAAATAACATAATTTAATTTTTCATAATTTTATATAATCTATATACAGTAAAACCTCTGAATAGCGGCCACCACTGGGAGCAGGGTAAAGTGACCGTACTTCGGAGGTTGCCGTTATTCAGAGGTTCCACATTTTAAAACCTCAAAATTACATTAAAATAACAATAACCAACCAAAATTATTTTATTTTTACAGTTAAAAAATACATATTATTTTACACTAAAGAAATTACAGTGAAACCTCCATGTGCGACCACCTCCCTGAACGACCATTTTTTCAAGGAACGAAATTTATTCCCATAAGCTCAATACTAAATTTACCTCTATTCAGAGATCACCCCAGTTGATCTCCCTCCATGAGCAACCCATTTCTTTGAAGAAAATACAACAAATACCATTTTTTCCTGGTCGCTTGAAGAGTTTTATTAGAATAATAATTCCAGAGAGCACATTATTTATCAAACTTCTAAACTAAGTTTAGAATTTTTATTTATTCCAGTAACTTTAAAGTTTTCAAACCCCTTTGTGCATTTTTATGCAAGGATTTTAACTCTGATGACAAAGTAAGGATGATGGTCAATAAACTCCCCTACTCTATTCTGTCAGGAAACTCTCAAAGAAATATATAAACTAATGAAATCGCCGTTATTTGTTCCCGTCCAAAAAAAATTGCATTTATTTACTGAACTTCGAAAGGACTTGGAAATAAAAGTTAAAGGAGATAAAACCATAAAATCAAAGGAAATGTCAGTTTTTCAAATTCTGCAATAATTATGTAATTAACCTTTGTTCTGATACTTAAATTTTCATATTTTTTCCTAATGTGGAAAATAAATTTTAGTAACATTAATTGTTAGCCTTTTTCAACAATTCAAATCTAGATTTAAATATGACCTCCATTAAGAAACCACCTCTCGGAGCAACTAATTTTTATTGGAATGGAATGTGGTCGCTTTAAGGAGGTTTTACTTCAGTTATTCGCACTTTTTTTTTAAATTTTAAAGCGTATCTCTTTCTCTAAATGCATAATCATTTCTACAGATTTGTTGTAGAATTCGTTATCATTTTGAGTGAGTGCAAAATTTTTAATTTCCCAGTTTCTCTGCAATGTCTCGGGCACTTTCATGCAACAATAGTCCTGAAATTGGTAGATTGTTCTTTCGAGAGTTCGAAAGCCATTCCAAAAGTAACTTATCAATCTCATCATAACTAGTTCTTTTGATGCTCAGTTTTATATTCCAAATTTACACCTAGAAATGTTTTTTCTAAATAAAATTCACATTTTTTTTCAAAATGTCATCTGTTTGGGTCCTTCCGCAAATGTCATTTCAGCTAATTTTCATGCACATAAACCTTTTTTGCTGTCCTGGATAACTTTCAACTTATCACTTAAAGTTAAATTTTTTTCACTTTGAACTCATTCTTTCAGTGAAAAACACGTGCTACACCTAGACAAGAAATATCACCACGCGATTCAAAAAGAGTATATTTGACAGTAGTCATTTGACTATTGCTTCCTCACACATAAACTTAAATTTCACACACCCCCTCTCGCCACAACTATTTACAAACGAGATTTTGCTAAGAAACCATTAGAGATTAGTAAGGAAATTATAAGGACGCCAAATAAGAAAATCCACCTCCACATTCTTTTCAATGACAGTTATAGTTGAAACATAACGTTTAAAAAAAAAAAAAATCTGTGGGGTGGCCGTTATTCAGAATTCGTTGTTCGGAGGTTTAGTATAATGTTATTACTAGGGAAGAGATTCGGTAATACTAAAACATGGCCGGTATTCGAAGGTTACCGTTGTTCGGAGTGACCGTTGTAGGAGGTTTCACTGTATTTAAAACACAAGAATGTTTTTTAGTCATCTGCCCTGAGCTATCTGCTGAACCAAATTTGCTAATAAATTTTTTAACTAAAAGCTGTTCATTTGTAGATGTGCCCGCAACTAGCTGTTTTTCTTTAAATATCCATTATTATATTTTAATTTTAAAAGTATTCTCTGAAACTTCTTCAAAATGATAATAATGAGACAGCTTTCATTATTGCAGAGAAGAGAGAAATAATGAAGTTTATTTATCTTTATTCATGTGATTATCTGATAAAAATTCAAAACTGTTGATAAAAATTGTTGTATATGGTTTAATGGTGCAAAATCCCATTAGGGGCATAATATTTTGAACAGAAAATTACGTACTGCTTTTGAAAACACGAATTTTCCTCACAAAGTTTCCATACTTTTTTTCCTTCTGTATGTGTACTAAGTTTCTTTCAGACACTAGGTGAAATGCTGAAGTAAGTGAAAATGACGTCATATTTAAAAGAACATGATTTTCTTAGATAAAACTAATTTTTTAACACAAATGCGTCAAAAAACATAAATTAGGGCAATTTTTACTCTCCAGTACTGAGATTAGAATCTCGAGTTAAGAGTGCGACTGTTCACATGCAAAGATTTTGCAGACAATCGTGACCACGTTTTGAGTAAAAAAGATTTTAAAATGATCAAATTAAAATACCAATTTTTCAAAAAGGGTAATTGCGAGAGGTTAATTTTAAATTTTATCTCTATCGCATAGAGCTCGGTTAAGAAAGATTAATTTGTGTCATAGCTGCCAACCTTTACGCTTTTTTCATACCACTAAAATTTTATAGAAAATGTTATCACATTCAATCGTCGAAATCTTATGATTAAACAAGGCGAAAATCTCCTCAAAATTTTAGTGGTAGCCAAAAAGCGTAAAAGTTGGCAGCTATGCCGTTTGCCCTTAAAACAACATAAAGAGTTCATCATTTTCTTACGACTAATATTCCGTAAACAAAAATAAAACTTCCTCTATGATTAAATAAATAAAACACAAATTTAACAGACAAGTAATTGGGCTATGCGCTTAATGTTCTGAAATTATCAGAAAATAAAAGGATACCGTAAGCAGCAAAATCTTGGGTTAATAACTCTTAGCATGCGGCTAATACGAAAAAATCGCTTTTGATACATTTCAAAAGTTTATTTGATTGTATAATTCATATTTTTCATATGAAAAATGCTTTTTTATTTTTAGTGGGCAATCAAAAAAATATATTTCATGTGAAAATATTACTTTTCAATTTAAAAAAAATTATTTTTCAACTATATTCCGTAACCGGGAAGCCCGAGTACGATCTCCTAGTGTACATAATAGATTTTGTCCTTTCGCGATTGCGTCCTCAGATTTGAATTTTTACCGATTTTTATATATGGGGCATTCTCACAATCTTTTGACTTTCATGTCCCTGAATAATAATTTTTATTTTAATACACTTTTTTGTGTGTGTTTTTATTTCATATACTTGGGAACATCCCATTGCATGATTGCACAACAATATTAACGAGATAAATAAGTTTTGGACGATGTTGGGGGTCCAAACACCTGGAAAACTCCTATACCGTCCCATGTCACTGAAGCTGATTTTTAAGTTTGGCGCTGTCTGGATAAAATTGTTTAAATAAAAATAATTCAATGTAATTTTTTTTCTGAAACTGGAACTATTGTTTTACATAAATAAGTAGCTAAAAATTAGCCTGTACACATTTTTAGGGTTATTATTTTTTTAACTCTGTCCCTAGGTTTTAGATTTTTTACCATCCCTCTTCTAAAATTATACAGAAAATCACTTCAGATGCAGCCACACAATTTTTTTCAAGCTTTTTCTCATGCAGAAGTATGCTAGAGAAATAATGTCTAAAATTCTTTGGCAGGAAATTTACTGTAGAATTTAAATCACCATTTAAATATCAATTTCAAGCATCGTGGCTTTATTGGTAGTCTCACCGTCCCCAAGGTTTATTCCTGCACTTTTCGAGGTAAATTAATATATATTTTTAATTTAATCCAATGTAAATAACTGTTTCTAAAAATCAATGAACATTTTGGCTACCACTTAGTCTTAACATGATCTGCCTAAAATTGATGGTAATTTACCTTGCTGTTCCATTCTTACCGTCCCTTTTTCTCCCATTTCCAGGGCTGGCCCAAGACAATTTTGGCGCCCGTGCGAGCATTCTCTTGCCCTCCCCCCCCCCCCCTTACACACCATATCTGTTAAAAATATTTGGCCTTTTTTCACACAATTTTTTAAATAGTAAATTATTCGTTCATAAACTTTTACACATGCTATTCTTAATTATTTAAAAAGACTATAAAATAAATAAATGTATCCATATTTAATCTTATATTTGAGGTCTGAATTTTATAATAAATATCAATCTTAATGTGTAACATTGCGATCCAAAAATTAAACGCCATTCATTATGCCATGGTATAGGACAAAAATAACAATAAATAATTTATTGAAAGAAGAAATTTTATTAGAATAGTTATGTTTATTATTTGGAATATACTCAACAGAGTAGTACTAATAAGTAGCAATCATGTAAGATCTGTAACCCTGTCTTGTTAATTACTTTCAAGAAAGCATATGTTAATTTTATATTTGGTGAGTCGTGAGTTTTAAAATCTTTAAAAAAATGATTTATTGTTTTTTATAATCTTTAAAAAATTACATGATTCTGGATCAAGCGAAACGAAAACCGCATAAGAATGTTCGAACTACAAACAGATCAATTTGAAATTAAAAATGAGTACTTTAACACAGACTCCGATTGATAACTCTGGGTATGCTTTCCACAAAACTGTGTTTTTGCTACTTGTATACATTGAAAATAATAATAAAATAAATAATAATAAAATAAATAATAATAATAATAGTTTTCTTTGCAGATAGATAATTTCTTTTGAATATACATGTGTATAAAATGATTATACCTACATACTCTAACCAATGTTTGTGTCAATTAAACAACGCTTTTTTTTTGGGGGGGGGGGGATACATTGTGCTTTTTAAAGGTGTATCACATACAGAAAACACGTTCTAATTGCAACAAATAAATTTTACGCCCTTTAAGTAGGTTGAAAATTTACTATAATCATATTATACACATATGTTGAAAATAAATTACATATCTTTCGCAAAGTTATTTTTTTACATTGTGTACAAGTAGTAAAAACCCACGCAAAGTTTAAATTCAATTTGAATCTGTGTTAAAGTATGCGTTATCAATTAATTTCAAATTGACTCGGTTCTAATTTGAATATTTTCAGGCAATCTCTTTTTATAGGTTCAAAAATTTAAAAATATATCGAAAACAAGAAAATCGATTTTTAAGGTTTAAAACTGATCGTGATCACTACACTAAAATGCTGAATTCTGAAAAGGATTCTCTTATCATAATAAGAATTTTTTATAAATTAGAAAAGTCATTAATTTCTCTAAAAATTCATTTGAAAAAAAGAAAAAAAAAGTCTTGTCTTTAAAATAAATAAGATATGAACACGGATTCTGAAGCACAGTATATAGCATACATTCCGGTCAAGTAGTGATTACACACACACACATAAAGGGGGAAAAAGGTCTATACAAGTGTTGTTTATCTTCAAAATATGCGAGATTATTTCGATTTAAAGCTTCCCTAAACATGGCGTAATCATGTAAAGAACAAAATGGGTTTAGAGAAACTTTTTATCTCTTCATTTTTCGGATATAATAAAATATTTTACTAAAGAATGCATTCACACACAAGGGGAAAAAAAGGACTACAATTCTTGTTTATCTTCAAAATATGTGAGATAATGTCGATTTAAAGCATCCCTAAATATGGCGCCTCCCTGTCTCCATTTAATCATTTGGATTCTCCTTTCAGGTACGTAATCATGTAAAAAACAAAATGGGTTTAGACGTTGAGAAAAACTTTTTCTTTCTTCATTTTTCGAATATAATAAAATGTTTTACTAAAGAATGCATTCACACACCACACACAAGGAAAAAAAAAGGTCTACAATTCTTGTTTATCTTCAAAATATGTGAGATATTTAAAGCCTCCCTAAATATGCCGCCTCCCTCTCTCCATTTAATCATTTGGATTTTCCTTTCAGTTACGTAATCATGTAAAGAACAAAATGGGTTTAGACGTTTAGAGAAACTTTTCTTCATTTTTCGGATATAATAAAATATTTTACTAAAGAATGCATTCACACACCACACACAAGGAAAAACAAAGGTCTACAATTCTTGTTTATCTTCAAAATATGTGAGATAATTCCGATTTAAAGCCTCCCTAAATATGGCGCCCCCCCCCCTCCTCTCCATTTAATCATTTGGATTTTCCTTTCAGGTACGTAATCGTGTAAAGAACATAATGGGTTTAGAGAAACTTTTTCTTTCTTCGTTTTTCGGACATAATAAAATATTTCACTAAAGAATGCATTCACAAACCACACACAATGGAAGAAAAAGGTCTACAATTCTTGTTTATTGTCAAAATATGCGAGATAATTTTGATTTAAAGCCTCCTTAAATATGGCGCCCCCTCCTCTCCATTTAATCATTTTGAGGGTCCTGTCAGGTACGTAATCATGTAAGGTACAAAATAAGTTTGAGCTATCTCCAGAAACATTTAGAGAAATTTTTCTTTCTTCATTTTTCGGACATAATAAAATATTTTACTAAAGAATGCATTCAGACATACACAAGGGGGGAAAAATCTGCAATTTTTGTTTATCGTCAAAATATGTGAGATAATTTCGGTTTAAAGCTTTTCTAAATTTGGCGCCCTTCAGCTACGGCGCAATTAATCAGTCAAAAGAATTTAGCACTCCATAAGGAAGCGGAAGAGTTGAATATGTGGTAGTCCTTTTCCAGTTTCAAGGAAGGTAATCTGAACCTTTAGCTTAAAGAGATTTCTTTAAAGATCGCATACTAACATCCTACGTTCCTCTGATATGTTCATCATAAGTTCTTTGCATTTTACTCAAATAAAGAATACAGAAGTCGCTGCATGTGAAAGTTTAGCGCCTTTAAGCACAAAGAAGGTCCCCTGCTAAGCAGATCTACCTATATCCAACAAATGGTTCACACCTGGTTATAGAAAATGTAAAAAAAAAAAAAAAATCCAAAATTACTTATCGCCGCTCTTTACTCCTACCGCTGGTTGGCGCCCCGTGCGCTGGCACACTTCGCACACCCCTTGGGCCCGCCCTGCCCATTTCGTCTCTTTTTTCCTATACATCCCCTTTTTTTACATTACCGTCCCTTCTTTAACACCCCTTTAAGACAATGTTATACCAAAATTTTGTACTAAAAATACTACATTGTCATTATTTCTTATTTGAATGCCCTGTGGGTACTATGCAAATTCATTATAAGTAAAAATGTAGAAGAAAATAAAAAGTTTTAGTGGTAAAATGGTAAGGAAAATTAAACTCGCAAGTTTAACTTAAACCTCAGTTAAATAAAAATTTTTTAGTTGCTGATCATTTTTTCTTTATTTTGAATCAATAAGGCATTCTTCTATCAGATTAAAATGTTATTTTAGCAAGTTTAGTTTCGCCAGATTTTTCTTCCCCAAAAGTCAAAAGATTGTGAGAATGCCCCATATATTTTTTTCATTCCACGGCGATATTTTTGACATTTGTGAAAGAATTACGGTAACAATGTTTTAGCCTACCATAGTAAATTTTGTTGTCTGCGATTTTTTGAAATTTTAGCGTAAGACACATCATTTATACAGTTTGCGGTGATTTTTACACATTAGTAAAAGGAATCCTATTTAATGTTTTTTAGTCCATTATAGTAAATGTTGTCCTCTTTTCAGTAAAGTTTATCCGGAATTAACACAGTGATTTTTGAATCTTTGCAATTTTTATGCGATTTTTAAATTTTTTTGCTTTTTGCGACAATTTTTTAACATTCGAAATAGGAATCCTGTTCCAATGTTTTAGTGCAATTTAATATATTTTGTCCTCTTTTTAGCTGCCAGTACGGTATACTATTTCTTTCTGCCAGCTTATTTTGTGACATCTCCAAAAAATAACATTACCTTACAGAATCCAGCCGTAAAACAAAGCAGTACAATAAATACTCAATAGCAATTTTTTAAACTTCTAAGGATCACACATTTTCAATTCTTATACCTTCGTATTGAGAAAAAAAGTACTTTTAAATGCAATTTGTTTGAAAACTGCATCTCCATTTATTTTTGAAATATTATTATTATTTTATTTATTTTTTATTTTTTTTTTTTGTAGTTTTTGGAGCCATTTGCTTTATCTTGGCAATGGAAGTACTCCATTTCTGTAGAAAGTAAAGGAAAAATAGTTGTAAAATATTAATTATATATTTTTGTTGACATTTTTTCATAACAGCCGAAAGAAAGTGTAAATAAAATACGTGCTATTTTGAAAAAATATAAACGAACGATTTATGTTATAACATGGAGCTATTATAAACTATATTTAATTTTAAGTGTCTATATTAATGTTACAAACAAATGAAGGCCTATGAATCATTAGGCAGTCTTTTTTTTTTTTTTGGTCGAGTTCCTTTAATGACAGCATCTTTTTGCTGCATTTGTGCATTATTTCCCGATAGTGACGTCCTATGCATACTTTACTGTAAATGTTTTAGAGTGGATCGTAAATGTGGAATTCTTAAGCGGATACGAATGATGTCATTTTACACAAAATAAAAGCGTGTGTTGTAAGTCTTAAAATTGAAATATGTTTTGTACTATTTCTGTATACATATATATTTTTTTTTTCATCGGGGGCGACACTAAATTCTGAAAAAGCAGAATTTTTTCTAGTCAGTAATTTTATTTATTTATTTTTTTTTTTTTTTGAATTCGTACCGTGGTTTTTTAAGCTTTTGCTAATCTTTTATACAACTTTTGAGTTTTTTGTGTTTTACGGCGATTTTTTGTCATTCGTTTTCAGCCTTCTTGCAGTTTAATGTAGTAAATTTTGTGCTCTGCAATTTTTCAATTTTTAGTGATTTTTAATGTGATTTTCAATGAGTTAAAAGTTTTTCCGCTTTCCGTGGCGATTTTTTAACATTCGTAAAAGAATTTCAGTTACAATGCTTTAGTCCACTATAGTAAATTTTGTCCTCTACAATTTTTGAACTTTTAACAATTTTTAGAGTTTTATGCGCTTTGCGGTGATTTCTCCACATTAGTAAAAAAAGAAGAAAAAAAGAAAAAATCAGTCACCGAAAAAGGACGAAGGTCTTTTCTAAAAAGGGAACTTTAGGGGGGAGGAGTGCAGGGCACCATTTGGGAGAACTGTATTATGCATTTTATGTATTTTTTTTAATATTATGCTGCTTGTATACAGAGTCACTCAAAAAAATTCAGATACACTACCATCTATGGCCAGATAATTCTTGAAATGCGTTTTGCAGCTGGTTTAAATGTTAGTGTGTTACATGTTGCGCATATGATCACTAATTTCTTTATATAGCCACTCAAAATAATTCGAATGAATACATTACCATTTACAAGCAATTATCGCTTGATGTATGTTTAAACTGAACAAAATTTTATTTTTGATAAAAAATGATACACATGCTTTTCCCCCACACATTATTGCTCTAAAATTAATTTTACAAACATTTGTGAATAATTAATATATTGACCGGTATGCAGGTTATACTATAAAGATTGACAAGAGCTTTAATTTTTTATCTGTTGGAGATAAGTAGTTAATGTAAATTATAAAAATGCTTAAAATAAGATAATAAAATATTGAAATATTATGACAGCGAAACAATATTCTGGTTAATTTTAAAAAATGTGTAAATTAAAAAAAAAAAAAAAAATCTTTTATACGACTCTTCTATTCAAAATTTGTCAGTCCTGAAACAAAATCATTAAAAAACTACTTACCTAATCTTTAAAATAAATTATAAAATGAAGAAAGAAAGCTGACTTATACAACTTTTTCAAGCTATTTAAATATTATTTCACCAGTGAAAATTGGAAGTGTATACATAATGGCGACAGCATTTTCAGAATAAAATGAAATATTAACAAGTATAAAAAGGGAGAAAATGCATTGCAAGAATATTTAAATAAAAAGCTAGACAGGTAGCGATTATGTAAAGAGACCATGTTGTTTTAAAACTTAGAAACATAATAAAAAAAAAAGTAAGTGGCTAAGCATTCTCTGAGTGTTTTCCGTCGGTAACTGAAGCTTTTTTAAAAAACGCATTTGTAAATATTTTAGAATTCTTTATCAGTAATATTGTTGAGGGCATCGATTATATTTTATTTACGGTCAACTGCTACTGCATATGCTTATTACCGTCCGTTACCTATTTGTTGTAAAATCTTAGTTTTTCTAATCTGGTATTATAGTCAGTCCCTCGCCTCCCCCTTCCCCTGCATATTCCCTGCCTTATTTTAAATGTTTTTGCATCTTACATTGCCTACTTATCTTCAACAAGTAAAAAAAGTAAAGCATGTTTAAGTTTTTAGTTGTTATAGAATTTTTGTCCAAAAGATAAAGAAACTTTAATTAAATTTATTTAAATTTACTTTTTTAATTTAATTTTTCAATTACTTTTCTTTACAATCGAAAATGAAACACAAGATTCAAAATAAAGTTTGCCCTATGGGTGATACAGACCCTAAAGTTCGAAACTATGAGCGTCCCCCCACTTTTTTTTCCAGAACTACACCACTGACTTTAGTCAGCAACAATATGTGAAATGAATTTTTACCCCATATGTTATCTTATCTAGGGGTATTTCCTGGAATCTGACTCACGAGATAAGTACAATGTCGTGTTCAAATATGAATTTAACACTAGAACTACCGATGTTACATATATACCTAGTTTTACCGCACCCGTCAAATTGGGGGATTTTTTATCATGGCTTTTCATTGTAACTTTTGACTTAGTTAATATAAATAAAAGAATATAATTTAACAAAAACGTTATATAATATAATTATTCATTAATTATTAATAAAACAAACAAAAACAGTTTGTATTTGCATTTATATTATAGTACATTTGATATGTATGAAATAACTATGATGCACATATTTTACAAGTTCATGTTATCTGAGATGAACACTTGCCACTTAGTTAATGTAAATAAAATACCGTAAAATCCCGTTAATCCGCCCTTCCCGATTAAGCGCCCTCCTCCCATTTTGTAAACAAATTGGAAAATTCAAGAAATCCCGAGAAAGCGCCCTCCCCGCAAAAAAATTTCGGTGCGCACGTGGCACGTCAAGATCAATTTCAATCATTTCTTTACTTTTTCTTTTCAACTAAGTCTATTATTCTACTTACATTTGATTTCATTTATTTCTTTCAGTTTATTCAAATCTCTTTTCGGCATTTGCCTTTGTCTTTGAAAACCTTTTGTTTTCTTATCGTCGTAAACCTCAGAGCAAGCCACAAACGCAGTTCAGTTATTCGTTTTACGATTCAATTAAGAATCGATTAACGTCATCGAACTATCGATCCGTTTTTCCATTCTGTACAGCTACGTAACTTCATATTTATACGTATAATTAATATTTTTCATAATACTATTAGCCTTGTGTATTATTTTTACTAAATATATAAAATAATAGTGATAATAACAATATACAGCCTTTTTTTAGTAACTTTCGGAATTTTATATCATGTTGGTTTCTTGTAAGTTATGGTAGATGGCTCCAAAATAACGCGAAATCGGATTTATTGGTATTATTTATTTTATTATTATTATTATTATTAAGTATTGACTTGGTGATTTAATTTGATATTTGAAGGTGATATACATAATATTTACTTGATATATCACTAAAGTTATGTTTTTAAATTAATTCTATGTCAATCTGATTTAAATTTCCCATTATAACACATTTCTTCTTCTTTTTTTTTTAAATTAGTTTCATTTGCAATATTTTTATGTTATTATTATGATTTGTATTATTTATTTAGCCTTTATAGATAAGAAATGATGATTTAAAAAAAATACAGATATTTAATGTCCATAATTTACAACAGATGGCGACCCCACATAAAATGTCACTAGTTTTAGAAAGAATTCCAGAACATTTTCAAATGCAATTTCTTAGTGTTTTTTAATTATTTTAAATTATTAAGTTCCTTTTATCATTCTGTTACCATATTAATGACAAATATTAGTGCTGTTATTTATCTTATGACAGATATTAGTGTTATTATTTATCTAAATGCATTCCAGTTTCAAAGCTTTTGAAATCCAGAATTTTCTACAATTTGAAATCGCCGTTAATTGCGAAGTTATACTGTTTTTCTATTTTGTATATAATTTTTTTTTCAAAATGTTTTTCTTTTCTCACTTTATTAAAATAATGCATATTTTGCGTCGATTGGCCATTACCATCCCCCACTCCACCACCCATAGATATCATTACTAAAATTTTAATACATGTAAGCGCTCCCTCCGATTTTTTTATGATTTTCTGTCGTGCTTGGGGGGGCGGATTAACGGTATTTTACGGTAATATAATTTGCCAAAAACAACATTTAATATAATAATTCATTATATAAAAAAAACAGTTTCTATTTGCATTTATATTATAGCACATTTGATATGTATGAAACAAATATGAAGCACATATTTTACAAGTGCATGCTATTTTAGATGATCACTTGCCACTTAGTTAATGTAAATAAAATAATATAATTTATCAAAAACAACATTTAACCCTTTAACCGTCTGGCCCGGATTTTTCTGTTTCTAGAAATCATGTTAAAATGGCTGTAGAAAAAAATATTTTAAACAGAATTTTATTTTGAGCCCATATATAGAAAGAAGTGGTATTAAAGATATTATAGCACAAAACTGCGATTAATAAATATATATATCTTGGAACTTACAAGCATTCTTATTAAAATACAGGAAAACCCTCGGACGGTGAAAAGGTTAATATAGTAATCAATTAATTAATAATAAAAAAACAAACAAAAACAGTTTCTATTTGCATTTATAGTATCGCACATTTGATATGTATGAAATAACTATGAGGCACATATTTTACAAGTACATGCCATTTTAAATGAACACTTGCCACAAACATGTTTGTTGCATACATTATAGGAATAAACCGCTCTGTTTTTTTTTTTTTTTTTTTTTTGCACAATCGAATTTAGCAAGATTTCTGTTCATAAGGACTTTTTTTTTAGTTTTCTGGAGTACAATCCATTGCTTTCTGTTCTTGTTTTTGGGAGGAGGCTTCTTTTCTGCAGAACCTATATTCACTGGAGAGTTCTTTGGATAATTGAAATAAAAATTGTTTTCTAGTTATATTTTCATAAGTCTCTTTATATAAAATCCACGCATTGATTGCTACCAAGTCCAAAATATTGTAAAATACATACAAAGGTTATCTACGTGACCCTGCTTTTACGCTATATTTGCGGGCCATTTGGTCAACTACATCTACTCAAAACTTAGTCTCATTGTAAAACGACACAGTTGCAGGAATTTTTTCTCGATTAGAAGCAATTTTTATGGATTTATATTTTGAGCTAAGAAGTAGTACTTTTTTACGAGGTTTACTTTTGTAAATTGTTGGAACAATATCATTTGATTTGTAGAGTTTTGTGGAGAAAAGAGCCATGTTATCTTTTCTAACTCTAGCTATTTTCGGCAATTCTCTTTTATTAGCTCGCATAGTCCCAACAAGAATTGTTTTTTGGCCAGTAGCTTCTTTGCAAGTTGTATAATTGTAAAAAAATTATCCGTTGTTATATTTCTCCCACAATTTACGTAGTTTTTTACAAGATTCAACTCTACAAATTCATTCAAAGGTACTCCGGATGGTCTAAGTTCACTTTGCCTAAATAAAGAAAGCCATTTATAAGATATTTACTTCGCACGTCTACAGCTAACCAAAACTTAATTACGAATCTGTCCGGTTTGTTGGGAATATGTTGCATAAATATGCATCTTACCTTTGTGGGAAACAGTTGTTCATCTACGCTTATATTCTGATCTGGTTTGTAACAAGCTTGGCTGTTATCAATAAAGGACTTCCACATTTCGGAAGCTAATCCAAATTTGTCAGTTCTTAAGCGAACACTCCTCTTGCTTTTTTTGTCGAAACGAATGAATCTCATAATTTCTAAAAACCTGTTTCTACTCATCACGAGTGTTTCTATGTTTCGTGAAGGAAAGAAGGTCCCCATTTTTCTGACCACAAATATGATAACTTCAAATTTCTCGCTTCGTAGGCTGCTCGAGTATACAAAATAGATACAAATGCATATAATTCTTCAATAGTAATTTCCCAATCGTCCTTCTGTAAAACATTTCTAGCCTCGAGCTCAGTGCAAATTTTTATGTGATTCATCATTCGATTGTGAATTATAAGTCTAAATGCATAGCTAACATTGCCAAGCATAATGTTTCGCTTCGCATAACCAGTTGGGCCTGAACTATCCTTGAATGTGGTATGTGATGGGAGTCTACCAACACAACTATACCCTAATTCTTCCTATTTATTACCGTCGAGAGCAATGTCTTCTGTTTCTGTTTGGCTATCTGATTGAGTATCTGAACATATTTGCAATCGCTTTCTGCGTCTGTGGCTCTTTTGGGGAATTTCATCTTCACTTTCATATTCATCTTCTTCACTTTCTTCAATATATCTAACTTCAATTTCATCTTCAGCTTCTTCAGAGTCTGAAAATTCAGTTTTATTTTCCACGCAAGATATGTCCAAATTATTATTATTACTTGAATTAGTGTCCGAACAGTCGTAATTTATACTAGTGAGTTCTTTGAATTTTTCGAATATTTTTTTGCTTCCTGGAAATCATTATTTGTTGCATAGAATTTGCAAAAAATAAGTTTGAAAGCTCATATATTTTGCCATGTCCTAAGACGACATTCTTCGAACATACACATTCCATATCCATCACATCTCACACTCGCGAGCAAACAACATGTACCTAGTCGTTTCTCACTTCATTTCAGTTTTACTTCCTTTCCCTCTCTTGCTTTTAGGCCACGTCTTATGGTATTCCGACGGTTTGTAGGGTGCCTCTAATAATAAGTGACATCAGCTGTCGGAAATCAAGCTGTGCATGAAAGCAATTAGCCTTCCTACAATACTACACTGCTCAAAACAATTAAAGGATATTTGAAGTTTTATATAAAATAAAGATATAAACGAAATTTTTTTTGCCGAAAATAGAAGAAGAGAATCACAAATGCAAATTTTTCTGGTTTTCAAACTGTGGAGTATGCAAATTTTGAGTTCGACGTCAAAAACGTCGCTTCAGCGGCAGCGAATGAAATTTGACTTTCAACTGGATGAAAGAGAATGAAGACAAGGATGATCGGTATTCAGTGATTGCTTTGTTTCGATGAGTACGATGTCTCAGCAAAGTCATTTGACAGATTCAGAAGCTTTGAGAATTGTTGGTAGGTTAGAAGGGGGCCAAACTCAAGCCGAAGTAGCGCAAGCCATTGGCGTGCCACAAAGTGTCATTTCCAGGATCTGGAACCGTTTTTTGGAGAGTGGATGTGCAGGCTGAAGACCAGGGCAAGGTCGTAGATGGGCAACAACGCCCAATGAAGATCGGTATTTAGCGTTAACAGCTCGGAGACACCGAACCATAAACGCTACTCTTCTCCAACAACACCTTCGCTCAGCTACAGGCACCACGATTTCAACTCAGACTGTCCGAAACCGGCTCCATGCTGTAGGTCTGTATGCTCGCCGACCGATGGTATGTGTTAGATTAACATCAAGGCATCGTCGCGTCCGCAGGGAGTGGGCAACCGAGCATGTCAATTGGTGGAAAAATGAATGGAGCAATATTCTGTTTTCTGACGAGTCCCGTTTTTCTGTGCATCCGGATAATAGGCGTATTTTCATCTGGAGGGACCGTGGCAGTAGGAATAATCCTGCGTTCGTGCACGAAAGTGTCAGATTTGGCGGTGGAGGAGTGTTGGTGTATGGTGGCATCTCCATTGACGGGCGCACTGACCTCTACATCATTCGAGATGGAGCTCTGACTGGTCGCCGATATAGGGATGAGATCCTCAGACCTATTGTAGTCCCTTACGCTGCAGCAATCGGAGATAACTTCATTTTAATGGACGATAACTGCAGGCCACATCGTGCAAACCTGTTGGAGGATTTCCTTTTCGAGGGAGGAATCGTTCGAATGGAATGGCCAGCGTGTTCTCCAGACATGAATCCAATCGAGCACGTTTGGGACGCTCTAGGAAGACGAGTTTCTGGCCGCCAACAACCCCCACAAACTCTCCAAGAACTGGAAAGAGCTCTTCTGGAAGAGTGGGGCAGAATACCCCAACTCGTCATTAATAGCCTCATTGAGTCCATGCCTCAAAGGTGTTCAACGGTGCTGGCCACCCGTGGAAACCATACCCCCTACTGAAAATGATTTTCTTTGAAGAAAACACCTTTTCTTATTCTTTTTTTCTCATATGCACAAATTGTGTTTTTTTCCTTTAGTACACAAATGCGCAATAAAATGCATTTTTTTCTGCCAAACATGTGTAATTTATTCTCATATAACCTACTATGTCTGTCGACCATGTATCAATCAGCTAAACAGTTTACCAGATACAAAATCCACCTAAAACTGCAATATCCTTTAATTGTTTTGAGCAGTGTATTTTCTGAGATTGGACTTTTACAGATTACACTTTGCACAGATTGCACTTTTCACCAAGAACTTTATCACGTTAGAAATACAACTGATAATGATTGCGTCCTGATTACGTTTACCAGTCAGACCGTTCAGTTCTAAACTAAATCATAATCGGACCAAATTTGATCCCGTTATAACGGCTGCCGAACACTTTCGATCATTAAACATCGAAATTGCCAAAGCCGTCATTTTGACGGGTCATGGTATAAATAGGTATAGGTCATACTGATTATGGAAAATAAAGTGGGTGAGTGGAAAATGAATAGGAATATTTAACTATTCTTATATTTCATTAAAACTCGTATCATAAAATTCTAGAACAATACATAAATTATATCAATTTTTTAAGCATAAAATTTGAAATCCGTCAAAATGACGGTCTTGGTAGTTCTAGTGTTAAGATCAGTGTTAATGAATTTCCTTTGTTCATATCGGATATACTTAATATAATGCGTAATTAATAAGGAATTTAGTTAATTTGCTATGTCATTAATTTAGAATTTAATTAAAACCCGAATATAATTGGGTCTTCTTCAGTGTTATTTAATAGAATAGGAATACTTTTCAAATTTGGAGAGGTTTCTTTTTTTTTTCATAAACACTTTTAAAGAATATTTTTCTTAATGAATGTGTAATTAACATTTTTTATAATTAATTTATGCGTAATTAAATTTTTAGAATGATTTTTCATAATTAAAACAAATATAAAATAGAAGAGGAATTCTTTTCAAATTTATTAAGAAACACACAAATTATTATTAGGCAATATATCAAATCATGGCAAACTTTAAACATGATATCGCTCACCCGCAAGAAAAGTGACACATCTCGACAAAAACAAATTTACAAGAGAGGCAAATGAATTTTCGTATTTTTTTAATGTAACATAAAGCATAATACGATAGTACTTAACACTGTATGCAGCTGTAAAAAGGTACGAAAAATGCGTAAAACATTTAAGAATCAAGATATAAAAGAGAGAGGGTGGATTTAGTAGATTTATACCTCCCCCACCCCCACCCCCCACCCTAATAAATGTAATCCCTTGTTGAGTTGTGACACTTTTCTTGTTGCACAATTTGCCAAATTCCAGTCGTCTTTCAAAATAGTATGTGCAAAAATGTAGATTTTTACCAGCTCTAACTTGCGTAAATATAGTTCGATTGCCATGAAATTCTTAGATGTTACTGGGTATCATTATGACATGTTTTCTATTGTAAAGGAAGCCTATAGCATTTACGATTCATTTACAGGGACACTCAAAAGAATTCCGTTACATTACTGTATATGAGGGGGAAAAATCGTTTGCTGTGTACACACACTATTTTAAACATACTGAAATTTATATGTATCACTGAGATCTACTATGGCATTTACTGTAGAATAGGGTGTGCATAGAATTTACTGTTCAATGTTCATTTACAGAGAGACACAAAAGAATTTGGCTGAAAAAGAAATTTAACTAGTGAAGTCTATGAACAATAATTGCTGGAAGTGCGTTTGCAGTTGTAGCATGCGTTTTTACATTTTTTATTAACTATTTTTTTTAAGTATTACTTGGTGTGGATAAATTCTATAGATCATATACAGAGCTGCACAAAAGTTCTCAAGTACATTTCCGTTTATTCAAGGAAATGGCTGAATGGAAATTAATTATGAATTGTGCTATGCATTTCACTGAACTAACTTTTAGCATAATATATAGTATACATACAAATCCATTGATCATATACAGGGCTGCACAAAAAAACTGATATTTTTCCAACTTGATTCTGATAGCAGAAATTGGGTTTCAAATTCGGTATGAGTTTTTCAAATTTCTTATTTAGACACGATATTTCACCTTAATAAACTGTGAAGTTTTGTTATAGTATACTGATTGTGTTGGAAAGTGCTACAGAATCTGAGCTGAACGTATGATTTTTCGTTCTTGTTTTAAATCAAAATGTTTTAACTTTAATATATTATCATATATATCAAAAATATTACTTTGCATTAATATAAGAATCAACCACAGATTCATAACAAGATTTCTAGGAAACTAAATTAAAAGAAAAAGCATATTTCAAAGAAAATTTGTATAGTTGTTATACAACTATAATCTTACAATTGCATTTCAGCAAAACAAAATTATAGTTACTACAAAATAAATATACAAAGTAAGTATACATGAACTATTAATTATACAAGAACTGATTATGGAATTAATAAATCACATAGACGTATTTATGTCATTACAGTATTTTCTATGATAATTGAAAAATAAAAGAAGTAGGTAAGTTATTTTTCATGCTTCAATAGTAATAACTATTTATTAGTTAAAAACATTTCTATATATTATTAATAATATATAAAATAATATCATTGGTTGCTGTCTAGTAATAATTCAAGGACAAATATGTTTTTTTCAGTTTTCAGAGTTATTTTTTCCGAAAGCATGAACAGATTTCTACGTTTGTTTTGTAGCTTCTTCAAACTTTTGAAAAAGAAAAATAATTATTCAAATCAAAACTATAACAGATAATATCACAGATTTAAAAAAAATAATTTAAAATGAAAAACTAGATAAGTGGTTTTATCTTTACTTTTTTTTTAATTTGTTATTCTTATAAAAATAAATGTTGCAGCATTTTATAGGACTTTCCGAAACTGAAGCTTTATTTTAAAAAGTTCTATATGGATGCTACAGAGTCCTTTATATTCATTGTGAATGTTATAATGTAGAAAAAAATGAGCATAACAACCAGTCTTGTTTCTTCCATTTACTCAAAGGAAAAAGTTTTGCTTTATGTAAAGGTAAAAGCTCACTTTTACCCCTATCTTTAATTTCACACACTGAAAAATCTCCTTGGTCATAAAAATATTTTACGTTGAATGAAAAAGGTGTTGAATTATCAAATCTTACAATTTTGATTCTGGAAAACTGAAGAACGTTACCTGCATTATTTTTTAAATAATTTCTAAGCACACCCCTTTTCGCCACTCAACCCAGATAGCAATTTTAGTTTGCAGAAAATTTTCAGCAATCTTACTTTGCAGATTTGCAATGTTGCAGCAAGCTCAGCATGACAAGTCTGAAAGTTCATAACAAGACTGCAACAAGATTATGCAAACTCCGAAGTCACCCCAGATAGCAATTTTAGTTTGCAGAAAATTTTCAGCAATCTTACTTTGCAGATTTGCAATGTTGCAGCAAGCTCAGCATGACAAGTCTGAAAGTTCATAACAAGACTGCAACAAGATTATGCAAACTCCGAAGTCACCATACTTTGAACTTGCAGCTAAGTTGTCGTGCAAGTTGCAATCTTGTTGCATCAATCTTACTGCAAACTCATAGCAAACTAGTAATATTGCGATGTCAGACTATTTGCAAACGCATTGTAAATTTGCAATATTGTCATGTCGGAACATCTGCAAATGAATTGCAAACTCGGAATCTTGTCATGACAAGTATAGCTGCAAATATGTAGTAATTTCATTGAAATGTTGTCAATTCTCTGAATTTTGCGTGTACAAGGTAAAATAGGATTTTTTGAGACAACAGATGCCCATTCACCCAAATTTGGGAAGAACTTCGTTTTGATACTAAAAATGAAGATCCAATGAGTACTAAAAAAATAAAGTTGTTTTATCATGTTTTTTGCGCAAAAGGGGGCATTGTTATTGTTAGCTCAGGAAGGGGGGTAACTAAAAATAAACAAATAAGTAGGTGAAATGGGATATTGTTTATTATGTTTTTTATAATTCCGAATCAGGTGAAATCATCAGCAAGTCAATACGATCATTTCTTACAAAGTTACGGCAGGTTTTATTAATACAAAGTCTTTTGCAGGTAAAATAGGTTTTTACAGTAACAAGTGATTGCTATTCACGAAAGCTTGAGACAAACCTCGTTTTGGCACTACAAATTAAGATCCGATGAGTCTCCAAAATGTAAAGTTGTTTTACTGTGTTTTTTTTTTGGGGGGGGGGGGGCATTTTAGCTCGAGGGGGGAAAATTCAACTTTTTTTAAATAGGTCAAGTGGGATATCGTTTCGTATGTATTTGAATAACATTATCGGCAAGTCGATACCAACATCTATAAGAAAGTTACAGAAAAGAATTTATCAATGCAAAGTGGAAAATTATATTTTATTTTTTACATAGTTTTGTCACATTTATTTTACGTTTAAAAAGAGTTTTTTATATCATATTAAGCAGGGCTCCCAAATGGTCCGCCAACTGAATACCAATAAATCTTAACAGAAAAATTTATGGTAGGTTTGCTCTAGAATTAACTTTCAAATGTGTTTCCAGGGCGGTTTGTAAGAAAAATCTAAAAAGAAATTTTTTCTAAAATAATATTGGTATTCAGTTGGCGGACCATTTGGGAGCCCTGTATTAAGTCATCTCAAAACTATTACATGTCTTCAAAATAGCAATAGTCAAAATCAGGATAATTTTGAGTTTATTTCAAAGTCATTAAATTTACCAAAATCCACTACTTATAATCTGGCCTAACTTTGTAAACAATGATCGTATCGCTTGCTTGCGATATCATTTGATTAAGAATAAAAAAATTCACAACAAATGATACCCCATTTGACATTTTAAAAATAAGTTCTGTTCGCCCATGCGTGTTAAAGTCCCCCCCCCCCCTCCTCAAAAAGAACCCCACGATGATTCAACTTTATTTTGGGGGAACAAATCGTATCTACATTTCTAGTGTCAAAATGAAGTTCTTACCAGATAAATTTTCTTGAATGGCTATCAGTTGCTGCTGTAAAAACCTACGGTACCTGCACCAAATTATAGTTTTCGACTTCGTATTCATAAAACTTGTCGTAACTATGTAACAAATGATTGTATCAATTTGCAAATGGTAATCATTCCATTAAATAATAATAATAATAATAATAATAAACGATACCTGTCTCTTAACATACCTAAAAAAATTTAGTTTGCCCCTCCCGCTCCCTGAGTTAAAAATGCCCCCAAAACATGATAGAAGAACTTTATTTTTTAAGGACTCATCAAATATTCATTTTTAGTATCAAAATGAAATTCTTCCCGAACTTTGGTTAATGGTCACTAGTTGCCGCATTTCTACTCAAGTTTTGATTGTATATTTTTTACGAGTATCTGTACGCTAATAGTCGTACTTTTGAAGGTTGTGTGAGTTTTGTGCAGGATTCCATATAATCGGAGGTTTGTCAAATGCTTGACATTTTTATGCTACATAGACAAGGACTTATAGTTTAAAGTAGATTCCAAATCACCACAAATATACTACCACAACCGCAGGAATTAAACCCGACATAGTTGAATCGGAGGCCACAGGGCTAACCATTCAACTACCTGGTAAGCCCCAATAACTTCCAATAATATACCTTAATTTGTTTAGAAGTTTTATTAGACTCGCCAATTCTCAATTAGTTGCTTATTCCCTTCTAATTCTTAGAAGGTAATTAAAAACATTATCTAAAAATAAGTGGTCCATGTACACAACCAATGCAAAGCAAACCTAGATGAGTATAAACACACACCTTCAATTTTAATTTCATATATAATTTTATTAAAGAAAATATAATTTATTTTCATTTCTTTTTGGCCAGAGTGGAATATATTGCTAAAACTTATTAACTTCCAGAAGGAAAAAAAAAAAAAAAAACTCATTTTAAAATTAAAATTTCCCTATGGGGCGATCCATAAATGATGTCACACTTTTTTTCAACATTTTTAACCCCCCCTCCTCCCCTTTGTCACAAAATGTCACTCTTCACCATACCCCCTCCCCTCCCCTTGTCACATGTCACGCTATATTACGTAAATATATACTTGCAGCTCAGAAACAAAGCACTATGTTATAGGTCATATTTCAAATTTTATTTTTGAACTTTAACTATGTGTTTTAATGGCATTTGTGAGCATAACAATAAAACTGATTCGTGTATTTATTTTATGTGAAATAAGATTACGGTTTACAACAAAAAACATAATATACAATAATAATAAAATATTAATATGAAAGAGCAATTGAAAACAGTAGTATTTTAGAATTTGAAATGGAATTTAATATATTTGGTTTTCAAATCCTATATTTACTTTATGAACACAAAATACTTTAAAACAGATTGATTTTGAAGAAGAAGCCTCAATATTAGTTTTACTTAAATGGAATTGCCATAACATTTCATTTGTCGCATTAATATGAACATTTATAAAATTATAATATTAAATCATAAAATAGAAATTACTCCGAATCATTTACTATAACGACTCTTCCTCCCTTGGAGAAAATATATGCTCGTCCATAGAGTACACAGGCATTTTGGCATCGCACTCATCCTCGGGAATAGTAAGTCCTCTAATATCTATGCAATGTTAGTAAGACCTCTAATGTTTAACCAAAATGTGTGATGTCAGACTACTTCTTACCCCCTCCCACCCCCTTGTCACAAACTGCCACAATTTCACGAACCCCTCCTCCCCACCTCCAAGCGTGATATCATTTCTGGATGGCCCCTATTCACAAATCTGATTAAATATAATTCCACAAAAACAAAATATTTGAAAAATTTCAAGAATTTAAAAAGAACAAAGTTATAATAAAACAATACAGTCTATTAAATTACAAAGTTTATTTTCACACAGCTACAAATAATAGTTTCTAATACAAAGTATTAACATAATATTTACCAAATAAACATACAATTATTTAACATTCTTCTATATATTATTTCCGTGTCTTTGCATCCTAAAAGAGAAAAACAATAGAGTGCATTTTAAAAGTTACAAGTTAAATTTTCACTGTTTTCAAGAATCCTGCTTAGATTTAGTTCTAAAGGTGATCACAAATTATAACTCTTCAGGCAAAATGACCGAATCGCTAATGTTAATCCAACGAGATATATTTTTTTAAATATCTCGTCTGTATTTTTATATTTTAAAAAGACTTTTTCTTTTGCATTGGATAGCTGAGGTAAATTTCTGCAATTGCGGTTTTTACTTTATTTTAAGTTAGTTGAAGTTTTTATTTAATTTTCTTTCTCTTTTCTTTTCCTTTTTTTTTTTTTTTTTTTTTTTTGTGCGGACACTTTCATTCTTTTCACTGTTTATACCGGCTCGAAAGGTGAAAATATATAAAAAAAAAAAATCATTTAAAAATATTGAAAAGCAACCGAGTTACCTTAAAAAAATTCTCTTATTGGATTAACATTGGCGAATTGGTGTTTCCGCTTGACTGAAGTAGCCTCTTAACCCTTTAAGCCATGACCCACACAATTGTACGGGCGATTACTAAAGTAAAAGAGAATGACTACCTCCTGTTTTTGTGCGATTTAAAACCAAATCCGCACATTTATATGAGTTAATTGGCTTTAGATGTTTTGATAAGACACAACTAGGGGGTACCATCTACAATACAGGGTTATATTTTCTGCTTTTAAAAAGACTATATCATCTGACAGCAATAGACAAAAAGTATGAACTGTCGTAATTTCATTTAATATAATTTATAATGTTTGCTTAGATTTAATATTCCTTTTCATATAGTTTATTCACGATTTTAATTGATTTTGTCTTTGATAAGTTTAATTAGGCTTCACAAAAGTTGAAAAACAAATGAACCACACAATTGTGTGGGTCTGGCATTTACCATTTCCAAAATAGATACAATTCCTAATATATATATATATATAAATTTTAACAATTTATTTTTTATTAATTACATTTTTAAAGCTGACCAATTTTAAATTAATAGGTTTGTACTATTCATGATTTCTATTTAAAATGGATAGTATTAGATATATAATATGCACATGTAACGAACTGTATGTGTTCTGAGTTATAGATGCCATATATGATTTATAACTTTTATATGAGTTATATGCATACCACGAGATTGATTTTTAAGTTTGATAAATTCATTCCATTTTGTTGACACAGCAAGTAAACCACCAGGAATAAATAATAAATTATAGAAAGTTCAGCAAATGCTCGACAGATTCCGTAGTGTCTGCTTGAATTTACCAGGAGATCAGGGAAAATTTTCCATAGATGAGCAGACGATTCCTTTTTTTAGGACGTGCCTCGGTAAAGCAGTATATAAAAAACAAACCACACTCTGTTGTAACAGCATCATCTGGGATAGTTTTAAATTTTGTATTATACCAGTGGGAAAGTACAGACCTGGTCCACAAGGATCTAGGCTTAGGACCTGCTGTCAGGGCCGAAACTAAGGGGTGGGGGGCAGAGGGGGCATGTGCCCCGGGCGCCAGAACGAAGGGGCGCCAAATGAAGGATTATACCTTTGGAAAGGATTATTTTCTTCTGATGGACTGATGGCTTCCATTATAATGAAACAGCCATTATAAATGAAGTGTTAGGTGAAGATGAAATAGCAGTCGTAAAAAGTTAGAACTCTGATTTTCTGGTCAGAATGAAAAAAAAATGGCCATAATTTAAAAAAAAAAAAAAAATAGGTATAGGAAAAAAGGGACGAAATGGGAAAAAAAAAGGGACTGTAAGGATGGAACGGTAAGGAAAACTATCACCTATTTTTAGGAAAATCATGTTAAGACTAAGTGATAGCCACAATGTTCATTGATTTCTAGAAACAGTTGTTAACATTGGATTAAATATTTTTTTTTTCTTAATTTACCTCGAAAAGTGCAGAAATAAACCTTGGGGACGGTAAGACTACCAATAAAGCCACGATCTTGAAATTGATATTTAAATGCTGATTTAAATTTTGCAGTAAATTTCCTGTCAAAGAATTTTAGACATTCTTTCTCTAGCATACTTCTCCATGAGAAAAAACTTGAAAAAAAAATTCTGTGGCTGCATCTGAAGTGATTTTCTGTATAAGTTTAGCAAGAGGGACGGTAAGGATGAAAAACCCAGCGACAGAGTTCAAAAAATAATATCAACCGTAAAAATGTGTGCAGGTTAATTTTTTGCGCAATATTTATATTAAACAATTGTCCCAGTTTCGGAAAAAAATTACATCGAATTACTTTTATTGAAACAATTTTATACAGACAGCTCCAAATTTAAAAATCAGCATCAGGGACGGGACGGTATAGGAGTTTTCCTGGTATTTGGACCCCCAACATCGTCCAAAACTTATTTATCTCGTTAATATTGTTATATGCAATCATGCAATGGAATGTTCTCCAGTATATGAAATAAAAAAAAAACACAAAAAAATGTATTAAAAAAAATTATTATTCAGGGACATAAAAGTCAAAAGATTGTGAGAATTCCCCATATATTGTTGTGCTTTTGTACTTTTTCGGTTTTGGTTACAGTTTTCTTTTATAGGAGTACAGTTTCACTTTCAGAACAGGTTTCAAAATTGAAAGTATCTGCATATAAAAAATTGCATAAAAGCTCGAAAAGGTACGATTGCACAACTATATATATCAACCAGTTGTATCCTATGCAAAAAATAATATTAAAAAATATTAAAATGTGAGCCCAAAATATGCAAAGAACTGTCCATAGAATTAACATTAGCTTGAATGTTAAATTTTACTTCGGGTGACTAGTATCGGTTTTTAAGATTTACATTTTATTAAAGATTGTTATCATAGAAGAAAATAATAAATAAAGATGCAGTTGAACACTATTTTACATGTGATAAAGGATTCAAAACGAAACATCTTTAATAAGAACTCAAATAAATAGTCTTCGAATCTGACATTAACAATATAACAATGGAATTAAGGTTCTAAGGTCCAAAGTTTTAATTATAAAAAAAAAAAAATATTTTGTAACTATTAATATAATATTTTGGTGCTATGGTATCCGAGGTTTTAAGTATCACACAAAGCTATTTTATAACTTTTTTTTTGGGGGGGGGGGGGGGAAGAGTAAGTAATTAGTCAATGCATTTTAGTTATTTAGCTCTAATTCATTGCAAAAATTCTGGATTTTTTTTAAAAGCTCCGTATACTCCCGGTTTCTCGAATAAATCTATATCGTACATACTCTAGACATGACGTACATGACTTTAGCGTACACCCTCTGATTTTTTTCACGATTACAATACTGCAAACCAGATCAATATTTGTCATAATTTTACGAACCGGAATATTGTTCCGATTTGCTCTGCACATTTCAAGCCCAGGTTTGCTGTCGCGAAAAATTAACAATTTCAAAATATTCGTATTTAAAATGTAAGAAAAATAGGAAATAAAACGACTTATACACATCCGATTAACAGGCAGTTATGTCAAAAGAAAAGAGAAATTTTTAAAGAATTAAATAAAACTGACGCCGGAAGGAAATACTGTTAATAACTTTAATAAAAATTAGAAAATAGCGATACAATAGAAGTCCATGATAAGAAGCATGGAGAATAGCACACTAAGAAACTGTTTAAAATACTTGATATTTATATATAGAAAGGGGGTTAATGGCCATGAAAAGATAATTTAAATTTAAAAATACATTCGAACGCACTGCTGAATTCAAGAGGAGGGGGATTCCCCCCGGAAGGTTTGATATTTTATGCTTTTTGATAAGCAATTTCCACACCGAATCTCTAAAATGCCCGCCCCCCCCCTCCAGAGCCGCAGAAATTAATCCCGGAAAAAAATATCTGAATTCAACACTGCTCGATCGGAGTGAGCAAGAAAAAAGGCAAATATTAATTAAAACGATATCTTAGAAATTCCCCTTAAAGTTGAGAAAAATTCATTTAAAAATTAAAATTTTCAATAATGCTTTAGCATGAACCAAAACCAAACTATTTAAAAAATGTAAGCATTCCTCAGTAAATAAACATAACTTTTTAATTTAATAAAATTTCTGTACGAAATAAGTTGTAGTTTGTACAGAGAAAATACAAAAATATCCGAATCACATTTGAATAATTAAAATAATAAATACCTTTATATCTGGGTTCTTTACTTGAACGCTAATCCAATGGCGCTGCTTCATGGAATTCAATAAAGAAGTGTTGTAATTTTAATTTTGTCTTTGCAAAATTTCCGCGCATGCGCGTTTATATCTGTTCTCCTTCCAACAAAAGGAATTTTTCGCTTACGTCGTTATTTTATGACAGTGTTGTATCAGGTTTAGAGCAAAGTTGCGTTGCAAGAAAGCGATTGATTATATTCCGTCTACCTAGTAATGTCCTTGCGGCAATATTATTACTTCAAATTTTTCGTGACAAGAAAATATCAAGAAAAAATTAATCTTGCTGCAATTGTTCATGCTATCTGGGGAATAGTCTTGGCGACGTAGGCCAATCATATCAGACACCTGTTAAACTTACACCATACAAATTTCCCTTGCTCGTATGTACAGTAGGAGTCATAAAGAACGGACAGGTTTTTCTTGGACAGGTCTTGATCCACAGTAATTCGACCACGAGGCTAACGAAAAATACAGGCTACCGCGGTGCATCCGAAGTGTCTTTTTTTTACCGACCGCTAGAGTTGAGGCTAACGAGAAAGACAGGCTACCGCGGTAGGTCCGATTCTTCTTTTTTTACAGACCGCTGGAGTCACGTGATGCTGTTTTCGCACACCTTCATTGGTGCATTCGAGCATCACGTGACTCCAGCGGTCTGTAAAAAAAGAAGAATTGGACCGACTGCGGCAGCCTGTCTTTCTCGTTAGCCTCGCCCTTTCCTTATATTTAACTTTGACAGATAGCAGTCCAATCAGCAGTCTCCAGTGCACGACGCAGCTTAATAGGGCATTTTGATATGACGTAAAAAAGGTAGAACACAAATCTGCCATCTGCGCACTCGACTGCACATATTCTTGGCATCTTTTGAGTGAATTCATGTTTACCATATTGGCTTCTTTTTCGCACATTATGCGATTGTCAAGTGCTTCTGTACAACTTTTTTTTAAAGAAAATGCCGAAGTGCCATCTTTTGCAAAACGTGTGTTGTTGTTATCGTATAGCGTATAGAAAAATAAATGTAAACGGAGAAACATATACTAAGTAAGTGTTTTGTATATTTTTTTCTGTTTCATTTTCTTTCAGATTAGTTTTTATTTGGTATCTCGTATAATTTTTTTGGTTACGTCAATGCTAAAAAATTTTTGGTGTTAGATATGATCCTGTTACTTCTACTGCTTTTGCCCAGTGTAATTTTACGAATTTAATATTATGATTAAACAACTTGTAGTCATATGTAGAGTAATATTAACATATATTACAGGTAGGATATATCTTCTGATGAATGACATACTCAAGATTTTTTTTAGTGTGGAGCAGGAATGAAAAGTGCATAACTTTTTCAAAAAAAGTTAGTTCTTTGAAAATAAAAGACTTACCGAATTTTACAGGTATCAAAAGCACATCTGTGAAAATATGTATTCATGTACTTTTATTTAAAAGAAAGTCATTGTAACTGAAAGCTAACCCCCACAACCAGTAAATAATATAAGTTACATGCCTGAGTTGAACTCTTTTATTGTTGTTAAATATCAATAACTTACAAAACTGAATGTTTTCAGTGGATATGGTAAGCAGTGTTAGGGAATAAAAGGTTAAAAATGAGGTGGATGAAATTGCAATAATCAGTTTAATCACACTCATTAACAGCTTTTTATATTTTTATCATCTCTCAGTGCTTTTTAAAAAACTTCATACTTTTCTCAGAGATTAAGAGAGGGGTCAGAATCCTCTCCATGCTTTGGAATTCTAATACACAAAAATGTCAGTAGGGTATCTAGGATTTTGTTCCGAGAAAGCAGAGAGCTGAGATGCGAAATGGTCTTGTGTACAAAATTATGTAAAAAAAAAAATTATGTAGTACTAAATCATTGCTTAGGGATAAAATTCTTTTATGAGGTTTTCGTTAATGTTACAAATGATACTATTTTAACAAATACATATATAGTCAGCTATTTTCAGTTTCCCATATCTGATTTTGAGTAGTACTTTAATAAAAAATCAACATTTACTGTTTGAATCAAATATTTATCTTTTATTATATTTTGCTGGTACTTTTCGGTTAGCCGGGCGCCAATGTTTTATATACATACATATATATGTATAAATGCATATATATGTGTATATATATACACATACATGTATATATATATGTATATAAAACACGAGTGCCCGACTAACTGAAAAGTACCATTTTGCCTTTCATTTTTTAAATATTATATGTATGCATGTATTACATTATTTTCTCTCTTTTAATTTGCTAGTTGCTTTAGCTGCTAGAAATGAAACAAGGATGGTGTGAATAGGTGTTACGCAGTATGATCTGTTCATCAGCAGCATCAGTTATTGTCACTAACATGTTGACGTTCGGTGCAGAGAGCAGCAAAGTCAACTTATTTCTAGTAGAGTTGCAGCTTGTTGGTTCCTTACTTCTGTGGTGGCCCGTTGGAATGCGCCTGGGAGACTATTAGGTTAGAAATAATCTTTTAGTCTTTTGGATGCTAACTTGCAGGCTAAATCACTGTTTGTATGCAGCATGGAGGCTACACTTCTTTTATGTTTTGATGAGGATTTTATTTTGCTTTATTGACTATCTTTATGAAAAGTAAGTCATTTAATTTATTACTTAAAAATAAAATAAAATTATGTTCTATTATGTACTGCTGATGTACGAGTAAATTTGATTTAAGACATTAATTTTTAAGGGATTTCGTAATTATCAATTGCATAAATTTAAATTAAAACAATCACTTAGATTAAAAGACTTTAGTATAAAATTAGATTATTGGGTACTTTTTGGTTAGCCATGGTGCCAGTGTTATATATACATACTTATATACATATATATGCATGTGTTGTATATACCGGGTGTCCCTAAAAGGACTGACTGATTTTAAAATTCAATAACTTGCAAACGGTGACAGATATTTAAAAAATTCTTGCAGGAGGGTTATGCATAAGGTCAAAAGTTTTATTACAGTGATTTTCGATTTTAGTTCGAATTACAAACAATAGATGGCGCTGTAAGCAATAGTCGCTAAATACAGGCTCGATTTCTGGTCCTTTCTCTTGTTCCATGCTGAAAAAGGAGATGGAAATGTATTATCCGGGCCACGAAGTACCAAAAATCGAGCCTGAATTCAGCGTCTATTGATCGCAGCGCCATCTGTTGTTTGTAATTCGAACTAAAATTGAAAATCACTGTAAAAAAACTTTTGACCTTATGCATAACCCTCCTGCAAGAATTTTTTAAATATCTGTCACCGTTTGCAAGTTATTGAATTTTAAAATCAGTCAGTCCTTTTTGGGACACCCGGTATATACACACACACATATATATATATACAGGGTGATTCATAAAAGATGGGCAGAACTTTAAGGGGTTATAGTACACTTAAAGACAAATAATATTAAATAGGAGACTAAGGGTCCCAGACGTATTCCCAAGGAGATAGGGGGCATTAAAGTTTAGGGTCCGAAATTTCAAATGATTATAAAACATGGAAAAATTGGTCGATTCGTTTGCGGTTTTTGCAAAAAATTTTCTTTATGCCAGTATTTTCTTGAAATAAAATTTTAAAGTTCAATTTCAAAAAATGCCGATAGGGGGCGCTTTAGACTTTGGAGTAACAAACAACTATTTTTTAACGTTATTTTTTGTATTTCTTTAAATGATTTCGAAAGCTTAGACTTAAACTTAAATTTTGATCTAAAAATCTGAGTCCTAACGAGTAGTTAAGTAGCGTAAACTGAAATTTGAAACCCTTCTCCCCCCAGAACAAAAATCAGTTATTCCCGATCTTTGTGTCGTAGATTAGGCTCTAACTACTGCCGCGTTTTGCTAAAATTATTCTTTATGTCAGTATTTTCTTGAAAATAAATTTTAAAGAAAATTTTCAAAAAATTCCGATAGAGGGCGCTTTAGACTTTGGAGTAACGAACAACTATTTTATACCGTTATTTTTTGTGTCTCATTAAATGCTTTCTAAAGCTTAGACTTAAACTTAAATTTTCAGCTCAAAATCTGAATCGCTGAGCGTGGTTCAGTAGCGAGGGGAGGGGGTTCAAATTTCAACTTCTGAACATAATTCAGTTTGCACTACTTAACCATGCCCAACGATTCTGTGCTGTGATACGAGGCAAAAATACAACTTTCGTCAAGGACTGCATAGTCGGAATTCACTCATAAAGGCACTGGCACAGTTGGAAACGTCGCTCATGCAAACGTTAAAGCTCCATTCCTGACGCTAGTCACCGGGTGAAGAAGGAAACAGAAAGTATGCAAATGTCAAATGGGGAAGAAGAAGAACACGTATGCAAAATTTCGACACAATTCAGGCATAAAAACCACTGAACGGTGAGTCAAGTGTAAGTCGCTGTAGTAATGAATCGGAAGATGGTGCCCTTCACGAATAAGGAAAAGGCTGAGATGCATTTAATTTACGGAACGGCAGATGGAAATGGTGCAGAGGCACAACGAATGTACGGAGAGCGATTTCCCAACAGGCGGTTGCCTAACCGCAAAACTTTCGAGTGCTTGCACAGACAGTTGTGTGAGACGGGATCATTTCTCACTTCCCGGTCGAATGCAGGTCGTGCAAAAAAGGACGAATCAGTAGTTGTTGCAGAAGCCATTCTGGATGTAGTAGCGGCGCAGCCAAGTACAAGTACACGAACAGTGGCTAGGCAGGTGGATACCTCACAGTCCATGACTTGGAGGGTACTGAAGGATGAACATTTGCTCCCGTTTCATGTGCAACGAGTCCAGAAACTGTCTCCAGGGGATTATCCAAATCGTATTGAATTCGCCCGCTGGTTTCTGCAGCAGAACGCGCTAAATCCACATTTTGGACGAACTGTGCTTTTCACCGATGAATGTACCTTCACACGTGAAGGTACATTTAACACACACAATGCACATGTATGGGCGGATGTCAATCCACATGCTACGTATCCACATGCTCATCAGAGACGCTTTTCCATCAATGTTTGGGCAGGAATCCTCGGAGACCACCTAATCGGACCGTACCTTCTTCCTGAACGCCTCAACGGTAAAACATACCTCACATTTCTGCAACATGTGCTGCCAGACCTGTTAAACGTTGTTCCTCCACGCATCCGGCGGGTCATGTGGTTCCAGCACGATGGAGCGCCAGCCCATTACGTACGAGACATCCACAACTATCTGGACATCACATTTCCGAACAGATGGATTGGTCGAGGTGGTCCTGTTGCTTGGCCTGCTCGCTCGCCAGATCTTTCACCCCTCGATTTCTTTTTTTGGGGACGATTGAAGGCTCTTATGTATGAGACACCCATTGAATCCCCCGAGGAACTGGTCGCCAGACTTTCCGCCGCTGTAGGGGAAGTGCTCGAAAAGCCTGATGTTTTCGCGAATGTTCGCCGTTCCATTCTTCGCCGTTGTTCTGCGTGCATAACCTCTGGTGGTCACAATTTTGAACATTTATTGTAATTACATGTTAATAAATATGCTTTGGTAACATAATCCTAATTTGTGTCTTTTTACCTCGTATCACAGCACACAATGTGTGGACATGGTAAACTGAACTGTGCTCAGGAGTAGAAATTTCAATCCCCTCTCCCCAGAAACTTAACCACGTCTAACGATTCAGATTTTGGGCTGAAAATTTAAGTCTAAGCTTTAGAAAGCATTTAATGAGACACAAAAAATAACGGTATAAAATAGTTGTTCGTTACTCCAAAGTCTAAAGCGCCCTCTATCGGAATTTTTTGAAAATTTTCTTTAAAATTTATTTTCAAGAAAATACTGACATAAAGAATAATTTTAGCAAAACGCGGCAGTAGTTAGAGCCTAATCTACGACACAAAGATCGGGAATAACTGATTTTTGTTCTGGGGGGAGAAGGGTTTCAAATTTCAGTTTACGCTACTTAACTACTCGTTAGGACTCAGATTTTTAGATCAAAATTTAAGTTTAAGTCTAAGCTTTCGAAATCATTTAAAGAAATACAAAAAATAACGTTAAAAAATAGTTGTTTGTTACTCCAAAGTCTAAAGCGCCCCCTATCGGCATTTTTTGAAATTGAACTTTAAAATTTTATTTCAAGAAAATACTGGCATAAAGAAAATTTTTTGCAAAAACCGCAAACGAATCGACCAATTTTTCCATGTTTTATAATCATTTGAAATTTCGGACCCTAAACTTTAATGCCCCCTATCTCCTTGGGAATACGTCTGGGACCCTTAGTCTCCTATTTAATATTATTTGTCTTTAAGTGTACTATAACCCCTTAAAGTTCTGCCCATCTTTTATGAATCACCCTGTATATATGCATATATAACACTGGCACCCGGCTAACCGAAAAGTACTGATTATTGTTTAAGGAAACATGCTAATATATATACATACATACTTATATACATATATGCATGTGTTATATATACACACACACACATATATATATATATGCATCAGGCCCGGACTGGCGCCTTTGGGGGCCCTCGGCTAGAGATGGAAAAGGGACCCCTTACCGAGAAATTTAGAGGGAATACAATATTAGAATATTTATTTTTTGAAAATTACGCTTACGCGCCTAAAAACCACATTTAGCTTAGCTATTTTGTTGCTTATAAAATATTAGGTTGTATCAAATGTAATTTCATTTTCAAAATGAAATCTTTATTGCACTATTACAACGTAAAGTAAACGTATCACAAATCAGTATATAAAAAATGAAATTCTATGGCTTCTTTCCATCTTCCTGAAAGTTAAACAATAACATTTTGATACCAATCTTTGGATTTGGAAGCAAAAAAGCCTAGAAAACCCCGTTGCAGATCGTAAATATTACACAAGCACCTGCCCTCCCCTCCAAAAAAAAAATGATGCCATAAAATGGAACACGTGGCAGACCGAAGGAGCAAGGTCTGGACTATGTGGGAGATGAGTAGTCCAGGCAATAGAGACTGTATAGTGTCTCTACCTAGCAAAATTCATGGTAGTTCTGGAAAAAGGCTTACTATATGTTTTTTGGGTCGCAGAATCCAAATTTTTAACTTCCCACCAAAATTTCCCCCGGCAAATCCCCCCCCCCCCAAAAAAAAAGTTTTTATTAAAAAAATCAAATTTTTTATTGTTTTAGGGAAAAAGTATCTAGAAATTCAGAAAGTAGATAAAATTTGCAACAAATTAGATATATGACATTATGACTTAAGATGAATGGGGGGATCTGCCTCGGAACATGCGCGCGGTGCTGCGTGAACTAAGTTGCGCAATTCCACTTAACCACTCACACGTTTACATTCGCCCTCCCATCTCCCCTCCGAACTTTCTCTATAAGGTTTACTTTAAGTTTTTTGGGTCGCTGAACCCGATTTTTAAACTTCCCCCCAAAATTCCCCCCCCCACGCCCCACCCCTCCCCAAATAGTTGTTTTTAACTTAAATTTCTTATTGTTTTAGAGGAAATGCATTACAAAATTCAGAAACAAGAAAAAATTTGCAACAAATAGGATATATGACATTATGACGTAGGATAAACGGGAAGGGCGAGGGCTGCCTCTGAACATGCACTGCGGCGCTACGTGCACTAAGTTATGAAGTCCAGGTAATAGGGGATATTACATGGAAAAATTAATATTAGTTCTGGATTTCGATTCACTTTATGTTTTTGGGGTCGCTGAATCCGAATTTGTAACTTTCCACCAAAATTTCACCCGGCAACCCCCCAAAAAATTGATTTTTTGAAAAAATTTGGTTTTTGAGAAAAGCGGGCGGGGAATGTTCCGAGGCAGCCCCCTCTCTCCCCGTTTATCCTACGTCATAATGTCATATATCCTATTTGTTGCAAATTTTGTCTAGTTTCTGAATTTCGTAATGCTTTTCCCCTAAAACAATAAGAAATTTAAGTTAATAACAACTATTTGGTGGGGTCGGATTACGGGAGGAAAATTTTGGGGGGTAAGTTAAAAATTCGGATTCAGCGACCCAAAAAACTTAAAGTAAACCTTATAAGGAAAATTATTAGGGGAGATGGGAGGGCGAATGTAAACGTGTGAGTGGTTAAGTGGAATTGCGCAACTTAGTCCACGCAGAACCGCGCGCATGTTCCGAGGCAGATCCCCCCTTCCCCTTCATCCTAAGTCATAATGTCATATAGCTAATTTGTTGCAAATTTTGTCTACTTTCTGAATTTCTAGATACTTTTCCCCTAAAACAATGAAAAAAATTGATTTTTTTAATAAAAACCTTTTTTGGGGGCTTTTTACCAAAATTTGCGGGGTTGCCAGGGGAAATTTTGGTGGGAAGTTACAAATTCGGATTCAGTGACCCAAAAAACATAAAGTAAGCCAATTTCCAGAACTACCATTAATTTTGTTAGGTAAAATTCCCTATTGCCTGGACTAGAGGTAAATTCCGTCAAGTTCTTCTACTTTATTGCGAGACGTGTTCAGTCTTGCATTGTCATGTTGGAGAAGATGTCTCTCTCTGTTGACTAATGTAGGCCATTTGCTTTTCAAAGTAGCATACATCGCGTCCATCTGTACGCAGTAAATTTCAATTTCAGAGTTGAGCGATCGACCATGTGGAATGATTTCAAAATGAATTACATGCTCAAAATTCCACCAGACGTTGATCATGAATTTCTTTTCAAACCGCGCTTGTTTCGTAACATGTTGGACTGATTGTCCTACATCAAACAATTATTTCTCACTTATCTGGGTTCTGTAGATATATCCATTTCTCATCATATGTCACTTTGCGTTTGAAAAACCGCAAATCCTCCAGAAGAGTTTTGTACATTTCCACTCTGTGATTTGCTTGCTGCATAGTCAGTTCATAAAGAACTTCCCTAGTGTTCTTGTATGCTTTCTGTAGTTTATGTAAAGTTTGGCATATCGTGTCCTTGGACGGTCCTATCTCCTCTGAAAGTTTCCGTGTGCTGGTGATTGGTTTAATCTCCACTCTTTTCTTCAAACCTTCCAGATTAACAAGTGATTCCCTCTCACTTCTGAGTTTCATTTTAAGTGACAAGTTATCCCTTAAAAAGTTTGAACCAATTTTGGGCTGTACGTTTGCTGATCGTATCATCCCCTTCAACTTCTCTAATTTTACGAGATGCTTCAACAACTTTATGACCAATTTTAAAATAATGTCTTAAGATGGATAATATTTCAATATTTGTATCAACAATTGTGTAAACTATAAATAGATAAAAGAATGGATATTAGCGTAATATAATTTGAAGGAACATATACTCTTTAATATAACATTTTGCACTAATCGTTAATTATAAGATAGTGCCATCTATAGCCTTTCATATAGATATAGAGGTATCCTAAAAACGAAAATACTTTTGATACACCCTAACACTTGATTTAAAAAATAATCTGCTTCTGTTATAATTTACTTACTTTCATAATAAATATTTATATTATTTTATATACAGTATCTAAACTAGTTCAATGTTAAAAAAATAAATATACTAATTAACCTCTTAACCTACAATGACGGGCATAGCCCGCATACGATGATCGAGCCAAATGTAAATTCTTCTTACCACTAAAATTTCACAGTAAATATAGTTTAATTTAATCGTCGAAATTCCATGATTAAACAAGGCGAAAATCTCTATTAAATTTTAGTGGTAGCTATGGATTTGCCAAATCGTAGGTTAAGGAGTTAATTACGAGTTGTTTGTAACTTAAAAATGAGAGGGGAAAATGCCTTTAGTTTTAGTCAACTCTGTGTCAATCACTGTGTTGAAGCCATAATAATCTAAATCCTACTGTAATACCTAAGTAAATATTAACAAGAGCGAAAAATCATGCGTCCTGCAAAGATTATGTACTATAACACATTCAGAAATTATAATAAAACTTTGCAGTTTATTAAGGTTAAAGATGTCTAAATGAAAAATTTAGAAAATGCATGAGACAGTTGTTTTACAATTACTGAAATTACTATCAATAATCTAAAAAACATCGGAATTTTTTGTGCAGACCTCTATATGATCTATAAATTTGTATATATATTATGTTGTATGCTAAAAGTCTATTAAATTAGATGCATAGTGCAGTTAAAAATTTCTAGCCAGCAATGTCCACTAATAAATAGAAATGTACTTGAGACCTTTTGTGTAGCCCTGTATATGATTTATAGAACTAATATTCGCCAAGTAATATGCAAAAAAATAGTTACATTTTAAATCGCGTACCACAACTAAAAACACAATTACAGCAACTATTCTTTATATTCAGTACTGTAACCAAATATTTTTGTGTGTCTCTGTAAATGAATAATAAATTATATGCACACCAGATTCTACAATAAGAGCTTTGTAGTACACCTCAGTGTTATACATAAATTTCAATATCCTTGGAAAGTGTTAAAAGGGACACAGCGGTAATAAAAAAAAACAAGCGTATTGAAAAAAAATGTCCTCTTTAATTTTGATTTAATTATTACACATTGTAAAGTAGATTTTATAACAAAGAGAAAAAGGACTCTACTATACCTTAGTATAAATACAGCGAACTAAGAAAGGTTATGTGATTGTGAATGGCTGTTTACTAACCTAACAGCTTTTTGACCAGTTCTTCACTGATCCTGGCTACGTCATCTAAAATAACATCTTTATCCAAATTATAAGTATCTTTCTACATTCATGAAAATAAGATTAGACATAAGGTCTTGACTTAAAGTAGACCTAAGTTGATTCTTAACTGTTTAAGTTTAGAAAACTCCCTTTCACTGGTGACTTTTTTCACAAGGTATGGTTAGTACAAACTTGTAAATCACATACAGGTTTGTAAACATTCAAGATTGTTTGAGAGTTCAAAAAGAACAGAAAAGCACAGAAAACATTGTTTCTTGCCAGAGGAATAACCATAAAAATTCTTATATTCTTCAAATTCAGATTCTACATTGTCATATTTACAGATTTCTTCAGCTCCATTCAAAGATTGTCTTGTTTTCTTTCAATGTTAGTTTTTTAAGCCATTATAAAATTTCCACACTGATCTACAAACTATATCACCTCTATCAATAATTGATTTCTTTCAACTTTACAAAGTCTAGAAATACTACAAATGACTTCCGTTGGAAAACTTTATAAAGCATTACGATTTCATTAATTTTCCTTGGCTAACTTGGAATCAATCGACTAAATCTTCTTTCGATACTTGTCCTGGAACAATCTAAAATACTGAAAAAGCCAATTTATAGTTTTAAGCAGTTGAGATTCAAGGAACTTCGTCTATTGATTTTTCAATAAGCATTCCCCTCCTTCTACATAAATATTGTTATCTTCAAATTTGCTATTACCTGTACTTGCATAATATTTTGTTTTTGAATACTGAACCTGAAAGTGTTTATCATTCCTTTTATCCCTTACTTGTTGAAGCAGCTTCTGTACCAAGTTCCAAGTTGTAGAATAGTCTTACTTTATAGTATTTTATGTCTTACTTTGTACCGCTACCTTTTATCCCTTACTTTATAATAGTTTTACTTTGTAAATAATTTAAGGTAGGAGATGTAAGAAAAAATAAATCTAATAAAGCAATATACATTAATAGGTTTTAAAATTTAGAGTATTTAGTAATCAAATTTTTTGCCATGAATTTAGATTTGCATTCAAAACTTCCATTTGATATTTCTTTTAAAACGGTAATAAAATGGAATAGTTTCCCTTTGTTTACACTTTCCTCACATCTTAAAATTCCCTCATCGGTAATCGCAGATAGAGCTTTATATTTGCTCCTCCATCTTGTTGCTCCTATTTTTTGCAACCTGTGCAGTTTATCATGTGTAATATGTTTTCTTTTTCAAGATTGGAGTAGCACAGTTGAAGGCACCAATCTTGAATATGATTTAATCCAGTTGAAAAAAATATTCCTTCCCATCATTATGTTTTCTTTTTGTTTTCCTCCCCCATATTCTTTTTTGGGATGAGCTTAGAAAAACGATAGACGTTCTTACGCCAACCTAAATAACTTTTCTACTAGGAGCAACGTTACTCTTGAATCAGCTACTACTAAGTTCAGTACGTGTCCTATACAATGAGTGTAAATAAAATCTTTGTTTTCCTTTTTAAACTGAATTTGTACACCATTATAGCAGCCTTTCATATTTGTGTGCTCCGTCAAATGAACAAGAAATAATAATTGATGTAGCAATATCACAATTGGCTAATTCTGATCTTATAAGTTCGTACAAAGTCAATCCACATGAATTATCGACTACTGTTATTTCTAAAAATCTTTCATATATCTTTCCTTGAGCGACATAGCGGCATAGCTGCCAACTTTTACGCTTTCTTCCTACCACTAAAATTTTATAGTAAATATTGCCTTATTTTATCGCCAAAATCGCACGATTAAAAAAGGCGAAAGTCTCTATTAAATTTTAGTGGTAGTAATAAAGCGTAAAAGTTGGCAGCTATGTAGCGGACGCAAATTGCAGCCGATCCATAACAGCTGCATCTTGAGTACTATCTGATACAATTTAAAGTTAAATATTAGCTTAATAAGCAAATGTTACATATTAAGTTAGGAATATTAGTGTGAACTACATCTCGTTTCTTAAGCACGAGAATAACAACAACGCGGTAGATAAGAAACATTTAGGAGGTGGCACTTGTTCAACTTAAAACAGGGCAAATTACTTTATCATATTCAGAATAATAGCCTTTTTTAAAAAGCAGATTCTTGCGAAATGCAGCAGAGTAATGCGAATTGGAGGAATTACAAAAAACTTTTGGCAATTTTTTTCAGCTGTCATGCCAATCCTGGTTACTGTTTTCAGTAGAAATTGAATATGTGCAGTAAATCTTTGTAGGGAGGCTTTGCTGTTTCGATCAGCCAGTGTCACAATGTGCTCTGAACCTGAGCCTATGAGCACTGCACAGAGCGCGATGAGCAAGTCAGCATCCCTCCTCCGTTTCGCCAGCGACACGACGCCAATACCGGCTCTACTTATGTAGGCTACCAGCTACTATAAACAGAAACCAACCGGCAACTGCTTAAAATTGATTCGAATGCGTAAAATTACGGGAAAACAGTCAAGTTATCCTGGTGTAACTAGTTATGAAGTAGTATATCCATTTTTGGAGGTTGTCCTCCAAAATGGGGGGCAATCCGGGGCCCTCTTACATAGATTACCTTAAACCAAAACCAGCTGGCAACTGCTTAAAATTAATTGCAAATGCGTAAAATTACGGTAAAACAGTCAAATTATCTTGATGTAACTAGTTATGAAATAGTATATCCATTTTTGGAGAGCCCTCCGGGGCCCTCTTACGTAGGCTACCATAAGCAAAAACAAACTGGCAACTGCTTACAATTAATTGTAAAAACCAACTGCTTAAAATTAATTGTAAATGCGTAAGATTACGGGAAAACAGTAAAATTATCTTGATGTAACTAGTTATGAAGTAGTATATCCATTTTTGGAGGCCCTCCGGGGCCCTCTTACATAGGCTACCATAAACCAAAACCAACTGGCAACTGCTTAAAATTAATTTTAAATGCGTAAGATTACGGGAAAACAGTCAAACTATTCTGATGTAACTAGTTATGAAGTGGTATATCCATTTTTGGAGGCCCCTCCGGGGTCCCCTTACATAGGCTACCATAAACCAAAACCAACTGGCAGCTGCTTAAAATTGATTGTAAATGCGTAAAACTACGGGGAAATTACATTGAAACAGTCAAATTATTCTGATATAACTAGTTATGAAGTAGGATACCCATTTATGGAGGCCTCTCTGGGGTCCCCTTCCATAGGCTATCATACACAAAAAACAACTGACAACTGGCAACTGCTTAAAATTGATTGTAAATGCGTAAGATTACGGTAAACTTACATGGAAACAGTCACATTATTCTGATGTCACTAGTTATGAATTAGTATATTCATTTTTGGAGGCCCCTCCGGGGCCCCCTTGTGCCGGGGGCCCTCGGCAATCGCCGACTAGCCGACCTGGCCAGTCCGGGCCTGATATGCATATATAACACTGGCACCCGGGTAACCGAAAAGTAGCGATTATTGTTTAAGGAAACATGCTAATATAAGCATGCATAAAAAAAAAAAAAAAATTAAAGCATCTTTTTATTAGAATACTCTAATAGAACAGAATATTTATAAATAATGTGTAGGTGAAAATAAATTATAAAAGCATGTGGCATTGACAGAAGTATTCTGCTCTTTTCCTTTAGATGAACACCACTTTGCGCTGAATGCAAATGTTGGCACAAAATTTGCAGACATGTATAAATGGCTGTACAATATATTAATATATCATGCATTCACCATTTTTTACTTTTGGTTGCAGATTTTTTAATTAATTTTCTTTCACTTTCAGAACCTGTTCTAAAAGTAAAAATATCCTCTTAAAAAAAAACTGCAAGCAAAATTGAAAAAATAAACATCGAATGTAGAAATTTACAGCTATCCAACGACAAAAAAATATACATATTGAAATGTAAATAATATTTTTAAAAGAATCTTCCCATAGATTTAACATTAGCTTGTGAGTGTCTTTGCATGAAAGGATGGGAGCCTTAACCTATTAATCATACTGATGACTTTAAAAAACTAAGAGGAATGAAATTAAATTTTGCAACTCTTAATAATTTAAAAAGAAATGGAGTGCAAAGTCTTGTTTGCGTATTTTTAAGTATAAGAACTGAATTTTTTTAAAACAAGACTATATTCTTCCAGAAATTGCATTTAAAATTCCACCAAACTTTCTAGTTTAAAAGTAAAAGCTAAAAGATGTCATATTTTCTGAACAAGAATTTCAAGTTTGATGAGAAGAAAAATGCATTTTGTCAGATCTTTAATGAAGGTAAAGAAGGAAGAAAGAATTTGTGAGCAAAAAATTAAATGTGTAAATTAAAATCTGTAACTCAAAAGCACAAAGTCGGAGCCGAGTTGGATCAGTTGCCGGAGCCACAGTATTTTATCTAGGTGCGGAGCTGGAGCATCAAAAATTGTTCGGCTCCGGGTCACTGCCGAACTCAATTCAATATCTTTTTCTTGTTAAATCCATTGTTTACTTTAGTAGAATTCATTTGTATTTTTTTTAAGAAGTGTGAGCTGTATTATCATTAAACTGTGAATTTGTGTTTCTTTTACACTATTTTATTTAACTTGTAAATATGTCAAGCTACAATTTTATAATAGATTTTTTACTCAGTTCTTGATAGTCCAGAATCACAAAAAATATGTACACAAGTGTGCTTCTGACGACAATAATATTTTAAGGAACTTTATTATAATATAATAAATGAATTTTAAGGCATTTTTGAGTTAGCCACAGTTGATAAATCACCAAACATTCTTTATGGTTGGTTACAAGTTACAACAGAGTTAATTATGCTCCAAACAACACACCAATAAAATATGCCAACTGGCTGTGAAATAGCAGCAACAAAATATTTTAAAACTCTTAATGGTAGAAAATAAAATAAAAATAAAGAATAATATGTATTTTTTAAAATCTGCTTTTACCAATTAATAGCTTAATATTAAGTAAATTATAAGTTAAGAAAACAATTTAAAGATTCTGAATACATAGTTTTAAAAATGCTTTTTCCCCCCTTTCCTGTTGTCATATCTGAAAAAAAAAATTATAGATCAATTGTAATTTTTTTAATAAATTTGGTCGATTTTCAATAATTAGAATCATTCCAAATTCATGTATTGTAACAAGTTTTTTGGACCAACATGATTTGCAGTCCTGAAATTAGACATGATTTTTATAAATATTGAATGCTTTATGGGTGGTGGTTAAAGAAAAAAAAACTATTTTTGATACTTGTGTATTATTCGGTCTAGGTCATACTCACTGTGCCAAAAATATTACAGTAACCCCTTATTATTATATACTTTTTTTTTCATTTTAAGTGCATATTATACAGTTGTCATATTAAAGGTGATGGCAGAAATATTTATATATATATAACTATATAATATGATATAGCATACTATATATATATATAGACATAATATATTGTAATCATTCTGGTGAGCATAATAAATCACTGGAAATAAAACCACCATCGTTAATATCATTTATTGCTAAAAGCCGTCATTTTGATGTTTATGTATCTGATGTATACTATATTGCTGTTTTGTATTATTTCAGTTTGCTTTTATATTATTTATTCTTTTTAATGATGTTTTGTATTAAATAACCATTTTGAGCAACATGGACAATTGACAATGATAAACAAAACTGGCAACTGACAACCATTTTTGGCAATCTCTTTACCTGGCCCGGATAAAACGCAAGTACCCTATTTTTACTTTTATACTTGTCCAGTAACAACTCTACAACTTTTTTCATATTTTAATTTTTAAACTAGCTGAGAGAGAACAGAATGTGTTTTATTTGCATGTTATGGATGGGGAGATATTGAATAGTGTAATCCTTGTTATGCCATTTGATCCTGTTGTTTAAATTCACAACACTTTTGGACACTTTATGTCAGCCGGGCACATCAGATAAATCGTTAAATATCATTCCTACAGGAATTATTAATTTCTTTTGAAATATAAAATTTTCATTCATTTCATTAAAAAAAAAAAAGAATAAATTAAATACAACAAAACAAAATATGTATTTCAGCACCAAGGCGTTATTTCTAAGTCACACAAATGAAAACTAAAAGGTTCTATTGTTGAAAGAAAAAAAAATATTGCAAGATTTACACCCAACTAACATTGAAGTACCCTTTTTGTGATCTACTGCCAAAATCAGGGAATTGCTCAAGGCAAATATTGAGACTCCTTCACAAAATTCTCCTAAATAAAAAAAAAAAGAAACTCTTCACAAAATTATTTTCTATAAAAGCGACTTCACACTATACGAAAAAATTGTAAGGATTTAAAATGTAGGTAATTTGTAAACAAAACAAACTCACAAGAAAAGTAAACTTCAGAAAGAGGGGGATTTTCTGTTACAAAAGTTTATTTTTCTCAAATCTATAATAAACAAGTTGGAAATTGCTCGTCAAACGTGGCAAATGAGGTGCGTTCGTACTATAACTAGTTTTATAATTACTTTTTACACCCCATATTGTACTGAGTGTATAATTTTTTGCACTTCATAAAGTGCATAGTCTGACTCTGGTCAGACTCAGACTCCGGGAATTTTAACAGATCTGACTCTGACTCTTTCATTCAAAAATGGGCCGACTCCGACTCCGGGAATTTTAACAGATCCGTCTCCGACTCTTTCGCTCAAAAATGGGCCCGACTCCGCAGCCCTGCTTCTAAGGCAAAACTTTTGAAAAATTCGTTATGTGAATTAGGTTTCATAATTACTTTATTTACCTTACAGAATATATTTACATACACTTTATGGACCGGAAGGCGGCTGCACAAACCATCACCTCATCGAGTTGATGGATGAAATTCCAGGATTAGTTAAAACTCGATTTGCATATTAAAATGCAACGAGTTTGTCAACTCATATCTTGGTGGTAAACACCTGCAAACCTGATCGTAGTGGCTTACTGGTAGGTTTACTATTGTGTTTTCTTGCTCCCAGTCCTCTATGTTTTCATACCTTTGGTTGCAGGAAATTGCAGGCAGACCAGTTGCATTTTAATATGCGAATCGAGTTCTGTCTAATTCTGGAATTTCAGCCATCAACTGGATAAGGCGATGGTCTGTTCATCTGCCTCCCGGGCTATTACCATTGTCTAAATTATTGCAAAAATGTGACAGTGACCTTTTAATTGCCTTAAATTTTGTTGACAATGTTGTGGCTCATTCATATTCTATTCGTAAAGCCCTTTCAAGGAAATTTTTGATGAAGCTTGTTTGAAAGACAGTAACTTTCATATTGACCTTAAACTGCCAAGAACTGCATCAAAACAAAAACAAAGATCTAATGTTCCAGCTGATTCTATAAAAGAGTATTTCAGAAGAAATATTTTTATTGCATTCGTTGATCAAATGTTGACTCAACTTAATGAACATTTCACTTGGCACCACAACATTTTGAAAGTTTTTTAATTCTTCTACCTAATGGAAAAGATGCTCCAACAGCAAATGAAATGAAAGATTTTCTTTAATTGTGTGAATTTTATGCACATGACTTGCTTTCTACCAATTCAAAAATTTTGAACGCCGAATTCAAGTTGTGGTGCAGAAAATTTTAAAAATCACTTTCATAACTCGATGCAAGAATGCCATTGAAGCAGTTTCGAAATGTGAGAAAATGTTGTACCTGAACATCTATAAATTATTAAAAATATTTGCAACGCTTCCCGTTACAACCTGTGTCAGCGAAAGGTCATTTTCAACCTTACGCATTTTAAAAATTTACTTAAGATCCACTATGGCAGAATAAAGATTAAAAATGGGCTGCTTTATGATGTATACATAAAGAGATTAATGTAACTTCAACTGAAGTAATTTGTAAAAAGAAAATGATTTTATTGTGTAACAATGTTTTTAACTGAATTTACTGAATTTTTTTATCTGTTCAATTCAACTCGCCTCCATAGTCGGCTGAGCCACGGTAGCAGTAGGGGCAGCTGCCGTTTCCAAGACTAGAGGCAATGCCTTTCAAAAATTGACTGATGCCCAAAACAGATTCAATTCTCTATTAGTTTATTAATTCCCAAAAATTCGGACTGACAAATAAAGTGTAAAAGAACTAGCCCAAAAATTTGCATCCAATAATTCAATTTGTCAAGGCTATTTTGGATATTTTCCTTTAAACTACAATATGTCTCACGGTCAGATAAATATAAATAGGAAATTCTATAAATGTTTGTTTAAGGGCTCTTTAAGTAGGGGAGAAGGGGGCTAGTGTGGACAACTTGAATAATTCTGTTATTTTTTAGTTAAAGTTGCTCTGTAAATTTTTGCAGATTGACAACACTGATATACACTTCCATGTGTAATTACACAAGAATACATTTCATAGTTCATTTGCAATTTATAAAAAAAGATTTTTATGGTGAAAAAGTAAATTCATGATTTGTTTTTTAATTACTAAGTTAGACTATTTATATTCATTGTTTCAAATGAAAGGGGATATTATATTATAAATTAATCTAATCAGTATACTTTTGATATTCACTTTTGCTTCAGTGTTAGTCCTAAAAAAATAAATGGCACCATGGGGCTAGTGTGGACATGTCCACACTAGCCCCATTCAGCTTTCAGTTGTAAAAACATTAATTAGGTATATAAATATGTCACATTTTATGCTATTTCGATACTAAATTAGATTAATTTGTGAAGTAATAACTGAATTTTAATGTAGAACACACACATAGTAGAATTTAGTTTGATATACATTTTTTATTTAAATTACTAATGCTAGTCCATTATAATGACATAGGTAGGTAGTATATTTTTCCTAGAGTAAATTATAAGGATTATTTTCTTGTTGGTGCTCTAACTGGAAGTCTAGATTTGCCTTCAAAAAGCGGATGGATGGTGAAAGAACTATTTCCAGCTGTTTTACACCATATACAAGAACACACAAAATCTGATATAGACCACCCTGTTTTCTTTGCTTTTTGATAATCATAATTCAACATTTCTCTTGTAGCAATTACACATATGTGAAGGAAAATTACATTGTGTTACTGTCTTTCCCATCACATTGTTCAAATAAACTTCAACCCCTAGATGTTGCTATTTATGGTGCATTCAAAGGAATGTGTAAAGTTGCATTTAATGACTGGATGTTAAATTATCCTGACAAAACAGTATCAGTCTGATATTCCTTCCTTAACAGCGAAAGCATATCATAAATTATTTACACTAAGTAATATCATATCAAGATTTGTAAAAACCTGGCATTATCCCTTTAAATTGATTAGCATTTGGAGATGATTATTATTATTATTATTATTATTATTATTTTTTTTTTTTTTTTTTTTTTTTTGGAGCTATACTATCGGCCGTGAATGCCCAGGTACTACACAAGATCTGGTAAGCACACGAGAAGACAGTGGAAACAGCATTTTTGACATGGAAGTTGATAAATTAGAAATTGAAGAAGTAGAAATGAGTGAAACAACAATCAAGCCAGGAGATTTTTTATTGGCTCAAGTTTTTTTAATTTGCAAGAAGTCAAGCCACAGCACATTTTATAAATATGTAGCAGTTATTCAAAGTCTGTTTCTGTTGTCGAGTACGAAACAGTTCCTCACGAGTATTAGCTTTAAGAAAAAACGTTTTATTTATATTGAAAATGATGTTTCACAAATAAACATTGGGAAAACTCTCACAGCCAGACATTATTCAAAAAGCCGTAATGTTTATTATGTAGTTTCCTGGCTGTGTAAACACTAATGAAAAACATTTAGTTGCTTTGACAATTACTTTAACCTTGTAAACAAACTTAAGATTTTAAGATAGGTAAATACGTCCATACCTTTTTATTTGTGTACTTTATTTTGACCAGTGTTTTGTAATGTATTTAATTTTGTCTTTAAAATAGATTCATAACATACCTAACTGCAGTCCTCAGTAATAATAAAAAAATATTAGGTATAGCATTAATTAAGTTATATTTTATTATGATTAATATATTTACTATGTTGTTTAGGTTCAAATTTATTTTATTATGGTTTTGCAAACACTTATAAGAGTTGTATTACATTGTCTAAATCAATATTCTAGCTTGTCCACACTAGCCCCACCACATGGGGCTAATGTGGACAAAAATAACTTTTTTTTAAAATTTATTAATAAATAACTGTATTGCCAAATAATTTAATATATCAACCAAATCAAAGATAAAATAGCAAATTCTTGTAAAAAAAATACTTGAAGTGTGAAAAAAATATATTTGCTACATTTTTTTGCGAAATTTATAAAAATTGTCCACACTAGCCCCCTTCTCCCCTATTTAACTTCTGCACATTCAAAAATTTGTGTACTTTTAAATTATTAATTTAATTAATTTTTTAATATAATAATTTTCATTTTCATTAAAATAAATAAATTATTATTAAATACTGAATTAATTACGGTAATTTGATGAATAATTAGTATCTCCTTGTAATTACCTACTGTAATTATAAGCAGAGAAATTTTGCCCTCACTAATTTTATTTTGTTTCACCACCAATGCTCGGCACCCCCCATAAAAAAGTCCTGGGTGTGCCACTGTATATGGGTAGATATATTTAAAATATTATATTAATTGTTTTCTTTTACTAAAGAAAAAAATGCTTAATTTTTGCAAATAATGTATGAAGTACTATATGCTGGTGAAGGGGGCGAGGGGTACAACTAAAGTTGTTAGTATTCCAAAATACTAGGTCTCCAGATTTTTTTTAAATCAAGCAGCTAAAAATGAAATCTGTTTAAAACGGAAAATTTTCTTGGTTCGTTGCGATACTGTCTCGGCAGATTTTAGTATATTAGTTTTCTATTAATTAAAAAAAAATTAATGATGAACTTCAAAGTAAAACGTATTACACATAATAGAACAAGTGTAAAAAGATTTCAAACTCTTTTCAGTTAGGTAATACTTTAAATAACATACCTACAAAAGTGATTCAATTAAACACACTATACGTAAAAAGTTTTAAAACTCTTTTCAGCTGTGTGATACTTAAAAAAAATATCTACTACAAAAGGGATTCAATTTGTTCACATTACTTAATATTTACGAAATATATAGGTATAATAATTATAGTATATACAATAGGTGTTTCAAATAGAACATTTAATAAATATGCAAGTAATCGTACACAGTATGCAAATCAATAGTGATTTTTTTGCAACTACAAATTTTCCCTTTCTTCGTAATAAAATAATCTTGAGTGAAAAAATTATTTTTTTTTTATTACAGCTGTGTATGAAACCTTTTTCATCCACCATATATTTAATAAACATTTCGGCGATAACCTATAATTCTGATTTTATTAATATTCTTCAATATATTAAATTTAGTAGTATAAATTGTAATACTGATGTTATTAATTTTTTTGTTTTCTGCCGTAATACGAGGTTGCCAGAAAATCGCCAAAAAAAACACCAAATCAATGAGTGTGTTCAAGAAGCACGCGCGTTACGCGCGTGAGCTCAGGAGACAGGAACATGGAGTGGGTCCCTATCATGTATGGAATAACACGTAGTAAGTTCAGGAACAGATCATGGATTTGATTAATTAAGGTGCTAATTATAAAGATATTTTGTTGCAAAAGGAACGTGTGCTGGATGGCCGAATGGATAAAGTAGTGAACTCGAGACTAGGGATTGTGGGTTCGAATCCCTCCAGTCCCACATTGTGTCGCAATTTTTTTTTTGTTTTGTTTATTGGTTGTTTTATATTTTTCACAATGAATAAGATATTTTTGATGAAGATATATTTTTTATTTTTGTTATACAGAGGCACGTGTATTTTTATTATAATAATAAAATACTCATTTAAATGTGAGAAAATGAGGTATTTCGAGATGAAAGTTTTAGATCTGAATGCCTTTTAAATATTCAAAGTTTTGTTTCTAAGTGATTAAATATGTAGTATGTATATGTATAATGATATAAACCCATACAACCAAAGACTGCCTCCGGACGTCCTATATGGTCCTATATAGAGCCGAGAGGTCCGATACCCGTCAGATCCTGTACAGAGCCTAATTTGGACGTTCGCAGGACGTAAGAATCCGGACGAACCATCCACGATCGTCCGGTGTTGTCCTGAGAACATCCGTGTCACCTGTACGCATGCGCAAGAAATTCTGGCAACTGCTCTGTCCGGTTGTTGTTGAAACGAAAGATTTTTTTTAAACAACTGTGTTCTATTATTTCTTTTAATGAGGATTGAATTTATCCTAAAGGTAAGTAAACTTTCGAATCTTAACTTTTTAGAGTGAACTTTTGAGTTTTGCACTAAAATATAAGGCTTTTGTCGTAATCTATACCATGAGACAGGCAGACTTTCATAGAAAACATATAAACAGTTATAAGCATTTTTCATATAAATACTCGAAATAATAATGTTGTATGATCGTAAAACAAACCTTTGTTCATTATATTTTTACTGAAATAGTATTATTTTTAAAGATAGATCATTTCGTGACTCATCAAAACATCATTTATGACCCATTGTTTGGATGTTATGTTAGATATAAAAATACATTAAACATTCATTTTGGTGATGATGAACAAGTAAAAATATTCATAAAGCTTTAAATTCAACTTTTAAATCTATTTAACCATTAAATTTATTTATCTTTATAAAATCTAATAAAAATACTCGTAAAGTATATTTCATTCCAAGAATAACCTGCTTATAAAATTAATTTTGTATAAGATAAGGATTTTTAAATTTTCTAACTAAACCTACATGTGGCCCAATAGCAAAGATCCAATTGGGGACCCTGTGTGACACTTTAACAGCTTCAATTTGCCTTCATTTATACATATATACTGTATTAAAAAAGTATATATAGCTGCTTTTTAGCTTGCTTTTTTTTGGATGGGGGGAGTTCAGTGAGACACACAGCACCCCTGAAAAAAAGATAAAGTACACTGTTTTAATTCTTCATTTTAAAAAATGTGTCACAGTTGCTTTCTATTGGGTTTTTATGTTGCATTTCTGTGTTGTTTGTTGTTTTCATGTGTTTAAAATCGGTCGTATTTTCAAAGAAAAGATTTTCAGAATAGTTTATTTCATCTATTTTTCATTAATAAATAACATTTTAGCCTTGTCTGTATTCCCTCTAAGTCATTATTTAAAGACGCTGCACCTGTCTTTTTAAAATTGGCAAAATACACCTTGCTTTCTTTTTTTAATATAGTGAAATGTACCCCTATTTTTGTAAAAATATCTCATAAAACTCTTCGACGAATCGCAGTATTGCAGTATTTCAAAATCCGTGTGCCCTAGAGCTTTCAAAAATTATAGAACTTCCTTATTTCTTTAGGAAAACAGGTTATTCAATCATCGTAATCCAATTGAATGTTCCAATTGAACGTGATTTTTAAATTTTTAATCCATAAAATCATTTAAAGTTAATGTTTCTTTGTTTACCATACATAAAAATCACATTTTTTTTTTTTTTTTAACAATCACTACTATACTAAACATGTTAATGCAATTTCTCTTGAAAAAATAGTTCAAAATATAAGAAACACTCTATATCTCAAGTTGAAACATCATGTAGGTGCAAATATTTGCACCTGTTTAGTAATAAATGTTTTTGAATCATGTAATAATCACATTGTTTTATTTATTTTATTTAAAGTATTCTTCCCTGTATTTATTTTCTGTTTACAGTAGTAAACACTAGGCCTGGTAGCAAAATTTTTTCAAATTCTTGCTCCATTCCATATATTTTGTTAGTTCTGCAAGCCCAGTAGCAGAAACAGTGCAGCACGGCAGCGAGCATTGTAGATTATATTAAACTTTGCAGATTAATCCACCAAGTTAAAAAGAAATGCTGGGGTTAAAAAATAGCTGAAATTTGCTTAAGTTGCTAGATTTATTGTATCCTTATATTATATTTTCTTTATAAAGGGAAATTTTGATTACTTTAAGTGTTTTTGTCATTTCTTGATAGTAGGCTTATTGAGTCGCAGATAAATTTTAGTTTGCTGCAGACTGACACAGAAAATTCTGGGTCTGCAAGTGTACATGATCTTAAAACTGAAAGTAAATAATACCATTTTTCAGACATAGCATTTTTATTTTTTAATTTTTATTGGTACTTTTGTAATAATTTTAACTGGATGTCTAAACTCATTATTAATTTCAGTACTTCTCTGTTATCCCATCAATCACTTTTCTTAAAAAAAAGTTATTGCCAAAAAATTTCAACAACTAATAAATAAAAAGTAAGAATGTTATCATTGAAGTTAAAAAAAAAAAAAAAAAATCAGAAAAGCTCTGCTTACTAATTTGCTAACTATCAATTTTAAACGATATATTTTATAATATACTATTATTGAAAACTGAAATAAAAATCTTGGATATTTAATACATTATTTTTCTTAACTGTCCCTCTCGTCTGGTGAATGTTTAAGCGATATCAATTGAAACAAATCTATTATATGAAACTATGCATCATTTCCTCTATTAATATCATTTTGTTGCCGTTTAAGAACATAATTGTTATTTTAATCAACAAAATATCTAATAAATCAGTAAAACATCATTAAAAACAGATATAAACACATTTGACATCAAGTAAATGTGCCGCTACGATCATGTAATTTTGGCATTCAATTTTATAGTTTGATGGTAGCTTTTTCGGTACTCCTCCATTATCTTGTCGACTGCTTTCAATAAAAATAACTTTGGCTAAAATAGGATTAAATGCCAAAGATATATGATTGTAGCGTTACATTCACTTGATGTCAGATGTTATTTTAATCCATAATATTATATATGATGTGTTTATGTCATTTTATATGTGATATCTTATATGTGTTTGTCATCAGGGAATTTTTAATTTGACCTTTTTCTGTATTTTTAATGGTGTTTTATTGGTTTACTAATTATTTCATTAATTAACATAAGAGTAAAGCTTTTAAATGGTGGCACTATGATATTAAATGAGAAAGAGCTTGAAAAATTTGTGATTCATAGTTACCTACAATAGATCCATTTCAACTGACCATTACAAACATTCACTAGCCGATAGAGATAATTAAGAAAATAATGTAAACAAATAAATATCCAAGATTTCTTTTACTGTTTTAAGATATTGTTAATTTATTGTTTAACATTATTGATAGCTGAAACTTTAGTGAGTGAGTCTTTTCCAAATTTTTTGTTTTTGTTTTATTTTGGTTTTTTTTTTTTGTGCAGGGGAGAGGGGGGGGGGGTGTCCAATGGCTTCATTCTTCCATTTGTTTACTGTGTATTACAAATTTTAAAATTGGAGTTTGTTACGATAGAATAGTTTTTTAAAAATTTTAATGAAAAGGGTCAAATATCCAAGATTCCTTTTTCTGTTTTCATTAATTTTGTTGTTTAAAATTATTGATAGGTGACACTTTAAAAAGTGGGGCTTTTCCAATGCGCTAATTATTTCAACCCTGATCGTGAAAGGGATTTTTATTGAAAATAACCATGCGATATTTCTAAGATATTTGTAATTTTATGCCAGAAGTTTAATATGAGTTATTACTTTATTGAATAACAGTTATTTATTCACTTATTTTAAGTATATATTTGTGATTTAATAAAATAGTTTGAAAAAGTCTGTAATTTTCAAATGTTATATTTTTAAAATGCTCACTGTATGTACTATCAATTTTTTCTTTAATTTTTCAAATGTTTCAATTCACGTGATTTTCATTTTGTGCCAACTATTATGCTTGGCGACAGTGGTGTCTGTATAACGGAAAAGTACCTCCATTTGTTTATTAGGCATTACATACAGTTTGTTAAGATACAATAGTTTTTATTATTATTATTATTTTTTTTTATGAAAAGTTGTCAATGGGTAGAGTTTTTTATTTTATTTATTTTTTTAAACCTCACACTATTATTATTTTATGACTTTATTTATAAAATTATATACACAGACATGAAAATTAATTATTCAAATTTTAATGTAATAGGTATCACTAAAGTCAAGAATTTCTTTTAAGCAAACAATAATGTTGATTATTTTCTCACAGCTTGTTAATTTCTCTCCTGCATAATGCAAAAGATGGGATAATTAATCTGTTAGTCACAATGCTTGTTTGTAACGAGCAAAGTCATATAATTTTATTTTACTTAAACTTGCAGAAGTTTTTCTAAATACTATATTAAGATTAAGTAATCAAAATAAATATTCCTATATTTAATATATTCCTGCTTAGATTTCCTTACTGTTGCTAGTTTATTTTACAATTTGATTCAAATTAAATTTGAAACCATTTTTTCTATTACATTGTACTTTACTTGACAAAAATTTTAATCTTATAAAGATTAAAAGCCTTACCTTTCTAAAAACTGATTCATTATCTGTATTAGATAAAACTAAATATATTTAAAAACATTAATATGTTTGTTTACATCTTGAATTTATTTAAACATAATTTTAAAAAAATCCATTGATTTAAATCACGATTAAAACTAAATTGATTTAAAATAAATGAACCCTGCGATGGAATAATGGAGAAGTACTTTAATTTCTTTGAATTTGTTTAGATCGAATGTAAAGATAATAGAAGCTGCTTAATGCCACGTGTGATCATTTATTATATTAAATTTTATTTTGAATTGATTTGACTTTTGTATCTTCAGTTATTTTATTTATTTTTTGTAGGCACAAACTGTAGGATCCAAAAAGTCCCAGCATGGATAAATGAAGGTTAAAAAGATACTGCAAACATCCAGCATTCAAAGCTCAGTTCTACATAAAATGTTAAAGAAATTAAATTTCAAAATTGGTAAGTTTTTTTTTTTTTTTTTTTTTTTTTTTTTTTTTTTAAGTATTTCTGAATAAGGGTCCATAACAATAAAAATTCATATCAAGTCTATGCATATTTGTATCTCCCTGTTATATATTCTTTAATTATACTTTTCTGCAGCAAAATGCAAAATTATAATTGATATTTTTTATTGATTTTTTTTAATTGATTATAATTAAATTACAATTGATTTTTTTTTTATTGACATAACTGCAATTTTAATGTAATCAAATGATAATCATAAAAAAAACATTTAACTATTTTTAGTTCAAATGTATCTATATATTAATTAAGTTAAACTTTACAAAGAAAATATAAACAATTTTTTGCAACAAATTTAGTCGAAAACAACTTTTATAAGTAAGTGAAAATCCATGTTTTATAATTTTCATTAATAAATATATTGAGAAAATTAATTATTATTTATTAACATGTATATTGAGAATCTAAAACTTAAAGTAAAATGTAGTTTTGGTTTGGGTTTAGACTTGGCAGTTATATCAAAACTAAATATGTGGGATTTGAAAATTATATATTATATGCGTTCAATTGTGGTATCATTTTGGTGAGAAACCAAGTTTGCAGGCTTTTTTTTTGGGGGGGGGGGGGGTAACCACTTTTTAAAAGCTGGCTTTTATTGAAAAAAAAAAGCCGGTTTTTATTTTTTAAAGTTTGTTTACAGCTAATTCGTTTTAAATTTGGATCAATTAATTTATAATACGTTTATAAATATTTTCTACTGAGTAAATTATAAATTTCTATTAAATTTTCTCAAATAAATAAGTCTTTATAACTGCTAGAAAGCAACTGTGAAGGCATTATGTCTGAAAAAATATATACATAAATATTGAAAAGAATATCAGTTAGACTCCAAAAAAATAAATAAAATTTCTCTAAATAAAATTTTGAAAAGCTTGTTGCTAAGCATATTCATGCATATGCTATTCATAATATTTTTAACAGTGAGAAAATGACGTTTTTATTATGACTATGCATAATTTTAAATGTTTACTAGAAATAAAATAAGACTTGTATATTAATAGTTCTTAAAATTAATTAAGTAATAAAGCATGTAACTAAGTAACCATTGTCCTCTTTAATTTTATAAAGCTGTAAAAATGAAAAAATTCGGGGGGGGGGGGTTAAGGGTCAGTCAGTGTAAACCAGATATAGCAGTTGGTATGGCGCTTTTCAAATTTACCTAACATATTTGCAATTCTAACTACAAATCACTCGCAAAACCATCTAAGTTTTATTCCAGTATTAATGTCTTCATTATTGAGAAATTGGGTTACTTATTAAATTCTAAATCAATTAAATGTCATTAAAACTAATTAAAAGCACTTTAAAATGTGTAGTGCATAATTACAATGTTTCATTGTATAAAAGCCAATTATGGCCAAATTTTCTATTTTGATATCTCACAGCTAAGTGTTTTAATATTGTATGTGGGGGTAACATTTTCTATGATATATAAGAAAAAATGAAACACAGCAAATGTTGTTTGAAGTCAGTTTCCAACCAAAATGTTAAATACTGAAATCATACTAAAGCGTCTTTTGAAAGAGGGGGGGGGGGGGGTAATTTGCTAATTTTTATAGAATGAAAGATTTAAAAATAATATTTATAATAATGCCAAAACCACAATAATTTGTTCCTTTAAAATTGCATCATTTATATACTTAAAAAACAATATTATGTAGATGAGGGATCTATAACACAATCCAAATTTGTTTTTGAACTGCAGGGATATTGATTGAACTCTTTGTATTATTATTTTTTTTTTTTAACTAGTTCTCCTGGAAATTAGTCACATGCAACTGAAAAATAATTTCAACAGAGATATGATATATTACAAAAATTGGTATTAAATTAAGTTGGAAAAGCTACTCTCAAAATTCTGAGACTGAAACGCTAAACTTTTAAAAGCTGGCTTTTTCTTTTTTTAGAATACATTCATATAAAGTGAAAATCATTTTGTTTTTTGAGAAATTTAAAAAGTTTTTATTTTATATTTTTTTAATTAATTTTAATTATGATCATGACGACGCAACTTACAAATAAACTGTTTAAGATAAAAGTTCCAATCAAGGGGGGAGGGGCGAAGTGATAGAAAATGTACGTCAACTGGGAACCTTAAGGCTCCTGTCCCTGCCAGCGAAGGCACTCAAGAGCTAATGTGAATCATTTGGGGAGGGATTTTTCTAATATCTCATTTGCATTTCGACATTTTAATAAAATTTTTTTGTATTGGATAGCCGAGTTTCCATCTCTACATCGCACCTTTTTTACTTTTTCAATTTGAGTTGCAGATATTTTTTAGATTACTTTCATTTTCAGAACCGGTTTAGAAAGTGAAAGTAACTTTATAAAAAATTTCTGAGACCAAAATCTATGATTTAAGAAAAAATGAAACAGAGCAAATGTTGTTTGGTCAGTTTCTAACCGAAATGTTAATACTGACATCATACAAAAGCGTCTTTTGTAAGCCAGGAGGGGGGGGGGGGGATTTGCTAATTTTTTATAAAAATTACCAATTTTTGTAGAATGAAAGATTTAAAAATAACATTTATAATAATGCCAGAACCACAATAATTTGTTCCTTTAAAATTGCATCCTTTATATACTTCACAAACAATACTATGTAGATGGGATCTATAACACAATCCAAATTTGTTTTTAAACTGCAGGGATTATTGATTAAAACTCTTTTTTAACTAGTTTTGGAAAATAGTCAAATGCAACTGAAAAATAATTTGAACAGAGACATGATATACTGCAAACATTGGTGTTAAATTAAATTGGAAAAGTTACTCTCAAAATTCTGAGACTGAAAGGCTAAACTTTTAAAAGCTGGCTTTTTCTTCTTTTTTACATTCATGTAAAGTGAAAATCACTTTGTTTAGATTAAAAAAGCTTTTAATATTTTATATTTTTTAAATTAATTTTAATTATGATCTTGATGACGTAACTTACAAATAAACTGTTTAAGATAAAAGTTCCAATCAAGGGGGAAATAGAAGATGCACATTTACTGGGAGCTTTAATGAAGCATAATAAATTTGATTATGTGAATAACCTTAAATATGGCAAAGCAATTCAAATTTTCTTACATATGTTAATTCTCAAGTAATTTTTTATGCATACTTTTTTTTTTTTTTTTTATTTAAGCAAAAAGATTGGGAACTTTTATGTTTGCCAGGTGCAAATCCTGCCAACCGCAATTTTTTTCTCGTCAGTGACAGCTTTTATTTTTTTCTATGGAAATTAGAAATAATACTTTGATCATGAAATTAAATATTTTGCTTTGTGGTCTTCTTTATAAATTTTTGTTTTTATAAAACTTCTTTAAAAAGACAGTGTGAGAATTTTTTTATTTTTTCTGTATTTCAACTGATATTAGTAAAAGGCATGTATGTAATTTAATGAAAATTATGTATTTTAAATGAAATAAGTGAAGGGTTTATATTTAAAATTAAATGAATTCAACACAAAGTAGGGCTATAAAAGGAATTTTTGTCAATTTATCACCTGATATACTAACATAAAAGTAGTACCAATACCAAGTTAGAAATTAAAAATTCTCTTATTTTCTTTTACACAAAATTTTGTTTAACTCCTCTAGCCATAATGATATTTTACTCTGAATTTTTATGTTTTGAAAATTATTTGTTTCAGATGCTGTTGAGAAAGAAACTTATATCAAGGGCACACATTGAAAGAGTATTAAAGGCATAGTTACAACATGTATAAGAACATAAATGTTATGTAAAAAAAAGTCTATAAATGTAAATTAAAGTACTTTAAATGTATTTGTTGGTGTTGTTATTTTACAGTATTTTTTTCTTTCTTAACAGTGATTTAAAACGTATGTACTTCAGCAATTGCATTGTTTAAAACTTAAAATTCATGCATTCTAAAGCAGCGAGTAAAATAATTGTATAATTATTTTAAAATATTACATCCATACTGGAATAGAAGATGTAATAGATTTAGTTACAGGAGTTTATTAAGTATTTTGTAAAGAATATCATGATGCGAAGTGATTTTAATATATTTTTTATGTGTTTAATGGCAAGCTTTTCATTTATTTACTATAAAAAATAATAAGGAATTCAATGGATCTCAGACATAGAACAACTAGATTGAATGTACTATTTATTATTTCATTAAAACCAAAACTTGACAGAACAAGTTATCAGGTAAGAAGTTTTAGATATAATAGAATCTAATGGTATAAATATTATGAAACTTTTATGATCTTGTGTGTTTTTACTTCAAGCTAAAGGGAAGAGAAAATATACCTAATTCTACCCTACCTAAAAATAGAAGTTTTTATTGCACTTGAAAAGAATGCCTATTTAATTGCTTTCATATTTAAAATCTGACATCATAAAATGTTATCATTATTTTCTTTTGATTTATCCTAAAAGTTAAATACTTAAAATTTTTGGTTTGTTTAAAGTAAATGTAATATATATAATTGATTATTAACAGAACTTATTAATATATTATTAACAGTAAATATTGAGCTAAATGCTTACATACTTTTAAAAAATGTAATGTATTTCTCTTGAATTTTAATTTAAAGAAATGTAATTAGTTCAGAAAAAATATATAACAAATACAAAACATATTTGTTACTTGAGAATGAAGTATTTTCATTCTGAGTTTTCATTATTTCTTCGCCATGGAGTAGGTAATGTTCTTTATCTGTTTTTATAAATCATGAAAAAAAAAAAAAAAGAGTATGAGAAAATTGATGCTGCAGAAGAATCGATAAAAATTCTGAGAATTTTTTTGTTAAAATGTCATTTAGTGCATACTCAAATTTTTCATTTTAAATGAAAACTTCTTGCACATTCACAATTTCAATTTTGAAACTAAATACATAGAATTTTTAAACAAGTTTACTACATTTTTCAATTCTCTCAAATGAGACATGTCTTAAATTGTGGTTGTCTAAATACACGTACACACATGAAGTTTGCAGACATTATTTTAATACGAAATTTTATTTCTTTTAAGTAGGGTCTGTATTAAGTTGTAACCGATGTTTTCGATGATGGCCTTTCCCCTGTTGTATCTCAAAAATCTGATTAAAATAAAAATTTTGACAGTGTTAAAAAACAAAGATTTTACCCTCTTATTTATTTATTTTTTTAGAAATATTAAAATTGCTATTTAACTTTATTTTTACCTATATTAAATAAAAAAAACTGCAAATTTGATGTATTTATGAATTTAAATGACTGTGGAAAAGTATGAGGAATATCAAAAGAATGAAATTAAATTTATTTAATACATATATAACAATTGGTGTTGAATTCAGAGGGTGGCCCAGGAAGGAATCCTCCTCTTCCCCATATAGAACAGGGTTCATACTCATCAGGGGATTATGGGATTCCTGGGAAAATCAGGGGATGAATTTTGGCCCTAAAAAATCAGGGAAATCTCAGGGGATAATGCAAAAAATTCCCTAAACCTGGAAAACCTGGCAAAATGATTGGCTGCTCTGGGAAATTGAGGGCAATCACTGCAGTTTGCGTGCTTTGCGAAGTCATAATGAAATCAAACTAAGACCTTTCTTCTAAATCATCGTGATATATAGAATTGGAAACTAGCCACTCCTTCTTACAGATTAGATGTAACATATGTTATATTTAATATGTGCTACTTCTAACGTCGGGCGACATCCATTCAGTCACTAGACATGCCTTCTAAATCGTGAGGTTTGAAAACTGTTAAAGAGAAACTTAAGAAAAATAAAGGACATTTTAAAATTGATATTGACACTTGAGCCTTCATATTATTCATAATACTTTTCAAAGAGGTAATAAAATCCCAAAGTGAAAATTAAATTCTTACAGCAATCTACCAAGTTTTTAAGAAGAGCCCCAAAAGGCATGTAGACTTCATCTCTGTTGTACACAAATTAATTTTAAATAGTTTTTCCTTAAAAGTTCTGTTCATATTGTTTATATAGGTTATGTATAAACTGTATTTTTGAGAATATCTAGTTTGTATTTTTTTAAAGGGGAGGGGGGGGGGCGAGGGGTCGTGATACTGGTTTTAAAAATGTCGTTAATTGTTGACCCGGAAAAATTATTCATCCCTGAAAATACATCAGGGGATTCTCAGGGGATTTTTTCTTGGAAAATGAGTATGAACCCTGTAGAAGGTTTGAGATTTATCCCTTTTAATGAACGAAAGTGCAATTTGACCCCCCAGATCTCTAAAATACACCCCCCTCCCCTGCCTGGAGCCACAGAAATCCCTCCCCGAGAGGTCTGAATTCAATACCGATAACAATATTTAACAATTTTTTAAACTGTTCTAAGAAAATGAGGAATTTTTTATGCATTCAGCTATTACTGATAAAATTCGTTACTTTTTCAAAAATTTCAATTCGGTTACTGTTTCATCACTAATTTTAATGCAGATTTTGCTTAGGAGTAAAATTCATTTGTTAGAAAAGTATATTAAGTCTAGACCAATAGACCCTTGCAAGGCTTTCGCACTGTAATCGTTACTGTAAATTAAGTGCATTTTTCTTAAATTTATATTTGCAATTTTTTTTTTTTAAACCAAACAAATTGTACTAATAGGAGCTATGTCAAAAGCTTTTCATATAAAATCCAACTCAACTTTGTGTATTTACCTAAAAAAAGGGTTGTTGAAATCAGAAAAAAATGTGTATGATGATATTAATCTAAAAGTATAAAGAAAATTCAGTTTGTTATATTAGATATGGGCGAAGAATCCTATCCAATGATACCCCATTCATCGTATGCTACTTATTAGTTGAAAAAAAGAGATGTTGATAACAGAAATTATAAATAATTTTTCTCTTGAAATGAACTGATATTTTCTTCGTATTCATTTTTCATGCTTATTTTTAAATATTTTTAGTATAATTTATTTATATTGAAGGATTCCTATATTTGCGAAAAACAACAGGAAAAATAATCATACAAAAAGAAATCTATTAAAATATATTTTTCAATAATATAAATATAAGATTTTAAAAATAAAAAAATGAAAGGGGGTTGCAATTGCCCCACCTGTCCTTTCTAAATGTTGCTTCTGATTTTTATTAATTTTATTTTTCACTGACATTTCTATTAAAAAATAGTGGTAACCTGGACAACAATTGTCCAGGCTACCACTATTTTTTAATAGAAATCTTTCAGTGTGCGCCGTCGCTCAGTTTAAGATAAAATTAATAGAAATCTGAAGCCTCATCTAAGAAAAACAGGGTGGGGCAATTGCCCTCCCTTCCTATTTATTTTATTTTTTTATATAAAGCGTCCGCTACTGATCCGAAGAGCATCCTATGAATGCCGCATGCCGGACGAGCAGAGGATGCAAATTCTATTTGTTTTATCTGGTCCTATGAGCGTCCTACTGTCATCCTATGAATGGCTGAAAATGACGTCCGAAGGACGTGATTAGGTGTCTCTTTCTGCTCCCCCGCGGACGTCCGCCGGATAACGATGGGATATTGTAGGACGTCCGACGCAATATACTGCATAGGACGTCTTTCGTATGTCCTCAGGACGTGTTTGTGTTGTATGGGAACATTAAGCAAATCCAAATGAAAAAATAATATATATTGTGCGAAAATATCCTTTTGCACGTAGAATAATTCCTTGTTTTTTTTTTTTTTTTTTTTTTTGAGTACTTTACGAGTGAATTTTTATCGAGACTAGGCTAGAAATCATATTCTACTTTGAACATTATAAAAATAAAATGTAATAGTTGTAAATTATTTTAACTAAAAATATCTGTACATATATTTTTTAAAGCGATAAAATATATAGGTCTGCTATCTAGTTTGTAATGAATAAAGTATGATTAGAATGTTTATAAATTTTTTACTGAAAGTATAAGTAAGTATTTTGCTTATACTAACAGAATTTTGAATGCCATTTATTTCTCATGTTTTATGATGTATTTTGGTCTGTTATCCACACGGTATTAAAATATGCAATCATAAAATAAGAAATATATATATTAAAACCTACTCTGAAAAACTGTCTAACTGACAGTGCAAATTCCATTGAAATCCATCCAGTATAGTAGATTACAAACAAATCTCATATGTTGATATCAGAATCTTGGTTTACTAACAGCATTTTATTTATCACGGAAGATATAAATCAACTGATAAATCATTTTTAAATAAATAAAAAGAAAATTGTTAAAATTTTTAGATCACCAGTTGAATTCTTAAATTGTATCAATCAACCTACCAAACAAAGCACAACCAATAACACATAAGCAGAAAACGCACAATCACGTGATCAAATCGCCCACACAATTTTTTTGAGCAGCTCGCGCGGAGTTTGCGTGCGGTTGGTTAACTAATTTTAAATGCTAAATGGGCTAAAGTAGATAAAGAAGGTCACGTGATGTTTTTCCCGACTATTTTAGATTTTATCTGAGTGAACATAGGCATGTATTCCTGTTACGAAAACCATGTTTTGGAAGGATGAAGAAATATAGTCGTTGGTTTTACCTTTTTTGAACCATAAAAATAATGAAATAATTGAATTATGTTAAAATTCCTTTCTTCGATAAGACCTACTCCATGGCATAAACTTCTGAGCGCGCGCGCGGCGCGAAGTGCACTTCTGAACACGCTCTCCCTCTCCATTAGCGGTGATGACGTCAAAAAGGTAGAAAAAGGTGGACGTCACGTGACTCGTTGCCGTATGTCGAATTACTCTATAGGGCGGGCGTAGGAGGGGGGTAAGAACAGCTTCGAGGCTAACGAGAAAGACAGGCTACCGCGATGGGTCCGATTCTTCTTTTTTTACAGATCGCTGGAGTCACGTGATGCTCTTTTCGCACACCTTCATTGGTGCAGCCGAGCATCACGTGACTCCAGCGGTCTGTAAAAAAAGAAGAATCGGACCCACCGCGGTAGCCCGTCTTTTTCGTTTGCCTCGGAACAGCTTCAAATGACGTCATTTATGCACATCAAAGGAAAGGAGCTCCTTTCCTTTCATAGCTCCATGATTGTAATAAGTTTTTGTACAGCGTCTAGAATATATAGTGTAGAAATCTATTATCCAAACAGCGCTAAAAAGTTGTATCCCTTAAATTTGCAATGATTCTGAAATCCAGGGAGCCGATGGCAGCGACATCTGCGATATATTTCCAAATTTCAGAGTAACATCGTATTATTGGGTGAGTGCAAAAGTTCTACCCATTTTTTAGCGAAAACGAAAAGGCGGAGAACACAAAAAGTTACCCAGATAGCATGTAAGGTTTCCGAAAAGGGCCGTTTTTGCTTTACTTTCTAACTATCCTGCAAAGGTTTTCGTGATAATCGTGTAGCCAGCCCATGTTCGGAAATCATTATGATCCGTACGATTTTTGCGCATGCGCAACTTATTTCTTTTCACGGCCAGCGTAGCGTCTCCCAATGGCGTCTGTTTTGAAAGAGTGTGTTCAAGAAGCACGCGCGCAGCGCGCGCGAGCTCAGGAGTCAGGAACATGGAGTGGGTCCATATCATGGATGTAGTGTGTTCAGGTAGTGTACAGGTAGGCACGTAGTGTGTTCAGGAACAGATCATGGATTTGATTAATTAAGGTGCTAATTATAAAGATATTTTGATACACAAGCATCGTGTGCCAGATGGCCGAATGGATAAGGCAGTGAACTCGAGACCAGGGATTCGGGGTTCGAATCCTTCCGAGCCCACATTGTGTTACAATTTTTTTTTGTTTTGTTTATTGGTTGTTTTATATTTTTCATAATGAATAAGATATTTTTGATGAAGATATATTTTTTATTTTTATTATACAGAGGCACGTGTATTTTTATTATAATAATAAAATACTTATTTAAATGTGAGAAAATGAGGTATTTCGAGATGAAAGTTTTACATCTGAACACCTTTTAAATATTCAAAGTTTCGTTTCTAAGTATGTATATGTATAATGATATAAACATTAAGCAAATCCAAATGAAAAAATAATATATATCGCACGTAGGATAATTCCTTGATTTTTTTTTTTTTTTTTTTTTTTTTGAGTACTTTACGAGTGAATTTTTATCGACACTAGGCTGGAAATCATATTTTACTTTGAACATTATAAAAATAAAATGTAATAGTTGTAGATTATTTTAACTAAAAATACCTGTACATATATTTTTTAAAGAGATAAAATATATAGGTCTGCTGTCTAGTTTTGTAGTGAATAAAGTATGATCAGAATGTTTATAAATTTTCTACTGAAAGTATAAATAAGTATTTTGCTTATACTAACAGAATTTTGAATGCCATTTATTTCTCATGTTTGATGATGTATTTTGGTCTGTTATCCACACGGTATTGAAATATGCAATCATAAAATAAGAAATATATATATTAAAACCTTCTCTGAAAAACTGTCTAACTAACAGTGCAAATTCCATTGAAATCCATCCAGTATAGTAGATTACAAACAAACCTCATATGTTGATATCACAATCTTGGTTTACTAACAGCATTTTATTTATCACGGAAGATATAAATCAACTGATAAATCATTTTTAAATAAATAAAAAGAAAATTGTTAAAATTTTTAGATCACCAGTTGAATTCTTAAATTGTATCAATCAACCTACCAAACAAAGCACAACCAATAACACATAAGCAGAAAACGCACAATCACGTGATCAAATCGCCCACACAATTTTTTTGAGCAGCTCGCGCGGAGTTTGCGCGCGGTTGGTTAACTAATTTTAAATGCCAAATGGGCTAAAGTAGATAAAGAAGGTCACGTGATGTTTTTCCCGACTATTTTAGATTTTATCTGAGTGAACATAGGCATGTATTCCTGTTACGAAAACCATATTTTGGAAGAATAAAGAAATATAGTCGTTGGTTTTACCTTTTTTGAACCATAAAAATAATGAAATAATTGAATTATGTTAAAATTCCTTTCTTCGATAACACCTACTCCATGGCATAAACTTCTGAGCGCGCGCGCGGCGCGAAGTGCACTTCTGAACACGCTCAAAGCTTTCGTTGTGTCAAGCACAGACTTCTAATATAAGTAGACTCCCAATCGGCAACCTTTTCTTGTGTCCTACATCTTTGCCCTCCATCACGTGATGGAAGGCAGATTTAGCGCGCCAAACCGGTTTTTCTTCTGGGAATCTCTCTCCAGATTCCCGCCAAAACATCGTCTGTCATGAGTTGACCGCACTTTTGCTTTGCCAATAAAGGGATTACCGCCAAAATACGGCACCCTTTTGGCGATGAAAGCAAAACATGTTGGAGACAAATCCTTCCCCAGAGAACAATGGGATTGGGAGTCTACTTATATTAGAAGTCTGTGGTGTCAAGTTTATTACTTATTAGTATATATCATTATTATTTGAATCGTTCTTACTGTAGTCTTTTTTTCTTCTGTACTGTCTTATATTGGAAGAGACTCAAGGGTGAAAGGTTCCATTCTCCCATTGGTTGAGAAGAAACAAGAATCCCGTGATTTACTTCTCAAGGTTACAAGACCTGATTATTGAGCAGTGGTAGACATTTCTTCCTAACAAATCAGAGGGCACATCTCATTTCACCACCAAAACAAATCGCCAAGTGTCACTTGAGATTATTTCAAGTATTATGTTGCAATCATATTAAATTTTGTTTGCGACATGTAAGGAATTTAAATTTATTTTTCATATAAAGTGATTCACGGAAAACAATGATATGGTATTTTTAAAAATATCTTTTTTTCCCTGCAAAAAATTGATAGAACTGACTTTCTTTTAAGAAAGTAATCAATTTAAATATTTTAGACTTATTATTTTTAAATTATACATTATTCCTTTTGTATATACAGGTGTATGTAAATTAGACTTAAAAAACATATCCCATATTTTAAAAGTATAAAATTGATATTTATGCGAAAAGTAAAATTAATAGTTTTTAATTTCCCAGATAGCAATTTTAGTTTGCAGAAAATTTTC